>OX578152.1:110191261-110693761 GCA_951213105.1 Amaurobius ferox | reverse complement strand
CCTCCTGAATTTGATGTAGAATCCAAATCAGTCGTCATCTTACTATCGTCATACTATCGTACCCTGAGAACTAGATGTTTCAGGAAAAACATTCCGTAAAATAAATGGTATGGTAAAATTTTCGCCACCAACAAAAGTATCTTGGAACGGTTTAAAATTGATTAATGGGCGTGGTTTCATTCATTCTAAGCCTAAATTATATAAGGAACAGGGATTTATTCGATATAGATTGGCATGTTTATTGGCCAATCTAGAAATATTACTTTTTGTACTGAAAGTGTAATATCTCTCTAAAGGATTAAACGATTTCCAAGAAATTGCATTTTTATTTTAATCGGTAATACCAAGCTTGTTGACATTCAATTAGAGCAATTTATAAGAAAACTCTGTTATTGTTTTGCCATAATATCAAAATTTAATGATCTGTAAGGTAAGTAATGTTTTAGAGACATCTGATTTTCTTTTAATATACTGAATATTTTTAGAAAACATAATAATAACATAAAAATCTTACACAGTACTATATTAACATATTTCTATTTCCTTAATTTTTATATACATCTAATATATCTCTCACTCTCTCGCTGTAGGCGAAAAATCCACTTTAATACATTGTTGGTGCATATGGATATTATTGTTCCTTTCGATGTGTAAACAACTCACATGCAATTTCAAACGAATTGGATTATATTTAGGACTGGCTCATCAGGGTTCAAGGTTCGTGTACATATCTTTTAACATTGTTGTTAATAAAAAAATATCATAAACTTTAGCTATCAGTTTTTTCTTGAAATATTTATTTTCTTGATAAATGTATCTGCTATATTGATGAAACTCCATGAAAAAGTGGTATATTACATGCTAGCTAGCCACTCTTTTCAGGAAGCTTTCCTAATTATAATGTCTGGAATGTGCTCTAAGATCATCATTTACCTCATTAGCGAGTCGAGCCACAGGATGGCTTTGGTAGCGTGGAGTGATGAGTCTTGACAGACTATTTTGATTATCACAAACAGAAAAATATGTCTGCGAAGGATGCCAGAAAACTGTTGTGCATTTGTGATGCTTGAAATACCACAAGAATTCTAATTTCTGAGGAGAGAAACATGATCTGAAAGATGGATTCATTACTGGAAATATACGGAAACCTTTGCCCTAACAAGAATCGCAGAATTTTTGCACACCTTGCCAGATAATCTGTTTTTGAGGAGTTGATCATATCTCTCCTTTAACGTTGCTCACCATGATGTCTTAAATCTGATAAAAATTGAATAGGATAAACACTTCTTGATGGAACAAAAATCGGAACGAAAGTATGTCATGAGCGGTGTGGACATAAATTTAGCTAAGAAACATTAAAAAGCAATGATATCCCTGAAAAAGGGTAAAAGTTTTCAGATGGAAGAAATGGAGTAACGTAAGATGACCGAAGAACTACAGTCGTTAAGTTCTTCGAGCAACGAAGCAGGTGATCCGATTGGTGACCCTGACACTGAGTTAACCAAAGATACGAAAATATGCTTTGGTGCTATTGGCACAACTTCATCAACGTCAAAACAACTACACAGAAGTGTACAAAAATGGGTGCATCGACTGTTATTTCTGGAGATCTTGCCTCTGCTTTGGATCGAACGAACATTAGCAATAGAGAATCAGTCTATCTTCCGGCTACAACAGCTGCGTACAAATTTAAAACAGCTGCACGTAATCCAGCCGCAGCTGAGCTTTCTTTATCCGTGAGCATCATTCGAAGATCGAGGGCCTAGCATAGCTCACAACATGTTGCAAAAACTGAAGATGCATTCTTGTCTGATGGTTCTTTGGTAATCTATTTCGATGGAAAACTACTCCAGGCTATTTCTGGTGAGCCAACTAAGGATGATCTAATTGCTATTTTAGTCTGGCTAAGAAGGGGGAAAATTCTTGGAGTTCCCAAAGTGGAACAGGAAACAGGAGGGCAGGAATTACAAGTAGCTTTATAGGAAATCTTTGACTAGAACTTTCAAGACCAGATCATCGGAATATTTTTTGATACGATTGTCGCTAATATAGGTCACTTGAATGGGGCTTGTGTTCCATTTGAACAAAAGCTACGGAAAGAATTGCTTTTGATAGCATGTCGGCACTGCGTACTTGGGGAGGTATGTGAAGATGTCTTCAATACATTATGTGGCGCAACGTCTGGCCCAAATGTTTTGATAACTCGCCGATTTCACGAATTTTGGCCTAAGATTAAGCAGAGCAAATACGCATGCAGTAACAGCCGATTGAACGGAGAACTACGGTTACACTTTACAGAAGATATATTACATTAGAGAAGACTACCGAGAGTTATTGAAGCTCACTGCGATATTTTAGGAGAAATTCCTCTACGTGGTAACAACTTTCGAGTTCAGTTCCCGGAGTTTCCCACCATACGCGATGGATGTCAAAATTAAAAGAAAAAAAATCCTATCTTGAATTCTGTTTGTTTGTTGCGTCGATCTAAGTTAAAGCCTGGATGGAATGCTTAAAATCCTGTAATGCTCATATCAATGAGAACTCAATGTAACTCGAGTCCTTTCTAACTACAGGAAAACTACTGAAATTACCTCAAAGAAGACAATCGCAGCAATAAGTCGCCATTTGTGGAACTTGGGTCAGGAAATGGATCAGTTGACTTTTGCTTAGATTTGTTATCTGTAGAAACGAAGAGTCTGACAATGGCATGCTTACAAACACAAGCATTTCAAAGACAAAAAGGTAGATCAGTTAGATACGCCGGGACAAAAATCTGAGCGACAAAATCTTAACTATTTCATTGGATCTACGTCCTATTTCTTCTTTGAAGTTTTGCAATTGGACAGGTTTTCCGTGCAAGAACTTGGAAGGAGATTAGTTCTTTCCAGAAAGCAAGACAGTTATGGCTTTTAATGTTGTCAACGACAGTGCTTATCTCTCTTGCTACCACTTTTAATTCTTCTGTTACTAAGTAATAAGATCCGCAACTTTTCGTCTTTCAAGTTGTGGAGGGCCACTGGAAACGCTAAAAGCACACTTTTCGCAGAGACTGAGAAGTAAGCCGGCAAAGAAATTATCAGTGGTAAATGTTACATAGTACAATCCCTATAATGAACCGTACGTGAACCAATTTAAGAAATAAACTCATGATTTAATTTGTTCTGTAAACTTGTCACTCCTAAATAGTATCAAATTTCCTTGAAATTTTTTGGGAAACATTTCCTCATCAAAAGGACGCAAAGAATCAGCACCAAAACATTAGGATATTCGAAAATTTTGGACCCTAATATATATATATATATATATATATATATGTATGTATGTTAGCGTAGAATAGTAAACATTTAAAAATTTTTACATGTTATTGAAAGTGTATTTGCATGTATGTAATTTTTACGGTTTTATAAGAGTCATGAAGAAAGTAGTGTAGGGAGTATCGGCTACCGGGAGCGTTTGCCATGGCGGAAAAAGCTTTAACCGGAGTGTTGGGGGTCGCAACTCCCCCCGGCCGTTACTTCCGTCACTCATCTAGAAATTTTACGAGTACATTGCTACTTGTCCTATTTGGGAATTTATATATATATATATATATATATATATATATATATATATATTTATGTATATATATATATACATACATATATATATAAATATATATATATATATATATATATATATATATATACAAATATATAAATATAAATATATATATATATATATATGTATATATATATATATATATATATATATATATATATATATGTATATATATATACATATATATATATATATACATACATATATATATATATATATAAACATATAAATTTAAATATATATATATATATATATATCCTATACATGCCGGATAAAGTTTTGTCA
Organism: Amaurobius ferox; assembly: GCA_951213105.1. Lineage (NCBI taxonomy): Eukaryota > Metazoa > Arthropoda > Arachnida > Araneae > Amaurobiidae > Amaurobius > Amaurobius ferox. Next base: position 110,689,879 of record OX578152.1, on the reverse strand, counting down.
ATGATTCCTCCTAAATTCGGGCTCAACATGTGACTTATTTTCTCTTTGTATTTTGATACAATTGGATTTATCTTCTATAGCAATGTATCGGCCACCGGGAGTATTGTTGCGCGAAAACTTGCTTAACCGGGGAGCGGGGGTCGCAACGCCCCCGGCTAATTTTTGGTACATTGCTTTCAAATTCATTCTATTTCTTTCCGAATTGATATATATATATATATATATATATATATATATATATATATATATATATATATATATATATATATATAGCTTGTATGTGCAGTTTTATAGAAATATTTGAATTATTTTACTAAAATTTAACCCAATCCTACTATTTCTTGCCACACACGTTTTATTGTATTTCTCTGAACTGGCATCACCTTGTGGCTATAAACAAAGCAGGTTGCGCAACCGCTTGCTCTTCTCCGTCTAGACTCCATCCATTTTTTATGAATGAGAATTGCCGAAGCTGTTACTCTCTTTCTCGTCTCCATTCATACAGTGTAACCACGGCACGCGCTCCAGAGAGAGAAAGAGAGAGAGAGAGCCAGCTGGTTATTGTCCCCAGTTCGCGTAAGTCTACGAGTTGAGTTAACAGGTGGCCTGACCTCGTGGGGGTGCTGGAAGATCACGTGACTCGGGATTAAATCGGAGATTGTGGGAAGCTGAGCACGTGACGATGAATTCTGGGATGTTTGTAACAATCCCCCCCCCCCCCTCCCGTAATACCGTTAGTGATGAACGAATAAAATGATTGTGCAAATTGCCGGTAAACTACCAGGCACTATAACATTGATTTTTAAGGAAATCTATTTCAAAATTAATTTAAATGGCCTAGTGAAAAGTATAATTTATCTGGTAATTGCGCACTAAGTGAAGAAGTAAGCATCAGCGTAATGTTTTCTTTCCTTCTTTTTTGAACGCTTCAGCATGCGGAATAGCCGGCATCTGTATTAACAGTAAGAAAACTTTCTGCATGCCAGAATTTTCTATAATTCTGTGACTATGAGTATATTCATGAGAGCCTGGTATAGCAGCTCAGTCTTTTAGTATGAAACCGACTTAATGGTATGACTGTCTTCGTCGATCAACATATTGCAGGTATTTTTATAGTAAGTTTTCTTTTTACCACCGAAATTATCAGCTATATTTATCTGAAGAACCCTGAAAAGCATGAAACCGATCGGCAGATGCATTGGGAGCGTGGTTCCTACTTTTAAGAACGCCATCCATTGGAAAGTTATGTAAATATGGTAATTTATTATTCTGGATTCCAGAAGGAAAATCGAAATAGCCAAATTTTGAAAAATGAGTAGGCAACATCATCTGAGTGATGCCAGGCGATGAGAGGTAATAGGGCGTCTCGAAGGGGGCCAGCAACAATCGGAAGTAGCCCGAGTCATAAATGTCAATCATTCCGTCATTTATCGCCTGCGGAACCGATATCAAAGTGAAGGCACAGTGTCGCGAAGACCAGTAAGTGGACGTTCAAGGGTCACAACCGCGCAGGATGGCCGTTTTCTGTGCCTGCAAGCACAACGCTATAGGTCAATCTCTGCACTCTCACTGTATCTCGGCAAACTGTTTACAGACGGCTACATACAGCTCAGCTGTATGCAAGACGATCCGTGATTTGCGTCTCACTGGCTCCCTCCAACAGAGTTTCGCTGTGGAAAAACGCCATGTTCTTCGATTGATCATAAAGGAGGCCTATAATGATCGTCCGAAGTATAGAGGTAAATGTAGAGTTAAAACTTAATATTAAGAAACGCCAATATCGTTTAGACAATCCTTCAGGTGGCGCTGGGGTGAGATAAGTAGTCCTGTATTGTATGTATTTCTATAGCGAAACGACTAAAATATTTATCAGAACTGTCCGTTTTGTTAAAATAAATGGTTAGCGCGATGCAAATTAGAATTGAAACAATATGTATTTCTATAGCGAAAGGCCAAAAATATTTATTTAAACATTTCATTTTGTAAAAATAAATTATTATCGCTATGTAAATTAGAACTGAAACAATAAGAAATATTCCTACGTATTTAAAAGTATTTTACCTTTAAATTTATTTTTATCTTTATATTCTATACTCTATCTTACAACTATAAAAATACTGATTACTTATACTCGTAATTAGGGAGCACTAAATTTAAAATAATCAAAAATACATATACTATATACTACGCCTTCTTTGTTGTGTCAACTAACGATAGCGACAACTTTACTAACACTAGCGACACCTAGATATAATTCTCAAAGCATTATGGAATTATCGCAAGCGTTTCATCCATAGGAGTTTTATTTCCTTCTTTCTAACTTCACGGTCCAACATATTATAAGCGGCAAATACTATTTTCATGCATTCATATTAGCAACTACAGCATATAAACCATGGAGTTAAAAAGAGAGATATAAAACTCCTATGGATAAATTTGAGTCTGTAGGGAAAGTCTTGTGCTGCGCACATCATATTTTTTCTACTACAGACTAAACTTTCTCAATAACTTAATAGCAATTTGCCCTAAGATAGGCGGATCTGAACCAGAAAAGTAAAGTTTCTGAGAGTACCATTAACAATAAACTTACCGACACTCAATATATACCTATTAGTACCGTATCCGGTCAAATAACCGGTTTTTAGATAAAATATCTTTTTTTGATTGAATACAGGTAATGTTGATTTTAGTAAGGAAATATTAAACAAAGTAACTTTAAGGTAATAAATTCCATTCGGTTCCTAAAGCTCGATTTGCTTCTTCTATTGTGCATGTGTCATACACTGCTGGACAATTGCTAAGGACGGATCACAAATTGCAATGTAGCACAACATTAAGCGAGGGGTGGAGGTGGAGGTCCAGCAGGATAAAATATTGTTGCCACACTGTTCGGACATTAGAATAAAGATCATTTATTGTTCTGGAAAATACAGAAGGTTTTAAAACATCTGAAAGGAAAAAAGTGTTTATTTGATGCTGTGTGAGGAGAAATGGAAAAATGCATATGAACGACAGCAGGCACCTTTGAGAAAGGTGTCAGTACGGGATATGTCCACCGTGAAGTGTGATGCAACATTCCACACGTCGTGTCATGCTTTGCACAACACATTATCCAGCAGCTGTTGAGGCAAGTTATCCCACTCCTCTGTCAGTGCACGGATGAGGGTGTTCTTGCATGTTGGAGGATACTTTCGACTAGCAAGTCGCCTCCCTAAAGCATCCTAAACATTTTCAATAGGGTTTAGATCTGGAGAACGTGCTGGCCATATGAGGCATTGAATACCCTCGCTCACTAGGCAATTCTGAACAGCAAGTGTTTGATGACATGGTGTGTTGCCGTCCATGAAAACAATATTATCACCGACAGCACCACGAAAAGGACGAACATGAGGCAGTAGAACTCATCAATGCATCGTTGACCGGTCATAGTCCCAGTTGCAACCACATGTAGGGGCATGCTGCCATTGATCATGATGCCGACCCATACCATGATACTGCATGTAGGATATCGGTCCCTTTCCTGGATATTTTCAGGACGATAAGCAGTACCACTCTCACGCCAGATCAATTGACGTTTACAATCCGATGACAGACTGAACCTACTCTCATCTCAGAATAGTACGCAGGCCCAGTTCTGTTCGGTCCAATTGCGATGCTTACGAAACCATTGCAAACGAGCGATACGGTGCAGTTTGGACAATGGGACACACACAACAGGTCTGCGGACGTATAGTCCCCCTTCTCCCAAATGTCTGGCTGCAGTTTTCGGGAGATCCGCTGTCCTATGGTAGCAAGAAACTGATTTGCCACCTGCTGGGCTGTGGTGCGCCGGTCCATTTTTGCCGATAGGACAATGTAATTGCCTCCTGCAGGCGTCGTTCTTCTAACACGACCTCCCCCGTGACGCTTGCTACACATTCCAGTTGTTTAAATGCTTGCCACAGCCGTGAAACAACGCTGTGGGCGATGTCGAACTCCCTGGCAACATCTGTTATTTTTCGCCCTTCTTCGATCTTTCCAATAATACGAACACACGTAAAATCATCTGAGTGATATCGGAAAGACATACCGAAAATTTCAAGTTCGTCAATTAAATCATTCCCGTAAAACTTTCACTTAGAACATCAACTGTCCATACGCGTCAAATCCTTTAAATCTCTTATCAGCGCTATCACGTGGCGAACAGGCGTGGAAATGAAAAATTTGCATACGCACACCTCTTCTTACTGTATCCCGCACTTATTTTAATTTTCCACATTTTGCTTCCTTCATTCTGTGGTTGGTATGGGTGATAGTGTCATCCGTCCTTAGCAATTTTCCAGCAGTGTATGTTTCATAATATTGTGGTCAGTTATCAACGAAAATGGAGTCTTTACTTTACCCTTTATAATATTACTTTTTGCATATCCCGATGGACTTGATTCTTCCCTGAAAATGTTGCAAAGTGCTGCTCTCCGAGATGTAGCACCTATTTGCATTTCTTTCCAAACAGTGTCATCAATAGAAATATACTGCTCATTTTTTCATTCTCACCTTCAGAACTTGAAAGCAATCTCATTCTTTTTCGCCTTCTACGTATTATATTCACAATATTCTCCTATTCATTGTCGGTATCTGTAGGCTCACATTTAGTGTTTAATAGATCATTATCATTTTCAAATAATATATCTTCACTTTCAAAAGGTTCACTTTCATCCATTTCCGAAAACTCTTCGCCTGTGTTATTTATTTCTTCTAAGAATTTAGTGTGTCTTGAATGTTTAGACATTTTTTCAGGGTGAAGATTAGGAATGGAGTAACGCTGTAAAAACAGAATATAAACTAACTAGTAATACTTAGTTTTTGTTACCTTTTCTTGCAATAAATTTTACGCATTTTATTGAAATTTTAATAAACAATTATTTTAAATTGAACTTACTAAGCAACAGTCCTTGCAGAAATGCGCAGGAAACTGATGAAAATATGTGAAATGTGCATGTACAAGTATAGTCCATTTTCTGACCCGATAGCCTTATAAGGTAATTAATTTTTCTACCGGTCAAATGACCGGTTATGGCAGATAACTTGTAGATTACGTATTTTTATCATATAAACGCGAAAGAAAAATAAATATTAAAAAATTGATTGCATACATTTATAATAGAAAAAGTCATGAAGTCAAGTGAGAAAAAGCGATAACACTATATGCGAATTTTCTAATCAAAACTTTACAACCAGTCATTTGACCGGTCATGCTACGTTTAGTGTTAATATAAACTATTTTAATACCATTAATATTCATAGTGTAATCAATATGTAAAATACGCTTTGTAGGAAGGATAAGGAAAACTTGAGGAACGTAAATAAGCATAAATAACACAGTAATGCAGCATACAGCTGTTTCAAAGATACGCTGGATCCCCTAAATCAGTGCAAGAGAACCAACAAAACTGAAGTCCAAAATTTTCCTACTTTCTTCGTTCTATTCTTTTGGGGGTTCTTATGCGTCGTTTTAACCTATTTTTCGTCTTGTTGGGATATTTCTGTTGTGCTTTGGTTCACGCCAATCGTGTGTGTTACTTCTCGTTTCGAACTGGCTGTTCTGTTTCTTCCTATTGCACCTATTCCGTTTTTGGACTTCGGGTTTGTTGATTCTCTTGCACTGACGAAGATGATGCAGCGTATCCTCGAAACAGCTGTGTGCTGCATTGTGTTATTTGTGCTTATTTACATTGCTCAAGTTTTCATTATTCATAATGTATTTCAAATTGCCTATTTCCTTCATACACTGTATATGCTAACGCCATTGTTTTGGGAATTATCTTTGCTTTTAATAGGAAATAATGCTATAGAAATCTTGTAATTCAAATTATTCGAGTACATATGAGAATTATATCACAATAGCAGTATACGCGTTTTTCGTACGGAATATATATCATAAAGAAACTCAAAAGGCACAATCATGTGCAAATTTCTATACTATTCTAAATGACATTTTTATTTAACACATTTTATTAAAATTTTTAAATTAATGCTCCTGAAAAGATAAACAAGACTCTCTATTCTCGCTATACGAAATTATCTTCAGGCAGATATGAAGAATAAAACATCGTGGTCCCATTTGCAATCAAATTTATAAGAAATATGAAATTGAATCTGTATATACAAAAATGAAAGCGTCAAAAGAGTGTGGGGAGATTTACACGTACTATATTCTCATAGAACTTATATTCTCATAGTTTAGAAGATGTAAGCATGTATCAGCCGAAGATTGCCTATACTACAATATATGAGTTTATAAAATGTTTGTCAAAATAAAACAGATTACATAACATTTTAAAATATCATAATTATTGCAATTTTTAAATCTGGAGGCCGTAATGGATATATAATCCAGTCAAAAATGCAATTTCGATCAAATTTATTTTATATACACTTCTTTATTATTTAAATCGGAAAAGATTTAATAAAAATCGTCTGTCGCATAAACACATTGGATTTAAATCCGTGACTAAGTGACATGATATCATTCTCTTCAAATAAATTGGCGTAAAAAATATCGTCTGCATAATGCTATCTCTATTGTGGGATTTTCATTAATATCTCAACATTCCCTGGTTCTAGAAACTTGAAACATTGTTTTAAGTGGGACTATTTTGCTGCTACCCACAAACTTTCATGGAATTCGGTGCAACCGTTCTCCCATGATAATGAGACAAACACACACACATACAGACAGACAAACATATTTTTGATTTTATTTACATAGATTTTATTTACTAGTGTAAGAGAATATCAATTGTAAACTTTTGTTGCTTCCTTAGTTAAAATCATAAATTATAATAACGTCTATGATTGGTATAAATTTGAATAACGTCTATGGTATCCGACTAAAATTGGACTGTTACTAAAAATATAAACACTTTAGGCGCTTATATCTCAAAACCTAATAGATAAAATATAAACAATTTATACTTGCATTGTAGAAAGTAAAGTACCATGTATGATTATTATTAATATTTTAATACTTTGAACAATTTTTTTTTCTAATTTTATTTTTATCCGAAAGAGTTTTTGCTTCACTTTGCAATCTTCTAAAAATATAAACATAAAAGATAAGCGACAAAAATGTTTGATAAGAAATTTAGTTTCTAGATTATTATATTTTTGTATATTACTCAGCTCATATAGTTTTCGAGTAATTGCCATGTTAAGTTACAAGCACTAATAATTTTCCGTTTTTAAAGTTTGTAATGCATATATTTCGGAAACTAACAGCACTAGCTACAAATAGTAAGTTAGTAATTTGTAATTTTTTTAAAACTCTTCAAGGATATACAATTGGATTTTAGATCAAGTTTGTAGTTTTTTAAATAGAGTGTTTGTAATATTCTGGCAAATCTACTAACTTGTGACATAGACTTGGTCTAACTTGTATGTAAACTTAATAATGAACTAATAAAAACTAATAAACTGAGAATAACTCACAATAATATACTTAATAAATAAACTCTTAGACAAATTAAGTTATTTTAATTATCTGCCTTACTGTAGTTACTATAAGTTCATGCGCGCGCTATATATATATATATATATATATATATTTGTTGTAAACGGAACAAACAAGACCTAAAAGAACGAATAAACTTTTACATTACAATAGAATTTGGAATTACAATGGAGTTTTGTTATTCAAGATATTATATATGCAAACCTGCATCGTACTCGAGTTACCATTAATTTTTTGTAACAATTTGAATAACATAATTACTTTCTGATTTGTATACTAAATGAAAGCATAGAGTTTTAATAAAATTATATTTTATTTCATTAGTGGTAGATATTTGTACTAAGCCTAAATTTCCGATATTTTTTGCTCAACTGCAGGCACCGCACTTTTCTGCCGCAAACCTGCCGATAGTGTGCCGGTGAATTTCCCCCGGCACATCCCGGTGAAAATTCCCGCTCCTCTCAACTCCGGGTTGAAGAGAAATGGTCTTTTTTCTTTGGTTATATAGAGGTTTAGACATTTGATCTATAACGAATATTATGTAACCTAAAATACGGGTATATTAGTCGAAATTTTATATTAATTTTATATTTCTGTTATCGGCATACATTACGTTTAAATATTTACAAAAATCATTACAGTTAAGTCATTTATATCAATATGAAATTGTGCAGCAAATAATTAAGAATTTACTTTTAATCAATCATTAAATGTGTGTACTTTCATTACTTTCTTTTACTATTGGATATAATTTTTCTTTTTAAAGTTTGAGTAGAAAAGTAAGTTATCTTGAAAACGTTAAAGTTCGAGATTTTTACGCAAAAATTCAATTCAATACCGCGTAAATACAGATAATTTTTGGGAAAAAAGTGTCTGTCTGCGCATGTACGTATATATGTCTAGGTGTATATCTATAGGTCGTGGATTAAGATAAGACCGGAACCGTTCTATCTTATCCTGCCCATGCTGCCTTATCCCATCTTATCCTGCCCATGCTGCCTTATCCCATCTTATCCTGCCCATACTGCCTTATCCTAGCTTATTCTGCCCATGCTATTTGCTAAATTATTATTTCATTTTGCCAGAAACCCATAAAATATGTGATATTTTAAATATGTTAACAGCTCATTTTTACTTCAGAAAATACTTAAAATAATTTTTCCGCTATATAACAGATTATAACCAAAATTTTACAATATTTATTTTTGTTAAAAGGTAAACAACTTACCTTCAAAATCTCTTATTAAAATGTAAATGCGCAGAGTATAAATATTCCATACGAATTTCAAAGTGTTGTGCCTTGTGGGTGTTCAGAAAAAGGGACATGAACAGTAAAACAAAAATACATTCTGTGAAAAACAGCGAGAAAAACGTTTAATTGCCCCAGACTCTGAAGATGGCATATATAGAAATAAAGGAATTTTTCACCTTCTAATTTGCGAATTAACTAATGTGATACATTGTTGGAAAGAAAATGTTCTGAACCTTTTAAATTAACAGTTAAGAAGAAATTCGATGCTGTCGATCAATCCTCTGATTTTGGTCTCCTAAAAAACAAATGCACATTACTGTCACGCCTTTCTGGTAGGTCGGACGGTCTGGGTCTCAACAACAACAACAACAACATTACTGTCACGAAATTTTAAGTGTTGTAACATTATATAAAACACAGAGCTAAACAGTCAATCTTAAAGATTTAAGATATTAAATTTTCATGGCATTAATTCCTCTAGAAAAGAATTTACGGAATAATTGTGACAGCATTAGTCTTCGAAAAATAAATGTTTCAATTACGCTTTAGAATTGTATACAATAATCCAAATCAGCCAAATGCACCCAATTGATCCATGTGACCGGTCTGTTGACAGCTATGGAAAAAAGTTTAGAAATTTTAGGACGAATTCAAAAGAATAACTTGCAATCGAATAATCGAATGTTGATAAACATATACAATTTTATGTGTGTGTGTTTTGATACTGAATACATATTGACTTGCTTTAAGAAATATAAATGTATGAGGAAGTACTTACTTTTCAAATATATATGTATTTAGAGAATTGCCGAGGTTATAATCTAAATTGTGTTTCTCTTTCTAGCGCGTGGTAAAATATACACCTTTTCTTGTCTCAAACTTGTTCATTAAGCTTAATAAACAAATAGAAAAATTGTGTCAATCCGTTGTGGCTTTTCAAGTTAAGTAAGACGCCATGGAAAATAAGTTTATTATTCTCCTTTTCTTACGGTTAAGAAAACAAAACTTACATCAGGATATTTCCTGTACTCGGCTACGTCGCTCACTAAGTCACATTCAAAAAGTTTCATCGAAATACCTGGATTAAGTTCAATTCCATCACCTCAATCCAAGTTTTTGGACTCAGCCCCATTGAAGAAATTTCGCCGAAATCCCTGGACTCATTTAAGTCGAATTCCCTGGACTTAGCCATATTGAAAACGCCTCATCGAAATCCCCGGATTCAGCTCAATTCCATCACCTCAATCCAGTTTTTGGACTCAACCCCATTGAAAAAGTGTCATCGAAGTCCCTGGACTCATTTCAATCCAATTCCGTGAATTCAGCCACATTGAAACAGTTGCAACTCCAGCGCGCTAACCAATGGGCTACCGCGCCCAAACTGTTTCAATGTGGCTGAATTCAATTCCGTGAATTCAGCCACATTGAAACAGTTTGGGCGTGGTAGCCCATTGGTTAGCGCGCTGGAGTTGCACTCGGTAGGCCCGGGTTCGATTCCAGCCACTGCCAAAACTGCCGCCGTGTTCATGCGGAGTACGATCACGTTAAACATGTGGGTCCGAAAGTCCTTCCGAGAGGTTGGTGGTAGGGGAAGGAGGGTACGGTCCCTGTGGATGCCTCCCCCACTGGGTTCCTGTCTAAATTGGGTGGCACTTCCCGACCGTCCAAACAGTTACCTTACACCTTTCTGGTAGGTCGGACGGTCTGGGTTTCAACAACAACATTGAAACAGTTGCAGCGAAATATATGGATTTAGCTCAGTGCCATCATCTAAGTCCAATTTCTTCTACTCAGCCACATTGAAAAAGTTTCATTGAAAACCAAGACGATAGCGGGAGACATTTCGTCCTTTTGAATTTCGCTTTATATATAGAAAGCGCAATACTACGAAGATTTTCAAAATTATAAACTCAAAATAGCGATATAAACTTATGTAAATATTTTGATAATGGTTGTAGAAGCATGCTTATATTTTTGTTATATAACGTTAGAGTAATGGTCCTTATAGCTTTATGTTTGAATTAGTATTTAAGTATGTTAAAAACAGGGAAAGTAATATATTTAAAATATTAAGTTGCAACATTTTTAACAATTTTTATTTTGTGCAACAATGTGCAGTGCTTAGCGTCAAAAGCAGTTGCAAGAGCTATTTATCCCGGACATGACTGACTGCGTTATTTTTATTTGGCTTTGCGCATATGACGACATAGGAATTAAGAAAGCGCGCATGTTGTTCTCGGGATCTCAAGAGGGACTGAACTTGTTAACTGCGACTGTCATCTCACTCCCTCGACGTCACTAAATTTCTTGTACGACACTGAATTCTGTGGGCACAGCACAATTTAAAATCTTTGTGAAAGTTGTGTAAGCCTGGATATTACCCTTGGTTTATGCCTGGACATCGCCACTTCAAAATTAACAAACAATTTTAACTATAATAATGCGAAAACTTTTTTGTATTTTTTGGCAACTTCTCTTAAAGTTTACTCTGGACCGTGACATCACGAATGACGAAACGTAATTCCCATGACGTCAATCTGACTACTTTTTGATTGGTTGCAGGGTTAAATGTTCAAGCCTATATTAATGAACTTTGAATAGTTGCCTCAATTGAAAATTATCCCAGTGATGTCTGCTCCGGAGTCGAATTTCAGGATTTTATGGCCCCGCTAGGGACTCTGGGAGTATCCTGAAAGACTATTCGCCTCTTTCCCTCATTTTACTCACTCTGGTAGCAGGTATTGCAAATTTGGATCCCTTACGTTCGGTCTAGAGGTCGATATTATAAGTGAGCAAAAGATTCAGCCTTCTTAGCAATCGAATGACTGCTTAAAGGTCTGGAAAGACTTTAAAAGTACCCTAACATCCGGCCCAGGCAGGGGGAGAGGAAAGAGAAAATTAGACTACGTTATGATTGACGATTGATACGATAAGTGTTTAAAGATTCATTCTTTTGTGTAATCAGAGAATTCCAGAGGGGGTCTGAATAGACTTAACCCCCCCCCTTCTTTCCCTCCTGGTGGTAAATAAAAAATCTGGCTACGCTAAATTCAGTATTGTAGTTGATACTAAAACTAAAAGTGTGCAAAGATTCAACCTTCTAGATCAACGAAGGGGACTTCTGGAGGATCTTTAAACGCTTAAAATAAAACCATTTTCCCCGCCCCCGCCCCCACGGGGAAGTCAATTGAATATTCGGCTCTCAGTTATGTTCTGTAACGCAGTTGATACGATAAATGCGCAAAGATTCAGCTTTCTTGAAAAGACCAAAATAAGTTAGACACGATAGACAATTACACATAGTAAAGTGACCTTTCTGGTAGGTCGGACGGTCTGGGTCTCAACAACAACAACATAGTAAAGTGAAAATCTCAGTTGAAATTTTTACTCTGTTTAATTGAAAATGTTCCAGACAAAACAAAAATGAAATCGCGAGTGCTTTATATTGATATTTCCTCAAAATATCGCATAAAGCATTGTTTACCCGAAAATTTTCGATTTCGAGATTTTGGAGAGTAAAACACATTTTAAAACCTCCTGAATCCATTTCTATTTCGAACATTTTTAGAAATATATCCTTCTTCTTATGCGGGTATTCTTTGTGAGTGTATGTTTCTATATAACACAGCAATCCAAGAACGCGTCAAATCGGAAATAGATCGGATTTTTAGTAATTTTTATGATTTGAGCTGAAATGATTGAAATTAAAAAAAAATTCATATTTATTACTGAAAATCATGAATATACCCAAAGCAACAATTTTAGTAGGGTTAAGTTGAACAAGACCAGGTAGGCATGTCAAACCGGGTACCAATGTTTCAGCTAAAGTGGTCCTGTTGTCTGATGACTGCTTTACAAAATATTTTCCTCTAACGGTTTCTCAACTGCTATCACATATGCTGCAGTGTTGTTTGTGACTGAAGTTGAGAAACAAACAACACTGTTTCAGTGACAGATTTTTGACAAAAAAATTTCGGATGTTGATGTGACACTTCAACGAATTTACTACAGAAAAACAATGTGTATGATATTATATTTTTTATATAAGTAGTTATAAATGAAATGTATAGTTAGACCTGTAGGTAGAGTATAGCTGCAACAACATTATTTCTTAAATGGGAGACAAGGGGGCCAAATTGGATATATTTTACGTGCATCTGTTCTGAACTCCGAATTCGGTGCGTTTAACCATGCTATTGGTCTCACAAAATTCGCAATAATGTAGAAGACGATATTTTTATTTTATTTGTGAATTATACAACCTAAAATTAACTTTTTTATCACTAATTTGAAGTCCACCTCAATTTACAGGTATTAATATTTGTGAGAGTTTCTTTTCCTTTATAATTTGTCACTGATAAAATATTTTTTATATTTTCAACTAATTTTAAAACATAAAATCATTATAAAATAGTTAAATATGATGGTAAGAAAATTCAGCCTTCTTTTCCAATTCATTTTTAATCAGTAAGAGAATAAGCTCTGTCTTGTATGCCTGTAGTCTGAGTTTGAGCATTTATAGTAATGTACTATTGCTCAATTTGAAACAGGCATTTGTTTGGTTTAATTAGAATTATATACTCAGACCTGAAGATGAATTTAATTCTGATTAATCATCGAATTTAGGTCGATGCTGTTCTTTTCTCATATCGGCATTATGGCCGTGGCTTTGCTTCTATGTTGAGGTTAATATTTCACGATTACCTGAATTAATACTTCATTCTAATATATATATATATATATATATATATATATATATATATTTTTTCAAAAAGAAAAGAGGTATGGATGGAAACAATATACCAAAAGATGGCCGGGGGGAGTTGTGACCATCCATACCTCTTTTCTTTTTGAAAATATTTTAATCCTCTTTTTAGTGCAGCTTTGCGCCTTTTAAGTGTGATTTCAGATGATTTTGTAATGTAGTATTTCACGGTGTTTTAATATTATATATATATGTATATATATATATATATATATATATATATATATATATGGAGAGAGAGAGAGAGATATTGAAAGTATGTTTGCTTATTTGTTTGTTTCGCATACAAATAAACATTTTTTGGCGATTTTTGCTTTCATTTGGCATAATTATTCGATTATTCTTTACCTTACCATAAGGATAATCCATGTTTTGAGTTCTTTGGATCGGGGGTTGTCAATATATTACTAAAATGCGCAAATTTAAAACTTTCATAGAAATGTTCTTAGACGATTATATTCTGAAACTTTATTTGACGAAAATTACATCATATTATTAAGCAAACTACTAAATCAAATGATTTTATTAGGCAAACGATATCTGTTAAACTGATCCGATTTTAATAATACTTTTGTAATTGAGTAAAAATGGATAAAATTATTAAGGGTTTAACGTGATCTAGTAATGTAACCATAAAGCAATTTGAAAGTTTCACTTGGTTATATAATCAGGTGAAAGTTAAAATTTAAAGCAGCGAGAGTTTTACTTTTGAAAACAGTTAAAAGCAGCTAGAGTTTTACTTTTGAAAGATATATTTTATTGAATCAGATAATTTTGTGTCACGGCAATGAATTCAGTTTACAGAAATATACTACATTACCAGCATTTTCGCCAACTACTAAGTTTGCCAAATAAAAGATTTGGAAAAAATAAAAAACAACACTAATAAAATAAAATTCAAAACCAGTTAAAATATGTATTTTTTAATAATATCACATGAAAATGTATCATAAAACAATAAAATGTAACTTGCTTTTTGTTAAAAATTTCTAAACGTTATATTAACACAAAATCATTATAAAAGATTTACAAAATATTTGTTTGTAACCATTAGGGAAGTAGTTTTAAAGTAAAAATATTTGGCATTTTTTTTTATTTGCAGTAATTAATAAACAGAAATAGGCAATAAATACGCTTGTAATATTAAAGTATGAATTAGCTATTATTTATGAACACTACTGCTTTACACATCTATTACTTTCCTTATATACATAATGTATAAGGAAAGTATTGTGACGGGGTCGAAAATTCGAATTCGAGTTTTCGACGGGAGAGCACGTTTCAAGCATTCCTGATCACGAATCAAACATTTTTGAAGTGATGTCTGTGTGTGTGTATGTGTGTGTGTGTGTGTGTGTGTGTGTGTGTGTGTGTGTGTGTGTGTGTGAAAGTATGTGTGTGTGTGTGTGTGTGTGTGTCAGTGAGTCTGTGGAAACGATAACTGACGAACGAATGGACCGATTCGAACCAAATTTGGTACAAAAATCACAATCCGTAAACACTGGAAGCCTATTGCTTTTATATGCAATCGAATGTTAAGAACCCCCCTAAATTTTCGAATGAAATTTTGAAAAAATCGTCAAAAAATCAAAACCACTAATAAAGTTACGCAAATAGACATTTCTTATGTAATTTTTCATTAAAAAACGATTGACATAAATTTTAGAACGCTAACATGAACCGTTCTCGAGATATTGTTCATTTAAAAAAAAAAATTATCAAAAAGTCATATAAAAAAAATTTCCTATTGAGAAACATGTTCACTTTTCATATGTAATACCATGCGATAAATTGGGTTACATCATTCTCGTGGAACTAGCTCATTCCATTCATGAAAAAATATACTTTTAGTAATACCTTTGTGTTTGAACGCCAATAGTCATTTATCTGCTGTAAGAATAACTTATTTCTTAGTGCATAACGCTTGGCGAGATTTTGGCGACGAATTTGGCGGAATGTCGCCAACTTGGCGACTTTTTGAAATGTTGCCAAATTAACGAAAATCTCGCCAAATGGATAAAAATGACGACTTATTGTCGAAAATTTAATATCTTGGAAAGAATATTAGTATCTACTATAAGAAAAACCTACTTTTTTTTACTGTAAAAGTAGTAAATTAATTACATTATATAAGGAAAGTCATGTGTTGCCCACATCAGATTTTTTTGTAATGTACTCCTATCTGATCTCTTATATGTCAGCCAAGCCAAGTAAGTATTTCGAAATTTCTTGAAATATTGCAAAAAATTCTTCAAATGGAAAATTTTGGGAATCATTTGTTTAAATATTTATATCTACTAGTTGAGCTACTTTATAAATAGTAAGTCAGAATTAAAAAATATATATACATAATAATAGTTTCCAAATATAGCGGTCTCAAATTTTCTATATAAAATCGTGTTTGCAAGGACAAATTATGTTAAACTGTTGTCCTTTAAATACATGTGTAAATATTTGACCATAGAAACACAAACAAGGGTTGTTATGGTTGTATGCACGCAAAAAACCCCTAAAACGTCAACATCCTCACTAAAATGCTTTTCTAAAACAACAGATTTATCTTCAATATTTTTTTTCGAAAATGTTTATTTTGTAAGAGTAGTAGTTTTAAACGTGAAAAAAATAGCCCGAGTTCAATATTATAGTAAACTGTAAAATATTTCCTTGAGATTTTTTTACTGATAAAAAAAGTTCAGAATATTAGTCGTTTTGTTTTCGAGGAAAAATAATGATTTCCGAGATTTGAAAATAATACTTAAGATAATAAGAGAGAATAAGAGATATGATAAGAGATTTCCTGAAGTGAATTTAAATATAGACATTCCACCCATAAAGGACTTGCTGAGCCGCAAGGTCCGCCTGTGGCCAAGTGTTTCGATTAAAACCTAGTCTATTATACAATTAAGAATACTATTTATATATTAACTCATTATAAGACTTTATATTACTCTAATCCTATATTTTATAAATTAATAATTTATATATAATTTTTCGTTTCCTAATTATAATTTGCAAAATATTGTATTATATATGATTTATCACACACACTCTACATACATACATATATATATATATATATATATATATATATATATATATATATATATATATATATATATATATATATATATATATATATATATATATATATATATATATATATTTATATATATATATATATATTTATATATATATATATATATATATATATATATATATATATTGTTTGTTATTCTTTTTTCGATTCCATACCTTTGTATTTTGATACTTTTCTTTGACTTGTTGATTCAATATTTATTTTATTTATTTGTTTTTATTTTTTTCCATTTGCTTGAGGATTTGTTGATTTATACTTTCATTTCGTAAGCCTGTTAGATATTTGAATTTTCGTGTTACAGATTCTCACTTTTCTTTCATTGGATCTTCAACCCTTTTTTTCTTATATATATATATATAAATAAATAAATATATATATATATATATATATATATATAGCGCCATAGGAGTTTCCTATACACTTGTATACACCTATTGGCCAATGATTATTTGTCTTTACTTTCGTTCGTTCTGATGATGATGAAATCAGATGATAGTTCGTTATAATGAAGAAGTCAGATGATTGTTATTTATGACGTTCGTTAATATTAGGCGATTACGTTAGTAGGCTTAAACTGCCAATGGATTAACTAGGAGCATTTGCAATAACACTGCTGAGCGCACTATATGACCTATTTCTAATGTAAGCCATTTTAACTGTGATTGGAACTTTCTACCACGTATAGTTAGTGCGCAGTGAAGCAACATTGCCGGGTGACATAAGACGCTCGCTTCGCTTTGTGAGTTGCATGTACAAAATACATTAAGTGCGAATTAATACGTAAAAGTGCGAGTTAATACATGTATTTTCTTTCATGACTGATAATGTTGAGGTACTGTAAATAAAGTAGGGCGTTTAAATGGATGGATACCAGTTGTTTAGCAGATAGTCTTAAGATACCTTAAATATGATTTATATATATATTTTTAATTTTCTCAATGTAATTTTTCTTTTCGCAATGCAATATATTTCTTTGAAACGTGATTTAAATGTTTTTAATTTTCAGAAGACATTTTTTTTTTCAAATTGAGATTTATTTATTTAATTTTTTTTATTTTTCAAAATACAATTTATTTTTCAAAACGTGATTTACTTTTTAAATTTTCAGCCATTTACTTTTACAAGATGTGATTCACTTTTCTTCATTTTAGCAATATAATTTGTTTTATCAAAATACGTTTTCAAACATTAATTTTTTTTTCATTTTTACAGTGTAATTTACGTTTCCAAAATGCTATTTATTTTAATTTCCAAGGTACGGTCACATTCAAACAACCAAAATTGTTGTAGAAAATTTGATTTCTGTAAAATCTAATACCCTCTTACCCGGTTATAAACCCTTTTCAAATTTAAATATATTTCTTGTTGGATAAATAATTCTATTTGTACTGAACCAGTTTTTATAGAAAATAATTTTAAAAATTGATAAATTTTCGATGAAGAGTATTTTTTATAATACGTATAATTTTTTTATTCCGTTGAATTTAATCGTACCAGTTTATCTATTGCTAATTATACTATCAATTTTTTTAAAATTGCTGAAATGAGGTTCGGAGTTTTATATTTAGTAATTTATAAAATTTAAATTGTATAATTAAGATATTGGAAATTTGCCTTTATCCAAATACTCTTAGACTAAAACCCTTGTTATGAAAATTGACGATGAGGAGTAATTGTATAATACATACAGTTTTATTATTTCGTTAAATTTAATCATGTCAGTTTATTTACTGCTAATTACGCTCTCTTTCAGTTTTTAAAATTGCTTAAATAAGGTATGAAGTTTTATTTTTGTAATTTATTAAAATTTAAATTGTAGAATTTAGACACTGAAAATTTGTCTGTATTCAAATACTCCTAGGGAAAACCCTGTTATGAATGTACACAAATTTTTATTTAAAAGTAGTTTCAGTATATTGATACCTGAGGTGTTAACCCTTCAATAGGAAATAACAATATCGTGGAAAAAATAAGGGACAAAATATGCAAAATATGAAAGAAACTGGGGGATTCGTTTTGACAGATGAATCTTAAATTAATCTTCGGCCTGTGAATCTTCAAATTATGAAATTACTTAATATAATGTTGATAACAAAATCCGGAGTTCTGGGATTCAAGCCCCTTAAATAAGTGACATATTATAAAAAACCTAAAAATTTAATTACTGAAAGAGAGCAATTTTTCAATCACATTTCAGTGCATGAAAAACATACGTTTGAAATTAACCTATTCAAAATAATACTATATTCCTAATTTTAGCAGAAACATTTTTTAAAAGTATTTTTACATCATTTCATTGATTATAATTAATTAAAAATACTTACCTTAGTAATACGTTTTGTGCATTTACTGAAACAATTATAAATATCTAAAAAGTCTTGGAACATTTTTTTTCAAGAATTTATAAGGATAAAAATATTTATCGTTAAAATTTGTAATAAAATACCTGGTGAAAATGTATTTTTAAATTATAATTTCAAAGTCGTAAAAATAAGCATTGCATAAAAATTCTCTATAAAACAGGATAAATTGTCATATTATTACCAGACATTTTTTTTTCACAAAAACAATAAATTAATTAAATATAAAAATGAAATATCAAAATTGCGTAAAACCAGTGAAGAAAATGTTACAAACTCCTGTTTGTAAATTTTGCACAAAAATGCTTGGTATTATTCCACATCCTGCACTTTTTAATTTTTAGAAATAATTATAAAATCTTAAGTAATTGGTATTTAATAAAATAGAAAAGCTTATTTGCGAAAGCGCCAATCACAAGATGATTAAGATTAGAGAAAAGTTTATAAAATTTATTTGAATAACAATATGTGAATAAGTTAATTACATAAGTAAAAAATGATATGAATTCTGAAATGAGTTATAATTTAGAATATTGGTATTTTTTCTTATATTTGATATAAATGCAGATAAGACATAATATATACTTTACATTCAACAAACTGCAATATATTCACTATAAATAACATAAATTTATATTTTTTCACTATTTCTAAAGAACAAATATTTCCGATATAAATGTTTAACTTTTATTAGTGAGTTTTGTCTATTTTCCCAAGGAAAATAATTTTCAATTTTATAATATATCCAAAAAATCCTGTACACAAAACATATGATTTTCCTGGTATATTTTATCATATAACATATCAAATTAAAATAATAGTTTATATAGGAATTATTTAAAAATATATATATGAAATTAATTAAAGTTATACAAATATAATAAATTCAGTCTGAAAATACACAACATAATTAAACTAAATCAGTTCACAATAAATAAAGAAAGAATATGGACATATATTTATAAATAAATAAATGTAAAGAATAGTGGTATATAATCTGTGCAACTTACTCAGTTTTATTCTTATCCTGGGAGGCGACGACCATCGCCCCCTTCATAGCTCCGATCGCCCCGATAGGCATTTTTGTCCTAGGATCTTTTAAGTTCCTAGTATTGCACTATAATAGAACAAAAATCTAAGAGAAATCCTAATGTCTTCTCTAAAATCTCTAGCAGGCACCTTTCAATAAGCTAAAAGTTTGCATCGCGGTTTCAGTTTCTCCGGATTTTAAACAGAAATCGTTAGGTATTCTTTGCACCCCCTTGCAGACGATTTTCAGTCGCCCGCTGGTCTGCGAATGAGGGCGGCGGGGGCTTGCTGGCCAGTAGGGGGCGTCTAAATCGCTGTTCCTCTCATTTGCATAATGGCCTTGTAGGAGTCAAGAATTAGAATAGGCGGAGGGGGGTGGGGGAGGTGATTAGAGTTATAACTCGATTTTGGTGTTCAGTTCGAGGGTGTAATATTGGGTTATGATGGGAACGGGGTGGCTTTGATTTGATTTTAACTTTTTTTTCTTTATTTGTAAAATGTTCGGTGTTTATTGACCAGATTCAGACGAAAAATTTAGCTCGATAGTATTTACGTTCCCGTGATCAAGGAACATTTTTGCGTGGAGTGTGTAGCCTGTAACTAGCTATATTTTGAATCAGGAATATTAGATCAATAATTCCCACAAAGCCATAGTGAATTTCACAGAAATTAAATTTTATTTTCAGATATATAGAGATATCCTTTACGTGTGTCAACATTTCCCCAATGTCTCCAAATTGTTGATACTGTGCAAAATTTATCCCCAGTTTTAACGAATTATCGCTAAATTTGTCACCATTGTCGCCATCCGCGACAGACAGATAGACAGACAGGCAAAGATAAAGGTTTTTCTAATACAGTATATGAAAATTTTGCGTTTAAATGTTCATATTTTTCATCTCGAATCTCTAGTTTCTTGAGTATTTTTTTTTCAATTAAATTTAATGTTACATTTTTAATTTATTAATTTTTACATTTACTACATATATAGTACAGGATATAGAATGAAGAATTTTAAATCAAATATAGCACATGCAGTTATTACACACTACTTGCTTTTCACATACATTAGGAAAAGAAAATGATATGCGTTGCAAACAAATAGTTTTAACTTTGTAACTCGTTATAGACTGATGTGAAACATCCGCTCCTTTTGCAAATTTTGAAAGAAAATATTATTATTTTGTTTTCTGTAAATGAAGATTAATTGTCTATATATGTAATGATTAAGATAAAATTTCAACGATATATTAAATACGTGAGCTAACTTGCTTACCATTCGAATATTTAGATTTAAATTGATCTATCTGGGTGTTTGAATATTTAAAAAAACAAAAAATAGTGGCCCAATATTTTAGAAAATCTATTCATATCGTTCCAAATGAAAGATTAAATCAATGTAACAATTCAAGTGCAACAGTATAGTCGATTGAACTCAAGTTGTTTGGACTGAAGGTTGTAAATATAATATTATACTATGCCAGTATGCCATGGAGTTACTTTTCCCTCTATATAGACATCTTCCGCAAAAATTTTAATAGGACTTTTAATCCCTTTACTTCTGAAAGTCATGTTTTAGATTTTTATTCCAAATTAACAGAAAGATTATCTTTGAGTCGAATTTGGTATTTCCAGCATCTATGAATCGAGTTCTGAGTTTCTAACAGTCAACCATATACAATTATATATATATATATATATATATATATATATATATATATGAATCTGAAACAGGCATTTGTTTGGGTTAATTAGAATTAAATACTCAGACCTGAAGATGAATTTTATTCTAATTAATCATCGAATTTGGGAAGGTTCTGTTCTTTTCTCTTATCGGCATTATGGCCGTGAATTTGCTTCTATGGTGATGTTAATATTACTTGAATTGTATTTTTATTTTATTTATTTATTTTTATTTTTTTTTATTTTTACATAATTCTTATTATTACATTTCAAATATATATATATATATATATATATACACTCATGTCCAAAAGTTAAGCATAGTTTCTGTTTATGTGAAAATTTCAAGAAATCTACATCGGAATGGAAGAAAACGCGGTATGCGGATGTAATAGGGCTATAGAAGAAGAAAACAATGCAAAACAAAGATAATGACAACTTTTATTATCCAAAGAAAAGGATTGAAAGAAAAAGGGTCACAATACGAGTGTCAACCTCAGTGAAACAGAATGATTAAAACAATGTGATGCTACAGTTTAATACGGTGTGTGAAAACTTCGGGTAGCCACACATACTGCACAACGATTTGTCATACTTTCGATGAGGTTTCGGATGTGTTGTGTGCTCAAAGAGTTGCAAGCCTCACGGAAAGCAGTTTTCAATCCCGGAAAGGAACTTGGTAGCGGAGGTCTGCAAGATGTCTCACGAGCATATCCTACACATGCTCTACTGGATTCAAATCAGGAGAGTTGGCAGGCCACTGCATGTGCTGGATATCTTAAGTTTGAAGAAAATTGTCGACCAATGCCGCACGGTGAGGAGGCCATGAATATGAAATCAAGTGAATATATAATCCATGAATATATAATACCATGAATATATAATCCATGAATATGAAATCAAGACCAACAGCACCTCGAAACAATCGAAAGGAAGGCTTAAAGATTTCGCCTGTGTATCTTTGACCGGTAACCGGCGCCGTGTCAAAGATATAGACGTCTGTGCGGTCGTCCATCATGATGTCTGCCCAGACCACGACGCCTTCAAACGAAAAACGATGTATTTCCGTGAAGTTTCCCGTTAGAAAATGCATTCAACGTTCTCTCCAGATAGTGGTACGACGAGAATCAGTTTGCAGGCTAAACCTGGACTCGTCACTGAACATGACATTGCCCCCTGTTGTTCACTCCATTACCGATGTTCCAAACTCAACTGTAAAAGAGCCCGTTTCTGTGCAGACGTCAGGGGGATGCAAACTGCTGGTCGTCTGGCATAGAGACCAACGTGTCCGAATCTTCTGTAAAAAGTTTGTCTGGAAACAGTGGCTGCTTTGGCGGCTGTCAGGGCTGAGCCCAGTTGTCTGGCAAAACGGTTTCTCTGACGTCGCCCAATTATCACCAAATATCGGTCTTGCCGAGCGGTTATTACCCTTAGCCGACCTGGTACTGGTCATCAGGTAACATTTCCAGTGGTTTGGAACTTTCGTTACAGTCTGGAGATCACACACTGAGGCGCAATCAGAATTCGAGACGCTTTGGTTTGGGATCGACCGGATTCCAGCATTCCAATAATTCGTCCCTTCAAAAACATGCACAGTTGGCATCTTTGTGACGTCTTTCGTCCACTTTGATCGTTAACAACGTTTCGTACCACAGCAATTACGAAATTCTGCCTCAACTGGCCATGCCGCTTGAGGCCGCTTTATACTCGTTCCGGCGTGCGCCGTTGCTTTGCGCATGTCGACGTCGACTGAACTGTTTTGCATATACACAATGATTTACCTTCACCCCACGATTCTCCACAACTGATTGTGAACCATTGTATCCACATTAACTCCGAATTTTTTGCATTTTACGAATTATGCTTAAATTTTGGACATGAGTATGTATGTATATATATATATATATAAATTATATTATATTTTAAGTTAGGGCATATTTTAAAGTTAGGGTTTTCAACGTATTTACAGGTTTGGGGCGCCCTTTAACTCTAATCAAGCCTTTTTATTGAAGTGATGTATATTTGTATGTGTATATGTGTGTAATTCCGCGGGCCAGAGCGAATGGAGTGATTAGATTGACATTTTGTAAACTTCTTTCAATCTGTTAAAACTGCAAGCCTAGTAACTGTAAACGTGGTGGGACATTCAAATGATGTAATATGATTTAAAGAATATTGTATACGTAATTTATCATAAGGAAACGAACAGCATTTTAGAATACTAATAGAACCATTTCGAAAGATTATAAAGATTAAAAGAAGAATACAGAGCATTAAAGAACAAGATTAAAGAATAATTAATTATTGGGCTTTCCATATGCAATATAATATGCTACAAATTTATAAATATCGTTCTTGAGGATTTAGCACGTTCTGTATACGAGAAGAAAAACGCGAGTTCTAATAAGTTTATGTTTCATCAATAAATTCAAGTAGTTTTCTATTTACTCCAAAATACCATATCATGGCAAAATATCTGATGTGGGCAGCACATGACTTTTCTTACATAATGTCTTTATTTCTTTTACAGCAAAATAATGCTATATAAGTTAGCGCAATGTTTTTGGTATTGAAGTAATACCTTTTAATTGCAATTGGGCGCTTTTGGTAACTTATCAATTTAAAAAAGGAAGACTTGTTCGAACGTATGTACAATATATTCATCAAAATGCAATTGACATTTAATTCATAACGCGTGAAATAAATAATAATTGACGAAATTTTGGGCATTAAAATAGAAAGCTAGAAGAAAAATAGAAGACCGTACTGGATGATACTTACAACTGTTTTAATTTTATGCTTTTGATACATCTACTTGAAATACGTGCAATATCCCGAGAATCGTTCATATTAGCGTTCTCAAGTTTGTGTCATGTTCGTTTTATAATAAAAATTACACACGAAATGATTACTTATGTTACAATATTAAAAGTTCTCATTTATTTCATGATTTTTTTGCCTTTAATTTCATTTTAAAAATAAAGGTGCTTCGAAATTTTATTGCGTTTAAAATCAATAGGATTTCAATATTCACCGACTGTAATATTTGTACCAATTTGCTTCCGAAAACGCTACATTTTTAAGTAAGATATCACATCCACAGACTTACAGATGCGTACTAATATACTTACACACACACACTAACATACACGTACACTAACGTACACACACATTAATAATATTGAATAACCTAAAAATATTGAAATCTATAAATTTTAACCTATTTTCGACAAAAGAAATAAAAATTGTTTGCATTTTCATCTATTAGTTTCAGAGACATAAAGAATCCAAAGTGTTTAATTTTTTTTTAAATATTGAAACCATTTTATGTATATTCATAAACTGTATCCTATTTATTACAAAAGAAGTAAAAAATGTTTACATTTTATCTATTAGTTTCGGAGATATAAAGCATTCAATGTGTTTACATTTTTTAAAGTTTTGAAATCTATAAACTTTACCCTATTTTCGACAAAAAAGTAAAAATTGTTTACATTTTCATTTATAAGTTTGAGATATAAAGCATTCAAAGTGTTTGCAATTTTTCAAATATTGAAACCATCTTACATATATTTATAAACTGCATCATATTTATTACAAAAGAAGTAATTTTTTTTTTCGTTTTCATCTATTAGCTTTGGAGATATAAAGCATTCAAAGCGTTTACATTTTTTTAAATATTGGAACCATTTTATATATTCATAAACTGTACCTTATTTGCCACGAAAGAAGTAAAATTTGTTTACATCTGATCTATTAGTTTCGGAGATATAAAGCATTCAATGTGTTTACATTTTTTAAAGTTTTGAAATCTATAAACTTTACCCTATTTTCGACGAAATAAGTAAAAATTGTTTACATTTTAATTTATAAGTTTCGGAGATATAAAGCATTCAAAGTGTTTACAATTTTTAAAATATTGAAACCATCTTATACATATTCATAAACTGTACCCTATTTCCTACAAAAGAAGTAAAAATTGTTTGCATTTTCATCTATTAGTTTCGGCGATATAAAGCATCCAAAGTATTTACATTTTTTGTAGTATTCCAATTTCAGCCAGAGATAAAGATGCTATTTATACGTCAAACATCGGGTGCAGGAAAACGCATACGCTGAAAATAAGGCGATTTTTTTATATTTGAAACTCTTTCAATATCAGAAAGTTGTCACCCACTTAGATAACATCGTTTTCAGAAAGTAGAAGCATTGATTTTTTCGGGACAGTTAAAAGAGAGGAATAATTTAATAAAACTCCATGTATCTAAAATCTGAATAACACAGGATGCACAATTGAAAAATAAATCGATAACTGTGCGAGCTGAAAACAAGTATTTTATTTTTCCTGTACTGGGTGATTTTAAACTCTTTCAACAAAAAGAAGAGGGGTGCACATTAAGGCGAACAATATTTACATATCTAGAATAAGATATTACACATCAAGAAAGTACCCGGCCACACATATTGCTACCGTAAACCCTTGGGTTGGTCGTGTGGTCTGGGTCTTCAACATCAAGAAAGTACGCATCAAGATAGTACACAACAAGATAGTACACATCAATAATATTTGCAAGGGGTGGGACAGCCCAGTGGTTAGCGTGTTGAGTTTGCACTTGAACGAACCGAGTTTAATTATCAGCTCTAGTCAAGCTGTCCCTGTGCTCAACCTGTGTACGGGCACTTTAAATATATGGATCCGTAAGTCCTTCCGAGAGTTTTGTGGTAGGGGAAGAGGGGTACCCTCCCTGTGGATGCCACCCCTACTGGGTTCCGGTCTAAATTGGGTGGCACTTCCCGGCTGTCTAAGCAAATACCTTATACTTCAGGTAGTTCAGATGGTCTGGGTTGAAGAAGAAGAAGAACAAGAACAAGAACAATATTTGCATTGGATCCTAGGGCCGTGCTACTCATGGTGCCAGAAATGAGTAAAGTTACATATCCACGTTGATGCTTCAACGGTGAAAAAATGCTTTGATAATTTAGGCGTTACACATTTCCATTTGCATTTGACAAAGACTCAAAGTAGCTGCTCAAAGTGGCGTCCGAGGGCGTCGTTGCATAGCCGACACCGGCGAACGGGAGACCGTCACATCCCTTCCTCAGACTCCTGGTGATACTTCCTAAATGCGACATATTTCGGCTGGTGGAGTGGACGTGGTGGACCCTTGTCGTGGCCTTCACGCTCCTCGGACCTTAATTCACTGGACATCCTCTTGTGGGGCACATGAAACATTGGTGTAGAAAAACACCCGTGGAATTTGTGAGGTCTAAATAACCTTTCGATTATTATTCCCTCAATTTGCATTATAATTAATGTTTCTTTAAACTAACCAACCTAACTGGTTCGATTGTTAGACGAATCACCAACTTAATCAACATTTTCTGCGTTCCTACGGTAGAGTAGGAATATGTTTCGGATTGTGGGAGTTTGAGGAGATTCTTGACTAGTGGCTTCTTGAGTAGTAGCTGCGTGCGTAGTGGTTCTTGCCTAGAGTGTTATTGAGTGATGAGTGGAGGGAAAGCCCATTCGATACAACGATGACTAGTAAGAGACTAGTATTCGTATGGGGCGAATAACAGGATGCCGAGGTAAGCATATAAGCATTGTAAATGCGCATCCATGTAAGCAATATCACCAGCCTACTTTATTGTTTATATGCCATTTATTTTGGGCGTGTGCAATAATAATTAGTATATATGTTGTCCGTTGCTTTAAACAGCAAGCTGCTGTAAATTCTGTGAAGTCCCCAATAAACTGAGTCATATTTTAAACAGTGCCATTCTTTGTTATTGTCCTTGGACCGAAAGCTGAAAATATCAAGTACTCTAATTTTGAGTTAAGTCACTTGGTTAACAGAGATAAGTACGGAAATGTACTTAAATATACTCATCCGTAGAATAAAGTAATCAGAAAGAGCCGAGGAAGGCAGTTACATTACTGTGGCAAATGTCATTTCGAGAATTGTTACTGCGGACAAGATCGGCACCACACCAGGGGTCTGCCAGAGGATGCGACATCTTTCATTCGCCGGTGTCGTCTGTACAACGACGCCCTCGGACGCCACTTTGAGCAGCTACTTTGAGTCTTTCTCTAATGCAAAAGGAAATATGAAACTCCTAAATTAGTTAAGTCTATTTTTTGTCACATTTGAAGGATCAAGGTGGATATGTAACTTTACTCTTTTATGGCACCATGAGTGGAATGTGACCTTAGATTCCATTCTTCTCTTGATGTGTACTATCACCTCTCTATTTTGTTGAAAGAGTTTACGATCACAGTTACTGTATTCATAGTATGTGCTGTATTCATAGTTATAGTTACTGTATTTATAGCACGTACTGTATTCATAGTATGCATAAAAAATATTGTATACTGTGTATATAAAGAGGGTTTTACAATTTTTTATACGACCTTTTATAAAAGAAATTTTAATTAGTTGAATTTTTGCCATGCTTAGTTAGGGCGAAAGGCATTTACCAGGCACCTTTTTGGGGAAAATTCGCTGAGGTATCGATGGATAAAAAATCTTTGACTTAGTCCATTTTATCTGAACTGTAAATGCGAGTAGTTTAATTCTTATGAAAGTAAATATGGGAGACATCAACGAATGTACATAAAACAGAAATATCGCAATTTGAAATTTGATACCATTTAATTTATTTATCGCTGGTTCCTTTCAATCGAACGTAAAATAAATAATAACGATAATTGGAATACATCGTGAATTTTTCGCCAAAATTTTCAGGGTAAATACTTTTCGCCTTTATTAAGTTTGATAAAAATTTTACTAATTGACGTTTTTGATGTGAATATGGCATCTATGCTTAGGGTATCCTATGGCGAAAATTAGAGCTTTGCGGAAAATGTAAACGTTTTGACGCTAATATCTCCGAACTTAATAGATAAAAATGCAATTTTCTTTTGTTTTATCGGAAATTGGCTCACAACTGGAAATGTATAAAAATAATTTTTAATATTTTGATTTTTTTTTCGGAAAAATTATCTATTCGAAAAAACTATTCTAAAAAGTTTCTATTAGAGGGAGTATTTTTTTTTATTTTTCTTATTTTCACAAGAAATATCTTCGAAACTGTAAAAAAATAGATATAATTAGTAAGCGACAAATATATGTATTAGTAAATTTAATTTAAATCTATGTTTATTTAAAAAGAAAAACTTTTGTAGTTTTCAAGTATAATCATTTTGTAATGTTGAGGAAAATTTTGTATTTTCCTTATTTCAAGTTTATAAATCCTGATATCTTAAAAATTATATGTGTGAGCTATAAACAATAAGCACGAATAAGCTCTTTGAAAGTCCTACATGTGCATATAATTAGATTTACGATCGAGATGTTAGCATTCGAAGTATAATGATTATAATTTCGCATCTTAATCTGAGTTTTCCAATGAGTGGCAAAACAGCAATATTTAAAATGTCACGATTGTTGGACCTCGAGCTATTTACTTACTCCTTGGTGTATATGCGCGAGATATGTTATTTTGTTTAAAAAATTTAGGCGGTTTAAAGAACTTGGGGATTCTAAAGATGTTTAATGATTGGTAAAGTTTGAACAAAATAGATGGAAATTTATGTATTAAAGCACGTATTGAAGTACGTATTTATATGTCGTCAGGCAAGTTTATAGATTAACTTAAATGTAAAATATCGTCAGATATGTTATATAATTTATATACCGCGATGCAAATTAGTAAAATAACGTGATATTTTGTGAAAAAGAAATCTATCCCAAAATGGGGATTTGTTAATTAAACAGACACATAAACAAATATACTTTTAATTTTATACACTGTAAAACACTCTACAAGCTTTGCTCATTATTTTTCAGCTACTTTGTTGATAATTTCGGCAAACGAACAGAAAAACCGCAATTACAGCCGTTCATGAAAATTCCGGCTTAATTTCTGACATATTCAGCTAATTATGGTCTGCAGAAGCGTTATTTTTGTATATATATATATATATATATATATATATATATATATATATATATATATTATCATAAGATATATATATATATATATATATATTATCATAAGATATATATATATATATATATATATTATCATAGATAGTGTGGCGTTTTTAAGCAAAATATGAAATGTCCGTTTTATTTTAATATTTTACATACTTTCCCTAGACATTGTATAGAATGAGAAATACTATTTCGACAAAGTGTGGAAAAGGCTTTTATTGAAAAGATGCAAGTGAAAATGTAAGAAGTACAATATGTAGGATACAGGATTTTTCTACCGAAAGAAAAAAAAAAGACAAGTGCTGAAATACTTGTTGCTACAAGGTAGACTAGAACGGGCACAGATGTAGTATAATTCCTTTTTCATTTTAGGCGATTTTAGATGAGATGTTGGGAATCCCTACTATGATTTGGAAAACATTCCATTCTGGCAACTCCTTTCGCGTCTTTTGACGCGAAAGTAAAAATCGCAGCATTCCATTCTGGCAACGTTTTCCGCGTTCTCGTTGATCTTCTGTAGTTCTTTTTTCGCCGTGTCTGCAACAGTTGATCTGTAGCAAGTCAAACATAGGCTTATGCCCGCTAAAAATACCACAGAATCCGGCCCCGCTGGCTGTCGGAGGTCGCACGTAGCAATAGTTGTTTGTTCAACAGGTGTTCTGTGACTCATAGAGCACAACATGAAAATCAGAAAAAATTCTGATTTTTAACTTGACGACAGAAAGTGACAAAAGACGACAAAAAGGCGACAAAAGACGTTGAAAGAATTGCCAGAATAAAATGTTTACCAAATCAAAGCAGGGATTGTCAGAATCTCACCTAAAATTGCTAAGAATGAAAGAGGTATTATACTACATCTGTACACGGGAATGGCATTTTTATATGCATTTCACTATCTTTTTCATACAAAAGCACTTTAAATTTCGGCACTTGGTCAAATACAGCACTGGACTTTCTCCCTTTCTGTAGAAAAATTCCGTATTTTACATATTGTACTTCTTACATTTTCACATGCATCTTTTCAATAAAAGCCTTTTTCACACTTGTCGAAAAAGTATTTGTCATCCTATGAAATTCCTAGGTATTCTATATAATGCCTTGGTATTCTATATAATGCCTAGTATTCTATATAATGTCTAGGCATTCTATATAATGCCTAGGGAAAGTGTGTAAAATATTAAAGTAAAACAGACATTTCATATTTTGCCTAAAAGCGTCACACATTCTATAGAATGCCTGGGCATTCTGTACAATACCGGTTTTTCATACTTTGCCGGTAACATATACAGGGTGTCCCAAAAAGATTGAAACGCGCTTTAATTCTTTACCTGTTGTAGATAAGTGGGAAATGTAAATTGCAAAAATGTTGATAGTAAGGTAGGAATTAAGACTACGTTAATGAAATAGTCCCCCCCCCCATTCATTTTCAAAAAGTTACACTTTTTAAATTTTTATACGACCCCCTTAGACAAATTTGGTCAATCAGAATGTTTTTACTTTTAATGCAACAAGATCATTAAGAAAGCCACATATCTGTATCTTTAAAATTGAGTGAGTTATATTGAATTGAAAATTGAACATTGTGAATGGGGACCCTATATCAAATTAGAAATGTAAATTTGTGATAAAAAAGATAAAACTGGATGATAATACATAGGATACCCAACCGCGTAGTAAGTACCACTGCTTTATATGATCTCTGTCTGTGTAATGCTTTATTTAGATGCATTTGTGATAAAAATGACACATATTAACGTATTTTTAATCTAAGAAATTTCCATCGTCAATTTGTTTATGATCCCTATTTTCACTGATGAAACAGCCTTTCACATGGTACGGAAAAGTGGCATAAGTCAGATTTTTCCGTTATCATAATTTAGTTGATTTTAAAGATACAGATATGCGGTTTTTTTAATGATCTTGTTGCATTAAAAATAAAAAATTTCTGATTGACCAAATTTGTCAAAGGGTGTCGTATAAAAATTTTAAAGTATAACTTTTTGGAAATTAATGGGAGGACTATTTCATTAACGTAGTCTTATTTCCTACCATACTTTCAACATTTTTACTTTCCTTATATACATAATGTATAAGGAAAGTATTGTGACGGGGTCGAAAATTCGAATTCGAGTTTTCGACGGGAGAGCACGTTTCAAGCATCCCTGATCACGAATCAAACATTTTTGAAGTGATGTCTGTGTGTGTGTGTGTGTGTGTGTGTGTGTGTGTGTGAAAGTATGTGTGTATGTGTGTGTGTGTGTCAGTGAGTCTGTGGAGACGATAACTGACGAACGAATGGACCGATTCGAACCAAATTTGGTACAAAAATCACAATCCGTAAACACTGGAAGCCTATTGTTTTTATACGCAATCGAATGCTCAGAACCCCCTAAATTTTCGAATGAAATTTTGAAAAAATCGTCAAAAAATTAAAACCACTAATAAAGTTACGCAAATAGACATTTCTTATGTAATTTTTCATTAGAAAACGATTGACGTAAATTTTAGAACGCTAACGTGAACCGTTCTCGAGATATTGTACATTTTTGAAAAAAAATTATCAAAAAGTCATATAAAATAAAAAGAAAAATATTTCCTATTGAGAAACATGCTTACTTTTCATATGTAATACCATGCGATAAATTGAGTGACATCCTTCTCGTGGATCTAGCTCGTTCCATTCTTGAAAAAAGATACTTTGAATAATACTTTTGTATTTGAACGCCAATAGTCATTTATCTGCTTTAAGAAAAACTTATTTCTTAGTGCATAACACTTGGCGAGATTTTGGCGACGAATTTGGCGGAATGTCGGCAACTTGGCGACTTTTTTGAAATGTTGCCAAATTAACGAAAATCTCGCCAAATGGATAAAAATGACGCTAAATCAATGAAAATGACGACTAATTGTCGAAAATTCAATATCTTGGAAAGAATATTATTATCTACTACAAGAAAATCCTATTTTTTTACTGTAAAAGTAGTAAATTCATTACATTATATAAGGAAAGTCATGTGTTGCCCACATCAGATTTTTTCAATTTACGTTGCCTACTTATCTCCAACAGGTAAAGAATTAAAGCGCGTTTCAATCTTTTTAGGACATCCTGTATATAGATTGGGAAATTAGACCATAACACAGTGTTTAGGAGTAAATTTATTGTAATATTTTGGTGCTGTCTACAATCATATTGCTTATGCTCTGATCCAAATAATGTCACTCACGTATAAGCTATCGTCTCAAAAGATAGACATATTGATTTTTAGATAAAAGCACAGAGATGTAATTTAATAATTCCAGATATATATTTTCTCTCTGCTGCGATAAAACACAGAAATGATGAAAAGAATTGGTATTTCTTGGTACTGAACACGCTTCTTAAACAAATGTTGTCTAAAATTTTATGGAGTAAATATTTGTTTTGACAGTTGTGAGAATTCTATTATTTATTACCATTTCATTCCAATGATATTCCTGTTTTTAATTTATGTCCTAAACTTCTCAACTTTCATTCCGAAGAATCGCATACTCACGATTGGCCAGATCTATAAAAAGGGCAAACTTTAGAATGACGGCTCTGCCACTCTGCCGAGTTCGCGCTTGTGTGTGTCCTGATCGTGCACGGAAGGTAGCATCGATAGTTAGCTTGCAGTCCTGTGAGTATATATATTGTGTCGTAGTTTGATCATTATAGTTTCAGATAGAAGTCAGTTCAGTAATAAGTTAGGGTTGAATTTCATTGTAGATTAGTATGTCTCGGGTAGAATTTGTAATGCTAGCGTGTAAATAATTTGTATATAGATTTGTAATATATATATATATATATATATCTGTGTGTGTTTTGAGTTTCCAGTGAAGATAGCTGTAAATAAAGTTGTTTATTTCTTTCTTTATATACGTAATGTATAAGGAAAGTATTGTGACGGTGTTGCGAAAACAAATCTAGGTCCGCAAGAATAAAATTTGTGACATTATACAAGGCTCAATAAGAGACAATTTCTATTCTCAACATCTTTTTCAAGCAGTGTCTTCCCCGGGGAAAGAAGCCAAGACGCATCATTTCGGGGTACCTGCTACCGAAGTCACTTACCTCCACATCGAAAATAGCAATAATACGTTGTTTCGTCATTTATGAAGCGCCTGGCACGTTGTGCCGTATCTTCGATGTGAGCGTTGAGTATTTTGAAGCTTTGACATCAGTTGACTGGATTGCAGGTGTGCAGTTAGAGTCCATAGGGACGAAGCTATGGCCTCAGCTATCTCAGCAGCGTTAATCTCCTCACTAGGCTTCCTGCGCTTATTGCGCGGGAGCTTAAAATTTAGATTGAAAGATTTCGCGATTTTAGTTTTGTATTGACTATACAAAATTTCCTCAGTTGAACTATTCCATTTTTGGATGATATAATTCGTAGCCTGATAAAATTTCCTAACCAAGAGGTTTTCCGCTGTAGGGGTATCCGCTAGCAAGATAGCATCAGAAGTTATGCTTACCACTATCTCTTTGATGAGTGCCGCCTTGTCCATGTCTTAGGCTTCCTCGATGGCGATTTCGGCGTCTAGGTGTCTCTTGGCCCAGTCATAGATCTCACAATGTCTGTGGATCTCGAAGGCTTCCCCTTTGGGTATCTCAGGGGTATATCCCATGCTTGCTTTGCATCTGGTAGCGAAGAATGTGAAAAACTCGGGAGACTTGGCAACCTGTTGCACTGGCTTCTCAGCACGTGTTGCTCCGTTCATATCCTTTCTCTTTTTCTTTTCCTCATCGTCAATCTCCATGGCTTCTACCCAGCTAAGTGTCTCTTTTTCCTGATCCTTCCTGTGTCTTTCAAATCGATTTTTATCTTTACTCTTAATCTGTCTGTCTTTCAAGTCCTCCTCTTTGCCTTGGGGTATATCCTTTCTATCGTTGGATTTTTTGGCTTTAGGCCTAGGTATCTCTACTGGCTCCTCTTGTCCCTCAGGCCCACTCTCCTTTGAAGTCCAGTTGTATTCCTCAAATTTCGACTGTACCTGCTCCTCTATTGCTCCAAAGTTTTTTACAAAAAAATCTCTAATTAGCATTAATTTCTCTTTTTCCTCCGGCGAAAACATCTTGATTAGCTTAGCCCGATATATTCTACCAAAACTTGGTACAATTATACCCGGGCGAACACTAAAAGTCACCACGTGGAATAGTCTCAGGAGCTAGCACGAACACGTTCGAACACCAGCTCGACCAGTCTCTTACTGGGCGATTGAAATTCGAAAATAGCAATATGTACACTGTCGCGATATATATGGTATGTGTGGATGATTTCCTTGGCACTTAGCTCTGTAGAGGGTGCTGATTGGATGGTTGCTTGATGTTCAGATGTGGTCAATAATTGTCATGGATGGCTACCAGCCTGCAAGTGGTGGTAGGAAGTGAGGGAAGGGGCAGAAAACCGCGAGAGAAAGTCACAAGAAAAAGTAAGAAGAGCGCAATAAGCTCTGAAGAGCAAAATAAATTTAAACAGTGTTGAAACAGATTCGAAACTGGGGTTGCGAATGTCATTAATTTACAATAAATACTTTCAATAATAAATTACAATTAAGGAATTACAATTAGAGAATTACAATTTAAGATATTTACAAAATTATATTACAGTTAAAGAAACCGTGGATGAAATATATAGTACTGGTCTAGCGTAGAAAACGCGGACATAAGCAAGCAATCTGATTGGCCAGTGGCTGA
This sequence comes from Amaurobius ferox, assembly GCA_951213105.1. Lineage (NCBI taxonomy): Eukaryota > Metazoa > Arthropoda > Arachnida > Araneae > Amaurobiidae > Amaurobius > Amaurobius ferox. The sequence goes on along the minus strand of OX578152.1, from coordinate 110,654,494 downwards.
GCCAAGAAAGAAAACGATGTAGCAGTATGGTGCCGCCATCTACCGTTGCTCATTCGAGTTAAGAGACTCCTGTCTGAGGGATGAGATAACGTCCCTTTTTCCACTTTGTACTCTGGGAGTCAAAGAGAAGATGCCTGGACCTGCGTTTCTCGAGATAGGAAAGCGCGGTCGGGTTATACGTTTGATCTACATCTCTCATACAGGGTCTGTTAGAAATTTTCTTGTAAAAATTTAGTGAAGATTTCCGAACCTGCTCCACAATTCCGGAGATTTTGAGATTGCGATGTATGACATCGTTCTGGACATGCCTGGCTGCATTAACGATGCAACGCAGAACTTTATTTTGGAATACTTGCAATTTCTATATGTGGATTTTGGCCGCCTCCCCCGCGGAAAGAAGAGTCTTAATTTTAATAGCAGCCCCGCAGATTGCGGACGGAAGTTGGAGCTGGTAACCAGGTTATAAAGATGCGAGGTGCGAAGCACGAGATGTCTCGACGGGATGATACGAGTTGGTACGTGGAGCGTGGCGCGTGTGGATGCAGACGATGGTAGAAAGGGTGGATCATGTATATTCTGATTTATTATTTGTAATTTACGTTAATGGGATTTATTATATGATTGCTACAGTTTAAGAATCAACTCGTTGTTTTTATCAAAAGATGCTTGCGTGTTCATTGCGACACCTTTACAAGAGTATCTACTGGTTTTGAGGTATATAACAGCCCCCTTCGTCAGGATGGAAGGAGTGCCAGTACCAACAAAGGCAATAACGCATCTGCCAATAAATATTTGTATCATGTAATCCAAAAAGAAAATTGTTGCCAAGCTATAATTTATCAAAATAAAAGGAAGTTGCTGAAGGGGTCTTTTGATTGATCATTTTTATTTCCTTCCTCCTACTACAGGTTTATAGTTTCAAAATGCCTTATATGATATTACTAACAAGATCATATTGCATAAAAATACGTTTGTGGTCATATTACATAAAAATACGTTTGATATTTTTATGTAATATGACCACAAAGATTAGAAAGCAAAAAAAACTCCTTTTATTTTCCAAATGTTCGTTTGGCAATGGTTCCTTGCTGCATAACGTGATACCTACTATTTATTGGCAATAAAGTAGTTGAAATTGAACACCATTTAGACAATTTATTTTAAGTCTCTAAGCAACCCAATAAGCACATACCTATGTTGGTACTGATATTTTGTATTTTTATCCTGGCGAAAGAGGGTGTTATTTGCTTCCAATACCGGTTGGTAGTTTTAATATACCTTGTATGATGTTCTAACAAATTGTCTATTTCTGCAGATTTTAGGAACATGGCATCCGCCAAGTCGCTTCGCCAAGTTCCAGTCAAGTCACCATTTCCGAATGAATAGCTTGCTTCTGATTTTCAGGGGTCTATATTTCAACCCCCAAGATAGCTATGAACTTAACCTTTGAAAATATGTAATATGACCCCAAAGTTAACAAAAAAAAAATTACAATTGGTATGTTAGCAGCCGAGAAAAAAAATGTAAATGTACAATTTTTATGATTTTCGACACAACCTTTTTTCTTCAATGTTGACGAACCTGCAGCCTCATTTACTGAACAGATTTTTGTGAATGGTGTTTCCTTTTGTGCGTTCTAGTAAGAATCGCATATTTTTTTTTAACTTGGAGATACATTTAGAATTTCAAAATTGAAAAACAAAACAAAACATGAATTTATGGTAATCAGCCGTAAGGTAAAATTTTAAATGCCTGTTGCATAATGTTGTTTATAAATATTTCTACAAAAAGTGTTAAAATCTCAAAAAACACCACTTCATGGTAAAAAATTCCACATGAAATAAAAGAAAAAACAAAAACTTCCTTCCAAAAATGTTATGAAATCTCAAAAGGTTGTAAAGTTTATATGTCTCCTCATCCTCTTTAGATGCCTTTGTAGAGGATTTTTACTTAAGCTGTCAAAAGTAACTGAACTCAAACTTAGAGTACTTGATATTTAGACCTTTCGGCCCAAGGGCAATAACACAGGACGGCAATGTTTTAAATCAAATTCAGTTTATTAGGGAATTCACAGAAATTACAGCAGTTTGCTTTTTAAAGTAAAGGATAACATATATATTCATTTTATTGCACATGCCCAGAATAATTTATAAATCTACACATCACTACAATATACTAGGTTGGTGATAATGTTTACATAGATGCGCATTTACAAAGCTTATATGCTTACCCCGGTATTCTATTACTTCGTCCAGTATTGCGGCTACACCCCGAATACTAGACTCTTCCTAGTCATCGTTGTTTCGAATGGGGTTTCCTTCCCCCCACTACTCGAATCCTTCATCGTCTGCTTAAGAACCCTTCTTTCATTCCAAGAACCCTCTACTCCAGAAGCCACTAAAACTCTCACGATCCAAAACATATTCCTACTCTACCTTAGGAACGCAGAAAATGCTGATTAGCTCGGTGTGATTGGTTTATCAACCGAACCAGTTAAACTTATTAGTTTAAGTAAACATAAATTATAATGCAAGCTGATGGAAATAATAATCTAAAGGTTATTTAGACCATACAAGGTTTAAGCTAACTTTCCGCAGTTCCATAGTTGTACTTTTAGACTTAGGTGCCTTGCCTAACCTTCTTTCAAATCATACGTAGCGCTTTATAGTCGTAGCCAATTAAAAATATTGCCTACTTTCCCAACTGAACCACTGGGACGTAATTGCAAGCTTTTGCCGTCTAAGGGGACACTGCATTATGTTCCTTCTGTTATTAGATTGGCTTGCAACAAACAATCTAACGGACTATCTCCTGAAATTTTTACCTCAAGTTAGCCTCCGGATGCTATTTCTTATCTTCCCGGGTAGTATCTTGCTGGTCGTTGAAGTTCCGATTGGAAATCGTCACTTAATACCTCAGAGTTCACTGAATCAGTACTAGTCGTACTAGGGTCACTTTCAGTTCCGGACGTCGTTGCACTATCCTACAGGGTTGATTTGTTCTGGCGCCATTAAAGGAACCTTGTTGCCCCAGACGAAACTCTAACTAGGGATCTCTATTCCGGACAGCCGACAATCTTCTAATTAAGCTACTGGAATAGAATTGCAAGCTTTTATCGTCATATTAGACACTGCACAAGTATAAAACATTACGGAAAAGTCTGAGAAAAAAAATTAAAATTTGGGACACAAAAATTAGAAAAAATGTTTCATTATGATTAGTTTTTAGTTAGAATAAATTATTCTACATTAAATACATAAGGCGTTATAAGACAGAAAAATCTAAGAATTATTATTACGGAGTATCTCAAACTAAAGAAAGGATGATCCAATTCATTCTAGTAGACTGAAGTTTGTTGAACCCTTTTACAGAAACGGCGTCGAAGATGCTTCCTTTGTTCCTGTTTAGAAAAATCGTCTGGTGGAACGGTTCCAATCAACATCCGGAAGTAGAATTGTTTTCCTTTTGGGATCGCAGGGTATGGCATCATTCTTCTTCTTCAGCATAGCTCTGTGTCCATTTTTCTATATAACTGCATAGTATGATGCATGCATGTCCTTAGACACTAGTAGTGCCAAACATGATTTTCTAAAAGAAAATAAATATTTGTTCTTATTAGCATTAGTTATTATAAATATATATATATATATATATATATATATATATATATATATATATATATAAACAGGCATTTGTTTGGGTTAATTGGAATTAAATACTCAGACCTGACGATGAATTTAATTCTAATTAATCATCGAATTTGGGATGGTGCTGTTCTTTTCTCTTATCGGCATTATGGCCGTGGATTTGCGTCTATGGTGATGTTAATATTACTTTAATTGTATTTTTTTATTTTTACATAATTCTTATTATTACATTTTAAATATATATATATATATATATATATATATAAGTGGCATTCTCGCTTATCCATTTCTTTTATGAATCCCTTATTTAGTAAGAATTTTCATCTTTGCTTCATGTTCATATTCTGTTTTGCTTATACGGGTAATTGTCCTGTCTCCTACTCTGACTCACTGGAAGGGGTCTGGGAGTGTTTCTGTGAACGTTTTTATTGTCCAATCTGAAACAGGCATTTGTTTGGGTTAATTAGAATTAAATACTCAGACCTGAAGGTGAATTTAATGCTTTTTAATCTTCAAATTTGGGCCAGTGCTGAACTTTCTATTATCAGCATTATGGCCGTGGTTTTGCTTCTATGGTGATGTTAATATTTCACGATTACTTGAATTTATTATTATTATATATAATTATATATATATATATATAAATATATATATATTGTATATATATACAGGGTGTTCCAAAAAGCACTGAACTCGGCTTTTATTCCTTAAATATAGATCTTAGACATATATAATAAATTACAAAGTTGCATAAAAAAAGGTACAGAATTTAATGAAATCGATAAAATTTTTCAGGGGATTAAATTTGAAGAAATACAAAATTCGTATTTTTATACGGTCCCGTACAAAAGCATTTCCAATGACTAAAATGTGCCCCATACACTAATAAGGTGATGTACAAAATTTCAACATTTTATCATAAAACGTCACACATACACACACACACATATATATATATATATATATATATAGTGTGTGTGTTACATTTTGTCAATTATCAATATTTACAAGAAAGAAAAGAAAAAAATTTTGAGTTTTATGCTGACTACTTATTTTTAATTATCACTGCCTATATATATATCCGTATAAGCTCTAGCAAACAAATAAAGATTAAAAACACATTTCATTACTTTACAATTCATTCATTTTCATCACTTTAGAATCATCATTCGCGGAGAGAAATCAATGACAAAAAAAAAAATCCATTAGATAAAAATACATCTCTGAAATAAAACCCATCTCTAAAATAAGGTACTAAATTAAAAAAAGGAATTTACATATTTTTAGTTGTATTATATCCTCCATCATTTATTTATTTCTCTCTTGAAATATAAATGCTAGGCAAAAATATAAATGCTAGGCAGTCGAGTTTTCTTGGTCTGTCGTATTGCTTTTCTGAGTATGGGCGGGAGATGAGCAGATGCAGCGAAACTTTTTAAATCTTCAGAAGAATGCGCACTTGGAATAGAATCATCAAATGAAGAAGGCACGTATACCGGAGAAATATTCATCATTTTTGTTGTCTCCTTTCACTTCCTGGTTGCTTGTAAAATTCAGATGCGAATATTTAAATGTTATTCGTGGAAGTCATTCCAGTTTCTTCTGCTTATGTTTCCGAACCTAATAGATGGAAATATGAATGAAATATATTTGTTTAGTGAGAAGAGAAATAATTATAATGTATAAAAACATATTTTGATACATTATTAATTATTTATTATTTTATTATTTACTATTTATATATATTTATATTTAATATATATTTATTGTTTAATATATTAATAAATGAAAATATAATATATTTTAATATATTATATTTCCATTTATTAATATAAATTAATTTCAGTATTTTATATTTGGACTTTTTTTTATAAAGTACTGTCAAAGCGAGTTTTTGCTTTATTTTGCTTACTTTCATTAGAAATATCTTCTGGACTGTAAAAGATATATATATATATATATATATATATATATATATATATATATATAGTGTGTGTGTTACATTTTGACAATTATCAATATTTACACGAAAAGTAAAGAGTTTTGAGTTTTAAGCTGGCTACATATTTTCTTAATTATCACTGCCTGTTTATCTCTATAAAATACAGCAAACAAATAAAGCATGAAAACAATTTTCATTACTTTACAATTCATAAATAATTTTCATTACTTTAGAATCACCACTTCAACGCGGTGAGAAAACAATGAAGGAAAAAGATCCATCAAATAAAATACATTCCTGAAATAAAACCCATCTCTAAAATAAGGTGCTAAGCAAAAAAAAAGGCATTTACATGTTTTCATTCCTATTACATTCTTCATCATTTATTTCTTCCTCTCTTGAAGAAAATATAATGTTAGACAGTCGAGTTTTCCTCGTCTGCCATACTGCTTTTCTGTGTATGGACTGGAGATAAGCAGAGGCGGCGAAAGTTTTTAAATCTTCAAAACAATGCGCACTTGGAATAGAATCATTAAATGAAGAACGTATACTGGCGAAATATTCATCATTTTGGTTGTTGTCGCCTTTCATTTCCTGGTTGTTTATAAAATTCAGATGGGAATATTTAAATGTTATACGTAGAAGTCATTCCAGTTTCTTCTGCTTATATCTCCGAACCTAATAGATGGAAATATGAATCATCTATATTAATTTAGAGGGAAATATTTATTAACATATAAACATATCTCGATATGTTAATAATTATGTATTACATATTTATTATTTTATTATTTATTATTTATATATATTTATGTTTAATATATATTTCGATTTATATTTATTTAGAGGGAATTAATTATTAATATTTAAACATATTTTGATATGTTAATAATTATTTATTATATATTTATTAGTTTATATATTAATAAATGAAAATATAATATATTCCTATATTATATATATATATATATATATATATATATATATATATATATTATATCCTTTTATTAATATAAAATTTATATCCATATTTTATATTTGGAATTTTTTTTATGAAGTTTTTGTCCTAGTTTTCGCTTTTCTGTTCTTATTTTCATTCGAAATATCTTCTGGACTATAAAAGATATATATAAATAGTAAGCGACAAGAATGTTTAGTAGGAAATCCAGTTTCTGAATCAATAATTCTTTTTTATAAAGCTTTCACAATTTTTGAGCAATTGGCTTGTAGAGTTGAATGAAATTGAAAATGTTCTATTTTTAAAAATTTTGTTGTTTATATCTCCAAATCTAATAGAAGAAAATATGAACAATTTATATCTGTTTAGTGGGAAATAAGATATAATTTATTAATATATAATAGTAATTTCAATAATTTAATATTTAAAACTTATTTAACTTTTTTACGGAAAAAGACAAAGTATCCAAGACAAAGTAAAAGTCCAAGCGAGTTTTCTCTTCACTTTGCCTACTTTCATTCGCAATATCTTCTGGACTATGATATATATATATGTATATATATATATATATATATATATATATATATATAAGACTATATAAAAGACCTACATGAATATACAATTGGATTTTAAATCTAGTTTATAATTTTATAAATATAGTGGTTATAATATCCTTTGAAACCTGCTGTTTGCGTTCAAACTTGTATAGACTATTCACTTGTAACTTAGTGATTTCAAGTATGTATCTTATTTTAATTACCTTATTCCCATTTTTGAAAGAAATGAAAAAGAAGATGTATTTCTGTTTGTGTGTATGCGTGTTGTCTGTAGCGGAAAAATCTAAGCTACGGACAGCCGCGAAATTTGGTAATCGGTTAGCTGAGCTTCTTGGACGATCTTTACGAGATTTTTTTAAATTGAATTAGCTTTTAAGTTATTATAGGTGGAAACACGATTTTGAGCGATGTTCACACATATTGGTTTCTTATTTATCGAAAATATTGTCACAGAGTTTCTGTATTGACATCATCAGAAAGATAACTCTTTCCGATCTTTTAACGATTCTTGTATCGAACTCTTTAAAGATTCTTGTACCGAACTCTTTAACGATTCTTGTACCGAACACTTTAATGATTCTTTCTAACGATTTTTGTACCAAATCGTGGGATAATTCCTTCATATCTGTTTATTTACTTTTAAATACATCAAAATATAAGTATTTTTTTTTTCTTATCTTCCCATTTTGCCTTATCCGAAAAAGGAAGACTAGTATGACTCTATAGAATTTAAAATAATGAGGGTATATCTTAGCATTCTAACAAACGAAAACTTATTTAATTAGTTTAGTTTCTGTTAATTATCAATTAAAAGTATAAAATTCGAAATTTTGGATTCCGTTCTCTCTCCCGGTTGCTGGGTGTTGCTATGGGAAGAAGTGGATGTTTGTACGCATGCGTGACAAATAGTTTTGCGCGACTACAGATGCGTTGAAATTGAAGGATTTAGATTGAAATGAAAGGGGGGTGAGTGATTTTTTTTCGAAATCGAGTGGTGTTATCTCTTTCTATATTATTTACGTAACGGGCTGTTATTTAGAACCGGGGCAACGCCGTAAAATTCATCCTTATCTGTTATAAATTAAACAAATGAGACTGAAAGCAATAAATAAACGTATTGAACTTTATTAGGGTTTTATTTTATATGACGCTATTCACGCAAAAGCATTTCGGCTCCATCAGACTGAAGCCACCACCGATTTATTTTCATTTAAGGCCCAGCAAAATACAATAATGAGTATTTATTTCCAATTAAGGTCTAGCAGAAGAAAATAATAATAGAACATCAAAAATAAATTCCTCAGATATATTTTCTTTATTACTTTCCTTATATACATAATGTATAAGGAAAGTATTGTGACGGGGTCGAAAATTCGAATTCGAGTTTTCGACGGGAGAGCACATTTAAAGCATTCCTGATCACGAATCAAACATTTTAGAGGTGATGTCTGTGTGTGTGTGTGTCAGTGAGTCTGTGGAGACGATATCTCACAAACGAATAAAGCGATTCGAATGAAATTTGGTACAAAAATCACAATCCGTGAATACTGGAAGCCAATTGTTTTTAAATGGAATCGAATGTTCAGAACTCCCCTAAATTTTCGAGTGAAATTTTGAAAAAATCATCAAAAAGTCAAAACCTTTAATAAAGTTACGCAAATAGACTTTTCTTATGTAATTTTTCCTTAGAAAACGATTGACAATAAGTTTAGAACGTTAGCATGAATCGATCTCGAGACATTGTACATTTTTCAAATAAATTTATCAAAAAATCCCGTAAATTAAAAAAAAATATGTTAACTGTTGAGAAACATGTTCACTTTTCATATGTAATACCATGCGATAAATTGGGTGACATCATTCTCGTGAATCTAGTTCATTCCATTCATGAGAAAAGATACTTTGAGTAATACTTTTGTATTTGAACGCTAATAGTCATTTATCTGCTGTAAGAATAACTTATCACCCCACCCATAACACTTGGCGAGATTTTGGCGACGAATCTGGCGGTATGTCGCCAACTTGGCGACTTTTTTAAATGTTGCTAAATTAACGAAAATCTCGCCAAATGGATAAAAAAGACACTAAATCAATGAAAATGACGACTCATTGATTAAAATTTATCTTGGAAAGAATATAAGTATCTACTATAAGAATAACCTATTGTTTTTGCTGTAAAAGTAGTAAATTCATCGCATTATATACGGAAAGTCATGTGCTGCCCACATCAGATTTTTTTAGAATCGTAGTTTTAACACGGAGAAAATAATGGGAAACAATCCCATAGAATAAAATACATCTTTGAAAAGAAATGTACTAAGCTAAAAAAATCTAATGTCTGCAGCACAAGACTATCCCTACAGACTCAAATTAATTTTCTATTTATTTCTTAATTAATGCATTAAATGGAGTTTAATTACACGAAATAACACACGTAATTACATGAAATAATACCGAATTTGCACTTTTAATTCAATTTTTATTTTTATTTGATAACGGAACGTAATTTCAAAGTCGGCGTAATAAAAATGCGAGAAAACTAAAATATCTCGAGAACGGTTAGTCCTAGAGTAAGATCAGTCTTATCCTTTTCATCGTCAAAATTTACGCTTAAAACAAGCATTTAATCGATGCATTTGAGCATACGTAGTCTTTTATTTTAAACTTTTGCGAATTTTTGAACGCTAGCAGGAACCGTACTTGATATATACCAAGATATTGTTTTCAAGTAAATTTATATAAAAAAAAAATCTGATGTGGGCAGCACATGACTTTCCCTGCAAACTCAAATTCATTTTCTTTTTATTTCTTTAATAATGCATTAAATTGAGCTTAATTGCGCAAAATAACACTGAATGTGCCCTTTTAATTCAATTTTTCTTTTTATTTGGTAACTGGACATTTTTTTCAACGACGGCGTAATAATAATCCAAAAATAATCATCACGTAATTGGATATTTAATTGTATTTATTGTAGAAAAGCTAAAAAAAATCTGATGTGAGTAGCACATGACTGTCCCTGCCGACTCATTTTACTTTATTTCATTAATACTTCATTAAATTGAGTTTAATTGCACTAAATAGCACTCATAATAAATTGAAATTACACTGAATTTATACTTTTTATTCAGCCTCCGTTTTCATTTGGTAACTGGACTTTCTCTTAAAACCGGCGTAGCATAAATACAAAAGAATATATATATATATATATAGAGAGAGAGAGAGAGAACGGCTAGTCTTAGAGTTTTGGCTTTATTCTTGTTATCGTCGAAAATGGCATATAAACAAGCATTTAATGGATGCATTTGAGCATACGTAGTTTTTTATTTTATATTTTTACGATTTTTACGTGCCATTTCGCAAAAAAGCAAGTTATTTTTTTTCTAATCATATCAAAATCTAATCAGCACTAGAATAACCTACAAGTAATTTATCTACCAAATTTTGTGAAATTTGATCAATTAGTTTTTCCGTTAGAGTGAATACATACATTGCACAGATATACATATAAGCACTCACACACAAAGAGAGAGACACACACGCACAGATACACACATAGACATACACACAGACGTCACGGTAACAATAGTTTTTTCGTATTCTAGAGTTTCCAAAACGTGTAGATCCGTCGAAAACCCGAGTTGCCATTTTCGACACAATTCCAATATTTTCCCTATACATTACCATGTATTGCAGGGAAAACAAAAATGCATATTTCATTCTTATTATATTATTCATCATTTATATACATCTCTCGGAAAAGATAATGCTATACCGTCACGGTTTCTTGGTCCGTCATGGTTCTTTTCTTATATATGAACGACAGATGAACAGACGCAATGGAAGTTCTCGAATATAAGGGGGAAAAAATGAAACATTTGAATAGAATCATGAAATGAAGAAATTAGGTATCGGATCAGAATATTCCCCAATTTTTGTTGTTGGCGCCATTTATTGAGTATCTTCTTGTTGTTTGTTAGAATCTCAGATATGAATATTCAAATATTACTCACAAATCTTTATTTACAACTGAGAGAGCTAATGTAAGTGCGCTGTTATGAGAATATGATGATGTCAACATGTAACTTTCGCTACATGACTTGCTTTACAAACTTAATCTTCTCTGGAAGTGATATTTGAAAATATTATTTCCATAAAATCTCTTCATATTTTAAAAGATTTTCGTATTCAGTTGACTTTCCCTCATTATTTTACTGTGATTATTTTACTGTGATTATTATGTGTTTGCTGTGATTATTTTACTTTTATCGCGTTGGGCTAGAAAAAAAATGTGACTTGTACCAGTGGTTGTGACTTGCGCCAGTTTTTTTAATAGATATATGCTTTTAGATTACGTGAACATTTTTCTTTAACCAATGTATATCAAGAAAATGCACGACGTGCCTTGTGTGCTTGAGAGAATTCGCCAATCCTTCCATCGCCGCTGTGAGATGTGCATTCAGGTTGGCGATCACTTTCTTTAGCCATTGCTGTAATCATGGTTTATGAAATGCCATTTTATAACTTCTTTCATTTCCGACCCTGTAAACTATGACGAGAAATGCTTGGTTTCGTGTGTACTACTACCACCTCTTAAAGTTTGGCTCATCTTTCTTTAATCACCTTGTATATGGCAGAGATAATAAGATGCCAAAATCGTCTAATTTCAATTTACATGTTATTAATTTAATAAATAAATTAACTGGAGTGTCGCTCAACAACAACAACATATCCAGAATCCGTTTTTTAGTAGCTTTTTTTCCAATTTAACTCCCCCCCCCCCACACCGAAGGGAGATAATGACTTCACGAACAAACACAATTGCATCGCGGCTACTTTCCACAACAATGATTGAAAATATAAAGTTTTGTTATCATTGATCCATAAATAAATCCTTTTATGCATGATTATGTCAAATTTTGTTCTAGGTTCCCATGTGAAAAAAATAAAATTAAGAATACATTTCGAAGTTTTGACTCGAATTAAAATAAATTCTAACTCGGTTCTAGAATTTTTGATATCAAAGCCGGATATAAAGTTTCATAAAAATCCATTAATATCTGTGGCGTATCGTGTGCACAATAAATCGACCACAGTCAGACAGACAGGCGTACATCACTTCAAAAATAGTCGAAACGTGTTCAGAGGGTCTTAAATTATATAATGGCATCAAACTCTCGAATTCGAACACATTTCAATGTTTAACCTCATTCCAATATATGCTTACTCTATAATTACTATGTATGGCAGAGACAGTAAAAAACTCCACATTCCAATTTTTGATCTCATTCCAAAATATACTTACTCTATACATTATGGTGTATGGCAGTGACAGTAAAAAAGTACACATTCCAATGTTTGACCTCATTCCAATATATGCTTACTCCATACATTGCTATATATGGCAGAGGCAGTACAAAACTCCACATTCCAATGTTTGACCTCGTTCCCAAATATGCTTACTTTATACATTATTGTGTATGGCAGAGGCAGTAAAAAATTACACATTCCAATGTTTGACCTCATTCCAATATAGGCTTACTTTATACATTACAATGTACGGCAGAGACAGTAAAAAATTACACATTCCAATGTCTGAGCTCATTCTAATATATGCTTACCCTATATCCTACAATGTATTGCAGGAACATTAAAAAATTACACATTTCAATTGGTCTTGCGGAGTACGATCACGTTAAACATGTGGGTCCGTAAGTCCTTCCGAGAGGTTGGTGGTAGGGGAAGGAGGATACGATCCCTGTGAATGCCTCCCCCACTGGGTTCCGGTCTAAATTGGGTGGCACTTCCCGGCCGTCCAAACAGTTACCTTACACTTTTCTGGTAGGTTGGACGGTCTGGGTCTCAACAACAACAACATTTCAAGTGGTCTGGGTTTTCGATATTTCAATGTTTGACCTCATTCCAAAATATGCTTTATACCCTATACAGTACTCTGTATTGCAGAGACAGTAAAAGTTTACACCCAAAAAGCAATACACTCACTCTCCACATACAACCGACTTGAAACTCGCCCAGAACAAAGCATTAATTTCATAGAACGTAAATTTTCGGCGGGGTCCGTGGCGGCTTATCGGCTTGTTCGTCAGTCACGGTACATCAGGTCCTAATGCTGGCCGGGAGAGGATGGCGGGAGGTCTCTGCATCCCGCTCCGATGGCCCGAGCACTGACGGAGCTAATATTATATTCATAATGAGATTATGTGGTGTCTTTTTTATTTTTATCTTTCGCGTTTCTCAGCGAGATGTGCAGTGAGTCAGTGTGGCATGATAAAGGACACGTATTACTCAAAATTCGAGTTTTTCCATTGCATTATTTCCTGAGGAAAAGAACGAGAACAAGAATTTTATGAAAGAGAACAAGAAATTTATGAAAGAGAACAGGAAATTTATGAAAGAGAACAGGAAATTTATGAAAGAGAACAAGACATTTATGAAAAAGAACAGGATATTTATGAAAGAGACAGGACATTTATGAAAGAGAACACGAAATTTATGATAGAGAACAAGAAATTTATGAAAGAGAACACGAAATTTATAAAAGAGAACAGGAAATTTATGATAGAGAAGAAGAAATTTATGAAAGACAACAAGAAATATATGAAAGAGAACACGAAATTTATGAAAGAGACAGGAAATTCATGAAAGAGAAGAAGAAATTTATGAACGACAACAAGAAATATATGAAAGAGAACACGAACTTTATGAAAGAGACAGGAAATTTATAAAAGAGAACAGGAAATTTATGATAGAGAACAAGAAATTTATGAAAGAGAACAAAACATGTATAAAAAAGAACAAGAAATTTAAGAAAGAGAACAGGAAATTTATGAAAGAGAACAAGACATATATGAAAGAGAACAAGAAATTTATGAAAGAGAACAGAAAATTTATGAAAGAGACAGGAAATTTATGAAAGAGAAGAAGAAATATATGAAAGAGAACACGAAATTTATGAAAAAGACAGGAAATTTATGAAAGAGAACAGGAAATTTATGAAAGAGAACAAGATATTTATGAAAGAGAACAAGATATTTATGAAAGAGAATAAGACATTTATGAAAGAGAACAAGAAATTTAAGAAAGAGACAGGATATTTGTGAAAGAGAAGAAGAAATTTAAGGAACAGGAAATTTATAGAAGAGAACAGGAAATTTATGAAAGACAACAAGAAATATATGAAAGAGAAGAAGATATTTATGAAAGAGACAGGAAATTTATGAAAGAGAACAGGACATTTATGAAAGAGAACAAGATATTTATAAAAGAGACAGGAAATTTATGACAGAGAACAGGAAATTTATGAAAGAGAACAAGAAATTTATGAAAGAGAACACGAAATTTATGAATGAGACAGGAAATTTATGAAAGAGAACAGGGAATTTATGAAAGAGAACTGGAAATTCATGAAAGAGAACAAGACATTTAAGAAAGAGAACAAGATATTTATGAAAGAGACAGAAAATTTATGTAAGAGAACAAGAAATTTATGAAAAAGAACAAGAAATTTAAGAAAAAAAGCAAGAAATTCATGAAAGAGACAGGACATTTATGAAAGAGAACAGGAAATTTATGAAAGAGAACAAGAAATTTATGAAAGAGAACAAGAAATTTATGAAAGAGAACAAGACATTTATGAAAGAGAACAAAAAATTTAAGAAAGAGACAGAAAATTTATGAAAGAGAACAGGACATTTATGAAAAAGAACAAAAAATTTATGAAAGAGAACAGGACATTTATGAAAAAGAACAAAAAATTTATGAAAGAGAACAAGACATTTATGAAAGAGAACAAGAAATTCAAGAAAGAGACAGGAAATTTGTGAAAGTGAAGAAGAAATTTAAGAAGCAGGAAATTTATGAAAGAGAATAGGCAATTTATGAAAGCGAACAAGACATTTATGAAAAAGAACAGGATATTCATGAAAGAGACAGGACATTTATGAAAGACAACACGAAATTTATGATAGAGAACAAGAAATTTATGAAAGAGAACACGAAATTTATGAAAGAGAACAGGAAATTTATGAAAGAGAACAGGACATTTATGAAAGAGAACAGGATATTTATGAAAGAGACAGGAAATTTATGAAAGAGAACACGAAATTTATGATAGAGAACAAGAAATTTATGAAAGAGAACACGAAATTTATGAAAGAGAACAGGATATTTATGAAAGAGACAGGAAATTTATGAAAGAGAACAGGGAATTTATGAAAGAGAACAAGAAATTTTTAAAAAGAACAAGAAATCTAAGAAAGAGAGCAAGAAATTTATGAAAGAGACAGGACATTTATGAAAGAGAACAGGAAATTTATGAAAGAGAACAAGAAATTTATGAAAGAGACAGGAAATTTATGAAAGAGAACAGGGAATTTATGAAAGAGAACAAGAAATTTATGAAAGAGAACAAGAAATTTTTAAAAAGACCAAGAAATCTAAGAAAGAGAGCAAGAAATTTATGAAAGAGACAGGACATTTATGAAAGAGAACAGGAAATTTATGAAAGAGAACAAGAAATTTATGAAAGAGTCTTCATGGGGTGGCCGCTTTATTTTTGAAGGAACTATTAAGCCTTTTTATTTTCTTTTGCACATTTTTAGTACATCCGTACGAATTTTCAAAAAACCGAAAGTGAAATCTTTCAAACCAAAAGTGGAAATTATCATTAAACCCTCCTTACCTCCTCTAGAATTTGATGCAAAATCCATTTCAGTCAAACTCTATAGCCTTCTCTATCTCTAGCATTTTCTCTATAGCTATTCTTTATCTAAAGCCATTTCTAAACTCTATCTATAGCCAATGCTGAGAAATAGATGCTTCTTGAACAATATTTTAAACAGGAAGTAAACCGGAAATGAAAATCCTTAGTGAATTCTCCAACCCTCTTAAAACTATAATTTTGAATCCCTATCAATTATCAGCTAAGTTCTATCTTTTGTCGATCCTGTGAAATACATGTTTCTAAAAAAATATTTTGAACTAAAAGTGAAAAAAAAAATACGAAAGTAGAAATCCGTAATGAATCTTCTGCTTCCTTTAAAATATGATACTTAATCAATATCAATCATTATCTAAGCTCTATCTATAGTCAATCTTAAAAAATCGATGTTTCAAGTAAAATTGAACTTTTTAAAGAAATCGGAAATGGAAAAAAAAACGGAAGTGGAAATACTTAATGAACCTCCCCATTCTCCATCGGAATTTAATGCTGAATCTATATCAGTCGTCATCTAAGCTTTATCTATAGCAGATCCTGAGAAATATATTCTTAAAAATGTTTTACTAAAAACAATAGTATGGGACAAAATTTGCCAGCAACAATAATATCAGTCAATGCAAGAAACTAGTATTTTTAAATTCGTTATGAATGTAAAAGATAAAGATGTATTTTCCAATCCAACGATTGTGATAAATATGGGACGTAAAAGTAGGGTTTGTTTGCATTGGCGTACAAGGGAGTCCATAGAACCTTTTCCAAGGGGAAGAGGCAAACCCTTGACATCAGTAGGGCAAACTCAATGATAAGATGCACAACATTGGTGCCTGATGCCCACTTCCGTGACCAAGGGGAAGGGGGGGAATCCTGACGTCATTAGGGCAAACTCAATGATAAGATGCACATTATTGACTTGCCTGCTGCTCAACTTTATGACGAGGGGGGGGGGATTGTTTCGTCTTGTCCTCTCCAATGGGCGCCCATGGTAGCGTACCTTGATGGAGAAGACGGGATGAATGGACCGCTCAAAGTACTATTGTTTGAGGGGACCCCTTTATAATAGAGGCCCTGGGCCTGTGCTCCGTGAGCTCCTAATTTAATATGGCCCTGGTCTCAATCCGTAGCCCGAACATAAAAGATTTCATATTTCTCCCCCAGGTTAGACGAAATGGGTGTATAAAGTATTTCAGAAACTACCGAAGACCTAGAAGGCAAACATTTGACAATGAGGCAGAAGCTTACTGTGCCGATTTTCTGTTGAGAGGTCTATTTTGCGACGCTAAGCACTATACATTGTTAAATAAAATAAAACTTATTAAGAAATTATTGCAACTTTTATGTGTGGCAGTTCTATGTCCTTGACCGGCTTAAATACTGCCCTTTATAGCACCTCACTCTTGGTCTGACTGTGAGTATATAAGGTATGACTCAGTTACCCATCATTGATATCAACAATGCTTCTAAAATATATGCTATCCACCGGTCTAAATCAAACACAGAAACGATTTGGCCAGGACAGCACATCCTCCCAGGATAGCACAGGACGGCACTTTTCATTTAGCTAATGCGTCGATGCAATTTGCACCATTAAAAAGATCGAAAACACAGCAACAATATTCCCAGCCCTGGAAAAAGAGATCCTGGGTGGAGGGACACTATGAAACATGGATGCACGCGACCCCCTTCTAATGAAAGGGGGGCAGGCCGTGATTGATATTCCAGACGGGGGGGGGGAGTTGAACTCATCAAGTTATTGCCCTTATCGCGTACACAAGCGGGGAGAAGGAGGTCCATTTTCCCATTCTAATTTCCTGCTTTTTATATGCGCTGCGTAAGAGACGCACGCGATGCGCTTTTGCCGAAGCATGCTGGGGTTATTTAAATGAATGAACTTACTTTTTACTTTGTCCACAGTACATAGAATGCACAAAAGGGGATGGCTGTGAAGGACTTAGGAAATCCGACTCGGATTTGATTGGATTTACACATTTTAAGCAGCCTAAAGTAGAAACCAACGATTTCTTTAATGGATATCTGTATCAGTTGTGCCGGATTTAACAAACCAGATGTTAAACCAGGTGTGGTTGAAGTTATGTAAAATAGTCTTTCTCACCAGCCCGTCTACAGTGTCTGCGCTCCTAAAGCATCCGACACATGCAAATCACGCACATGGCTAATAGTCACTAAATGTAACACCTGTACACTTAATAAAAGTTCTATTTCAAATGAATGCATGAAAATGGCACAAATTTTCAGGCATACAATGCTCCCAACTAATCCACCGGAACCAATCTTCTTTCTTTTTTGTCAGAAGTACAAATCTGATAAATATTTACATATGTAATACAGTTTTCGGGCATCTAATGCGCACAACTAATCCACTAAAGAGCAGTTTCTTTCTTTTTTGTCAGAAGTACAAATCTGGAAAATGGTTACATATGTAATACAGTTTTCGAGAATCCAATACACGCAACTAATCCACTGAAGCCAATCTTCTTTCTTCTTTGTCAGAAGTACAAATCTGGAAAATGGTTACATATGTAATGCAGTTTGGGGGCATCCAATGAACACAACTAATCCACGGGAGCCAATCCTCTTTCTTCTTTATCAGAAGAAAAATCTGGCAAATGTTTACATATGTAATACAGTTTTCGGGCATCTAATGCACATAACTAGTTCACTGAAGAACCGTTTTTTCTTTTTTGTCTCTGGAAAATGGTTGCATATGTAACACAGTTTTCGGGATTCCAATGCACACCACTAATTCACTGGAGCCAAACTTCGTTCTTCTTTTTCAGAAATACAAATCTGGCAAATATTTAAATATGTGATACAGTTTTCGGGCATCTAATGCACACAACTAATCCACTGAAGAACAAACAGTTTCTTTCTTCTTTGTCAGAAGTACAAATCTGGAAAATGGTTAAATATGCAATGCAGTTTTCGAGAATCCAATGCACACAACTAATCTACTGGAGTCAATCTTCTTTCTTCTTTGTCAGAAGTACAAATCTGGAAAATAGTTATACATGCAATACAGTTTTCGGGAATCCAATGCAACGGATCCATTGAAGAACACTTTCTTTCTTCTTTGGCAGAAGTACAAATGTTTGCACATGTAATACAGTTTTGGGGAATCTAATGCATACAACGAATCCACTGAAGAACACTTTCTTCCTTTTTTGTCAGAAGCACAAATCTGGAAAATGCTTGCATGTGTAATGCAGTTTTGGGGCATCATTGCACACAACTAATCCACTGGAGCCAATCTTCTTTCTTCTTTGCGAGACTTTAGTCTTCGCCACAGCCTACACGTTCATTGCTGTTACTGACGTCCACCCCACTACTTGAACTTCCCCCAAGGACATATAAAAGGTATGTTTGCACAGTTAAATATTTTTAAACGATTGGAAGTAGACCTATGGTTTCAATTAAAAAAATGTGGCAAATAAAGAAGTCTTTCAGATCGCGTGACATGTTTTAATAAAGAAATACAAAATTTATTTTTTATACGGGCCCTCTCCAAAGGATGTTGTCATTAGCAGATTTTAGATATATTCAAAAAGCGAAATTAAACCCACCCTTTCGAAATCTTAAAATATCAAAATTATAAACCACTATATTTCGAAAGCCTGATTAAAAAAATCCAATTCTATATCTTTGTCGGGCTTTTAAAGAGATGAAAAATTATATACTAATATAATTTTTCATCTCTTTATAATGAAAAATTATATTAGTATAAATTACTCATAATATGCCAACGCTTTTAGTTTTCGCTCTGATTTCAGCCGAATAGCCCGACCACAGACTTCAAGTCAAAAGATTAAATTATTTTGCAAATTTGTGTGGCGGCATATAAACTAAACTCATACACTATCTTTGACGAGATTTAAGGCTAAGATGAGTATATAAACTTGTCTGGTGGGACATAAATACGTACTAGAATTCTATACATCCCATTCTTCTCTTCAAACCTCATCCATAATAAAACTCTCTTGCACTCTCTTGCAAATTACACTCTCTTGCAAAAATATATATGCACCCATAAGAAATTGAGCAACAGCCGCGAAACTCGGCATGCATTTATCGTTTGGAGAGATATGCAAATGATTAGAATTTGAAAAAAAAATCTTTTAGAAATAGTGGCAACAAAAATATGACATTTTTAGTAAGTGGTAAATTCTCACCTATGCACCTATGCAAGCCGATAATCGGTACGGTATAGAGCCAATTAAGTTGTTTATGTCCCTCTGCGGAAAATTCTGCTGCAAAGGCTGCGGCTGGTTAATTAATTCATTGGTATTCTAAAGAGGCCGTAAATGCTGTCCCAGCATGCCCCAAACGTGATGAGCAACTACCATATTGTTCCGACCAATATGGTGACTGATACATCTACATAATTTGTACACAACTTGCAGTACACGTCTGTATACAACTTAAAGTATCAAAGCATAAAATCCAGTTCCAATTTTCCGTGAGTGAGAACACCGGTCGTTTTAAATGCTGCACCATGATGCGTCGTTCTCATGCGCATTGCATGAGCCCTATAACATCCCTGCCGCTGACAGTTGCAGTCATTTGCATAACTCCAGAAACGACATTTGCATGCCAAGTTTCGAGGTTGTAGCTCAATTTTTTATGGGTGCATATATTTTTTTCCAACAGAGGGTATTTAGAATCCCCGATTTCACGTCATTTACTAATTTCTTTAAAGCAAAACAAAATGTGCACCTATAATGGGCACTTATAAATGTGCACTATAAATGTGCACCTATAAATGTGCACTCTGCTTGTGCAGCCATATTTCACAAAGGAAGAAGCATATTGAGCTGCATCACTCGTGGCATTTTAAATGCTACTGCTTTATCCTCCAGTTGAAAAACTTTAACACGGCAAAATATTAAAATGTCGAAATTATAACCACTATAGCTAAAGAACTAAAAACTTGATCCAAAATCAAATTAGATATTTCTGTAGGTCCTTCAAATGGTCATAAATTACGTGTCATAGTTTATAGCTAGTCTTTTCAAGTTTTCAGATACAAGCATTGTAACTTGAGAAGCGAAACATTTCAATATTCTCCAACTTAACAAGACGATTTATCGAAAATTGTAAGAGCTTTGTAAAAACGAATTAAAAATCTAGAAATGGGATTTTCTACTGAGCATTTTTGTCCTTTACTATTTATATATATCTTTTATAGTTTCGAAGACATTTTGAGTGAAACTGATCAGAGGAAAGAATAAACAAGATCGGACAAAAACTTTTTAGCTTATCGAAAATAAAAAGTTCAAAATATTAAAATATAAAGATTATTTTTATATATTTATAATCTGTACCTTATTTCTGAAAAAACAAGTAAAATTTGTTTTCATTTTTATCTATAAGATTCGAAAATACGAGCATCCAATGTTTTTACATTTTAAATAATGCTCCGATATA
Source organism: Amaurobius ferox (assembly GCA_951213105.1). Classification (NCBI taxonomy): domain Eukaryota; kingdom Metazoa; phylum Arthropoda; class Arachnida; order Araneae; family Amaurobiidae; genus Amaurobius; species Amaurobius ferox. The sequence goes on along the minus strand of OX578152.1, from coordinate 110,633,211 downwards.
GATAGCCCAACTCTAGATGTTTGCAAAGAACCTTGCTAACCCAATCGGGAATCGAACACTAGACCTCCGAACTGGCCAGCTGATGCTCTACTGTTGAGCTACTGGGACGAAATTGCAAGCTTTTATTGTTAAAACGGATTCTGCATTTTCCTCCCTCTAATATCAGACTGACGGACAACTGATTGACCACCTCCTGCTATTTTTACGTCAGATTACCCTCCTGCTACTACTATTTTTACCTCAGGTTACCCTCCTGCTACTATTATACTACTATTTTTACCTCAGGCTACCCTCCTGCTACTACAATTTTTACCCAGGTTAGTATCCTCCGTGGTCGTTATCCTCTCAATTTGAAATCGGCGTTCAATCTTCTAGAGTCCACTAAATCCGTACTAATCGTACTAGGATCACTTTCAGATCTCCGACATCTTTGAACTAACCTACAGGGTTGATTTGTTTGGGCGCCATTGTAAAGAACCTTGCCTCCCCAACCGGGAATCGAACCGTGGATCCCCGGACTGGCCAGCCGAAGCTCTACCGTTGAGCTACTGGGACGAAATTGCAAGCTCTTATCGGCGAAATGGACTCTGCATGTAATTCACATCAAAAATCCAGGTTCTTTAATATGCAAAATTGGCCGTGAAAAATATGTCGAAGCTATAGGTCTTAAACTACTTTTACCTAATCGAAGGAGGCGGCAAAAACATAGATTTTGTACACACATTGAATTTCGTTAAATATAATTTGCATTCGAAAACTTACATAAGTATACCCATTATTATCAAAAGTTGTATACAGTCCCCCATTGCCTGTCGAATATTTTAAGTAATGCTCTCTCTCCCCCTCTCTCTCTCTCTCTCTATCTCTCTCTTTCCCTCTCTCTCCCCTCCCTCTCTCATTTATTTTATAAATCTGAGATCAGCTATTTTTAGTGCTTCTGGCTAGACCCAGTTTCAAATGACTACACATACGCAAAACTTCAATAAAAAAAAATCTGTCTTGCACTCTCTCGTGTCTCGGAAGGATACAGAGACGGTTAATTTCGTATCGAGTTTGGCAAAACATTGTCAATATTTCTTTGTCGTCTGTGCTAGCGTGTTTATAGTTTTCTTTTAGTTTATACTTCTCTTAGTTTATACTTTTTATTTAGTATTTTTTACGAATCAAGACCATGGTTATATCATGCAGAAATCGATGGGCGCCCCAAATGGAGCGCTTCCCCAATCGTGAAAGCCTGGCGCCACCTATGATTACAATTATAAGGTGCTGCCCTTCATTTTAAACAGCTTGTAAAATATTTCCATTGATACCATATTTGACAATGTCCCCTCCTGAAGGATGAACTTGCGCCTTCGAGGAGGGCTGATGACGTCAGGAACAAAAAAAAAATGTTTCGCGGCTATTTCTCACAACAATGATTGAAACTATTAAGTAGAGCATTGATGCATAATAAATAAACCCTTTTATTCCTGATTATGTCCAATTTTGTCCTATGCTGCCGTGTTAAAAAAATATAAAATTTCGAATCAATTTTGAAGTTTTCACTCGAATTTTATTACATCTTCTAGACTTTTTTATATCAAAGCCGGATGTAAAGTTTCGTGAAAATCGATTAATATTTGTGGCCGCTATCATGTGCACAAGAAATCAACCACAGACATACATGCAGACAGACAGATATCCCTCCGAAACTAGTCAAAACGTGCTCAGGAGGTCTTAAAACATATATTGGCATCAAAATCACGAATTTGAAAATTTTCGCGAAAACCATACTTTCTCTACACTATATTGCATAGTATGAGAAAGAAAAATTTATATTACGTACATATTTACTAAAATGTGTCACATGATCAAAATTTGCATACGATGATACTTAAAGCCATTCTTAAATTGTTGCCATTGATCTACATATGAGAATTAGCCATCTCTCTCGGATATTTTCCATGTATCTTCATATATCTTCTAAGAAAAGTTCGCTCAAAACATAGGTTTCTTAGGAAATTCTGGAGCTTCCTCAAACTTAACTAAATTCTCCAAAATGGCAAATTTTCTCCAATTTTGTTACCAATATTGCCAAATTTGCTACCAAGTCCACAGAGTTTGTCGCCAAGCGTGACAGATATACAAAGATATAGACCTTTTTACTTTCCTTATATACATAATGTATAAGGAAAGTATTGTGACGGGGTCGAAAATTCGAATTCGAGTTTTCGACGGGAGAGCACGTTTCAAGTATTCCTGATCACGAATCAAACATTTTTGAAGTGATGTCTGTGTGTGTGTGTGAAAGTATGTATGTGTTGTGTCAGTGAGACTGTGGAGACGATAACTGACGAATGAATGGATCGATTCGAATGAAATTTGGTACAAAAATTACAGTCCGTAAACATTGGAAGTCTATTGTTTTTATACACAATCTAAAGTTCAGAAACCCCCTAAATTTTCGAGTGAAATTTTGAAAAATTCGTCAAAAAATCAAAACTGCTAATAAAGTTACGCAAATAGACATTTCTTATGTAATTTTTCATTAGAAAACGATTGGCATAAATTTTAGAACGCTAACATGAACCGTTCTCGAGATATTGTACATTTTTCAAAAAAATTATGAAAAAGTCGCATAAAAAAAAAAAATTCCTATTGAGAAACATGTTCACTTTTCATATGTAATACCATGCGATAAATTGAGTGACATCATTCTCGTGGATCTAGCTCGTTCCATTCATGAAAAAATATACTTTGAATAATACTTTTGTACTAGAACGCCAATAGTCATTTATCTGCTGTAAGAATAACTTTTTTCTTAGTCCATAACTCTTGGCGAGATTTTGGCGACGAATTTGGCTGAATGTCGCCAACTTGGCGACTTTTTTGAAATGTTGCCAAATTAATGAAAATCTCGCCAAATGGATAAAAATGATGCTAAATCAATGAAAATGACGACTAATTGTCGAAAATTCAATATCTTGGAAAGAATATTTGTATCTACTATAAGAAAATCCTATTACTTTCCTTATATACATAATGTATAAGGAAAGTATTGTGACGGGGTCGAAAATTCGAAATCGAGTTTTCGACGGGAAAGCACGTTTCAAGCATCCCTGATCACGAATCAAACATTTTTGAAGTGATGTCTGTGTGTGTGTGTGTGTGTGTGAGAGAGAGTCTGTGAAGACGATAACTGACAAACGAATGGACCGATTCGATCCAAATTTGGTACAAAAATCACAATCCGTAAACACTGGAAGCCTATTGTTTTTATACACAATCGAATGTTAAGAACACCCCTAAATTTTCAAATGAAATTTGGAAAAAATAGTCAAAAAATCAAAACCACTAATAAAGTTACGCATATAGACATTTCTTATGTAATTTTTCATTAGAAAACGATTGACATAAATTTTAGAACGCTAACATGAACCGTTCTCGAGATATTGCACATTTTTCAAAAAAATTATCAGAAAGTCATATAAAATAAAAAAAAAATATTTCCTCTTGAGAGACATGTTCACTTTTCAGTAATACCATGCGATATATTGGATGACATCATTCTCGTGGATCTAGCTCGTTCCATTCATGAAAACAGATACTTTGAGTAATACTTTTGTATTTGAACGCCAATATTCATTTATCTGCTGTAAGAATAACTTATTCCTTTGTCCATTATGCTTGGCGAGATTTTGACGACGAATTTTGGCGGAATGTCGCCAATTTGGCGACTTTTTGAAATGTTGACAAATTAACGAAAATCTCGCCAAATGGATAAAAATGGCGCTAAATCAATGAAAATGACGACTAATTATCGAAAATTCAATATCTTGGAAAGAATATTAGTATCTACTATAAGAAAAACCTATTTATTTTACTGTAAAAGTGGTAAATTCATTACGTTATATAAGGAAAGTCATGTGTTGCCCACATTAGATTTTTTGTCTATATTATGGTAGGAAATGTAAAAATGCTAATGATCTATATTTATCCATTATCCATGCGAGAAAAATAAAGTAATGAATATTCTGCTTTATGATTCGCCTTTCCTTTCTTTAATACTTTAGTTCAAAATACACATTATTTTAGAAGATATTCCAATTTTTCTTATTCACTGCCCATATATCGTCTGCTCATATACAGAAGAACATTAAGAAGTACGCGACGGATGGCAACACTTTCTATACTTTCAAAGAGAAGTAAATAAATAACAAGGATTAATAAAAATGAAATATGCAAAAGTTTTTTTTTTATCTCCGTATCTTATTTTGCAGATGGATTTTATTCTACGAAAAAACATTTCTGTTTTTTTTTGTTTGTTTGTATTTTCGGTTTATCATTTATTTAGTTTGTGTTGAAAGGAAGATTTTAAGGTAATGGAAATATATCTTGAAAGAGTATTTTTGATGACTTTGTTACCACTAAATCATAGAAACATAAAGTTACTCTAAATTTAAAATTTAAAAGAGAAATCGACTTACACTTCAATTTATTATTACAAATAAAGTATTATTTTGTGATACAGTTTTACGTGCTCATACTGTAGAATATAAAGAAAGTACTGCTTTCATTCTGAGATTTTGATGCCAATATATGTTTTAGAACCTGTAAAGTATCTTGCCTTCGACTCTTTGTGATTGCTTCATTCTACGGATGAGTATATTTATGTTGCGGGATTACAGATCCGTAGCTACCTCTGTCACCCAAAGTGACTTAAATCAAACTCAAATTCTTTGATATTCAGACCTTTTAGTCCAAGGATAATAATACAGGACTGCACTGAGTAAATCAAACTAAATTTATTGTGTACTTCACAGAAATGGCAGTCGCTAGCTGTTTAAAGCAAATGATGACATAGACAGTAATTTTTTTTTTGCATCCTGCCCAGAATACATTACAAATATACAAGAAACTATCATTAACTGACCTGGTGATAGCTCTTACATGGAGACGATTCTAAAGCTTTTATGCTTACCACTGGCCTTCCTTCATCTCACGGATACTTTATCTCGCTGTATTGTGAACCAAATCCGAATACTAAACCCTTCCGAGTCATTTCTGTATTCACTGGGCTTTCTTTCCACTCCCTTACTTGGATCCTTCATCATTCCAAGAACGTTCTACACAAACAGCCACTAGTCAAGAAGCCCTCTTTCCTTCCCAGGACTCACTCAAGACACGCACGACCTCTGAACTCTCCCGATCCGAAACTTATTCCTACTCTCCCGTAGGAACGCAGACAATGTTGATTGGGTCGGTGATTCGTCTAATAACCGAACCAATTAGGATCGTTAGTTTAAGTCAACATAAATTATAATTAAAACTGAGGAAAATAATAATCGAAAGGTTATTTAGACCTCATACACCTCCTGAACAGGTTTTAGCTATTTTTTTCAGAGTGATGCCCGTCTGTCTGTGTGCCGTCTATTTGCGGTCGATTTCTTGTGCACACGATAGCTGTCACAAATATTAATGGATTTTCATGAAACTTTATCCGGCTTTTACCTTAAAAACTAGAACTAAACAAAATATTTTTTGAAATTCGAGCAAAAACTTCGAAATTTATTCGAAATTTTATATTTTCTTAACCTTTTGCTTACGGGTGGGACAGTGTCATTCCTAAACAGAGAACCTCTCAAAAAGACAGGTATTTGACATTCCCTATACCAAACAGTTTGATCCCCCTTTGCAGACATTGGCGTACATGGACGCTAATTACTCCCGCCAAGAGTTTACATTGCCAAACTTGATATCAATCGAAATATTTTTTTCAAGCCTTTTAAAATGAAGGGTAGCATGCTATAATTGTGATCATTACATATTTTACAAATTTTTTTTGGCAAAATTTACAAAATATAAAAACATCTCAAGCTTCTTAAAAACAGAATGTGAAAGTCGTATGAAAAAGTCGATTTCAGCGACCCTCCAGTTAATTACATCAAATATGTTTAGAAAAATACATTCTGTCTATAGGTGTCGAAGCCCAGACCGTCCGACTCGTCCGAGGACATGGAACAGCAAGGTGGGCGGCCGGTCTGTCAATAGGTGTGTCATTGAGGTATATAGTTACGTTTAAATTCTGAATACACACATACATAAATGTAATACATAGAATTTTTAATTTTTTAAAAGTATTTTAATATATTTCAAGCGTTTTTAATTTATATATATATTGGTCATTTCCCCGCGTGAGCACACTTAAAAAAGTTCTAAATATTAATAAAAACAGTTTCAAATTGAATTATAAAAATTGGCTCCCATTTTTATAATTCAATTATTATGATTAGTTCTGTTAATAGATGAATTGCGGTCTGTATAACGATATTCCACCTGTGATCGCTCCGTATTCATCTAAAAATTCATTATGGATGAAAAATAGTTTTAATAGATTGATCAAAAGAGTAGCCAGCAGACGATTTCGTAATTTAAAGCGTAACACAGTTATTGTGGTTACAAATGGAATCAAAAACTGTATAAAAATTAAATTCAAAATTATTTTTAAAATAATCGTCTGCTATAGCTAGAAATTTAGATATCTCAAGTATTATGGCATTAAAACACATTTTATATTTAGCAGTTCTCGAGTGGAAAAATGTTAGAATAAAATATTTGAGGTTTTTACATTTTGCGAATGAAATTCCAAAATTTTAGGTCAAGTATCATGAGTATGCAAAGATTTAAATTTCTACCTTCAGCTGTTTAGGCTGTAAAATTATCACTTAGCCGGTCAGTTTCAATCAGCTATATAGTTAATTTCTACAAGTCCTTATACTGGGCATAAGAGATCTTAACTTAAACTCGATGCAAAACTATGAACCACATATATCAAATCAAAAAGCGTAGACTGTATATAGACGTTTATCTAATTCTTGTTTTTATACAGTTTTGTTAAATTTCTAAATTTTGCTTCTGAATGGCAACATTTTGACTGAATTGCAACAAACCTAAAATAAAAATTGACTTTTGCTTTTTAAAGAAAACTTTATGTTAATCCCGTGACGTTATGATGTGGATAAAGTTTTATCGCATTATTTTTGGACTCCTTTGTATTTTGATTGAGTATCCAATTACATATTCAATTTGATGCATGTAAGTGCTAGACTGAGAAAATTAGAATTTTGTTTAAAATATCAGTCCGTCTTTTAGATCAGTCCTCTCACTGACTCCGATAAGCTTGTGTCGTCTTTTCGTCTAGCAATTCCTGTTATCACGGATTTCATGACGTAAACTTCTTTTAAAAATACATAGTCGAGAACGCTTGTTGGTTTAAAAGTTAAGAAATTAAAATTGGAAGGCATGGGTAGTAAAAATATATTTTCTCTTTTTTTTTTTTTTTTTTCATGCACATTTTCATACACATTTCAATATCGGTAACTAACATATAAGAAAGAGAAAGAGAGAGGGGGGAAGGAGAGAGCGAGAGGTTGTTTTTTACTTGCAATGTTGCACTTTTAGAAGGAGGGTGTGGAGTTGAACAGAAAATTTTAAATCCTGCTTTAAACATCCACCGCGTTTTTAATAATATTAATTTATTTAATTTTGTACGATCTTAACTTTATTAAATATAGTAAATAAAAACCTCGAACCTCCCATTAGGGTCACTGAATTAATGTCACAGTTTGACGATAAGAACCACATATTGAAATTGGAGATTAAAGGCGCTTCGCGCCTGGTGCTCTGTTCTGTACGACACTCGACTTTATTAAATATCATTATTCTGCTCAAATGGTATCATGGTTGGGACAAATCGGAGGTTAAAACAATTCATGCTAGGAATCAGAGATTGAGATAAAGCTTCTACATGCGTATTTCACGCTATAAAATAAGGAAATACACTTTATAAATTAGGCAATGCGTATTTTTATGCACCGATTTTGTAAACAAGAAAGAAAAGAAAATCTTTTTTATAATCGCACATTTTTAACACAAATAAAGAGTATAGTGCATTTCTTAAATCTTTTTTTTTTCAAAGTAGAAAAGTCAGAAATTTATATCCTGTTGGGTAATAACCCTATAATTTTTTTTATACAAAATATAATAAATTTAATAAATACCTGGAAATTTGAGGGTAATTGTACACTTTTTAAAAATTACTCCTCAGAAAAGCAAAATACTCCTTCAAATCAAGGCAGGGAGTAATTTTACTCTTCTGGAAAAATTCTAGCTCGATCTCTGAGAAACTAAGGAATGCACTGCGACTTTCTGAATTATGACTTACTTCTTTTTGTGTGATCTCCAATCCTTAGAACGAAAAGTGGTTCATAATATAAATATAATTAACCTAGCTCGTTTACTTAATGAGGGTTTTAAGGTACAATTTAATATTTGTTCCTGTAAAGCACAATACAAAACTCCTCATCCCCCGTCCCAATATCATACAAAGATCGAATAGACAAGCCATGGCAATCGACTGGTGTATTTCAATTTCCATACAACAGATATATTTCAATTCTAAACATAAAAAATCTGATGTGGGCAAAACATGACTTTCCTTATATAATGCAATGAATTTACTACTTTTACAGCTAAAAAAATGTTATTCTTATAGTAGATACTTTTTTTTATTCATTTAGCAACAATTAAAAATGTCGCCAAGTTGGCGATATTCCGCCAATTGGCGTCGCCAAAATCTCGCCAAGCGTTATGGACGGAGAAATAAGTTATTCTTGCAGCAGATAAATGACTATTGGTGTTCAAATACAAAATTATTACTCAACGTATCTTTTTTCATGAATGGAACGAGCTAGATCCAGGAGAATGATGTCACTAAATTTATTGCATGGTATTACATATGAAAAGTGAACATGTTTCTCATAGGAAATATTTTTTTTATTTTATAGAACATTTTGATAATTTTTTTGAAAAATGTGTAATATCTCGAGAACGGTTCACGTTAGCGTTCTAAAATTTATGTCAATTGTTTTCTAATGAAAAACTTCATAACAAATGTCTATTTGCGTAACTTTATTAGTAGTTTTGATTTTTTGACGATTTTTTCAAAATTTCACTCGAAAATTTAGGGGGTTCTGAACATTCGATTGCGTATAAAAACAATAGGCTTCCAGTGCTTACGGATTGTGATTTTTGTACCAAATTTCGTTCGAATCGGTCCCTCCGTTCGTCAGTTATCGTCTCCACAGGCTCACTGACTCACACACACTCACACACACACACAGACATCACTTCAAAAATGTCTGATTTGTGATCAGGGATGCTTGAAACGTGCTCTCCCGTCGAAAACTCGAATTCGAATTTTCGACCTCGTCACAATACTTTCCTTATATATTATGTATATAAGGAAAGTAACAAATCTATTTAAAGTTTAAATCTTTAAACATTCATATTTCCTATGTGTTACTTAAATTTTTAAAATTCATTTAAATATATATAAAATAGTGAAATGGATGGTGGTTAGTTAATTCATTAATTTTCTATATAGATAGGTCTGGAATTTAACTGCAAAATTCTTCTGCAAAGCTGCTCCTGGAGTAAAAGTTAACCTTTAATAAACCCTTTTTGAAAAACGAATTTCTCTAAAATACGGAACGCCAATCGATATCCAAGCGATGCATATCGATACGTATCCTCCCACACCCAAAGATGAGCAGGGGGCGTTAAAGTCAGTGCTCAGACGTAATTATGAAAGAGAAAAATGTTTCGCAGGCAGTTGCAATGGTTAGAGGATACAGTCTGCTGACTCGTCTGAATTCGGTTTTTTCCATATTCATGTTTAGGTCATCTTGTACCAGAATTTTCCAAGTTGACAGCGGCTTTGTGAAATAAATAAATTATGCTTTTGATTGGTGAATTATGCTTTTGACTGGTGAGTTATGTTTTTAATTTATGTCAATATACAGGATTCCTAAGAAAGTCCTTAAGCACCCTTAATAACTTTGTAAAAGAAAGTGCTTAACCGAATAAGAGTGATTTTAGCGCCCCAACGGATAATTTAAGAAGTTACGTCCCAAATTCGGCAACAATGCGAGATAAACGAAAAAATCAATTGATAAAGTTATACAATATTATTTAACGAGTGAGACCCGCTGGCATTTTGCCCTATAAATAATAAACAAAAAACACACAAGAAAGTTTCCTACTTTTGTTGTGTTTTTATCTAGTTGAGTCGTATATCTCAAATAAAAAGTTATAAAATGATAAAAAATAAAAGAACATCATGGTCTCACTTTCAGTATTTGATACTGTACGCAACGCGTAAAGCTTCATGGTTACATCGCAGTTTTTCGCTGTGAAAGCAGTACAGTCATTGCATTATGTAGGGAATGGCCGCCCACATCATGGACTCACGTTCAGTATCTGATGTCATGCGCTCATAAAGTTCCAGAGTGCATGAAATGTTTATCCGTGATTGAAACACATTTGGCAACATTTTGTAGCAGCGTTATCCAGAGATAGATAGACAGATAAATCAAGATGTTTATATTATTTAATTATAACCAGTGGTTAAGGCACCCAGTGGTTAAGGCACTCGGAATGCACTCAAAGGATCCGAATTCGATTCCCAGCTGTGCCCAAATTATTCCTGTGTTTATTCGGAGTACGAACACGTGAAATCTGTAGGTCCGAAAGAAGAGAAGTTGGTGGTAGGAGAAGGAGGGTGTGGTCCCTGTGAATGTCGCTCCCACTGGGTTCCGGTCTGAACTTCATGGCATTGTCCCTGCTATCCAAAAAGATGCCTTACATCGGTAGGTCGGACGGTCTGTGTCGAAAGAACGAAAAGATATATCTTTGAGAGCAAGTTTTCTGGGGAAATGTTCAGTGAGATTTCATTTTTAAAAGTTTGAGATTTCGTAAGTGACAAAAATTGTCGTATTGTTTATCACAATTACAAATTTGGATAAATTCGAACCCAGTTTTTCCGACCCCAAACAAAGAAAGCCTAGCGGACAAAGAGTGCTGCTGGTTTCAATTAAATGTAAGCTGCATTCTTTGTGAGGATTTCGCACGTGAGTATGTATGAATAAGTCACTTTGTTTCGACTGATAAGTTGCCGAAATTTCCCCATCTCAATTCACTTTTTATTTCAACACCAAAAACATTGCTCCGTGGACATTGTACACCATTTATTTCAAAGTAAAAGAAGTCGGGCCTATGCATTATGCGGTGAAAGTCACGTGCTGTAAATATCAGATTGTTTGTTACTTGACTTGCGCATAAATACAAGATTTTATTCGACCTACAAAGCTCTCAATTTGCATTTTGTGGCACACGGTATTTACCATAGTATAATATATCAGTGAGAAATGAATTATTTTCAATATCGAATAAATATATATCACGACGTGTAGAGGAAATTCATGTAATACCCACATCAGATTTTTTACATTAATCACAAGTTTAATGTGCACACACTTTAAAAAATCTGATATGGGCAGCACATGACTTTCCTTACATAAAGCAATGACTTTTTTACATAAAGTAATGACTTTTTTTACATAAACGAATGACTTTTCTTACATAAAGCAATGACTTTCCTTATATAAAGAAATGACATTCCTTGCATAAAGTAATGACTTTCCTTACATAAAAAATGACTTTCCTTGCATAAAGTAATGACTTTCCTTACATAAACAAATGACTTTCCTTACATAAAGCAATGATTTTTCTTACATAAAGTAATGACTTTCCTTTCATAAACAATAACTTTCCTTGCATAAAGCAATGGCTTTCCTTGCATAAAGCAATGACTTTACATCTTTCACAACCAGAAAATTGTGAGTAACGTTCACGGTACAATGTTTTTGGCATTTCCTTACATAAAGCAACGACTTTTCTTACATAAATTAATGACTTTCCTTACATAAACGAATGACTTTCCTTACAAAAAGCAATGACTTTACTTATATAAAGCAATGACTTTCCTTGCATGAAGTATTGACTTTCCTTACATAAAGGAATGGCTTTCTTTACATAAAGCAATGACTTTCCTTACATAAAGCAATGACTTTCCTTACTTAAACAATGACTTTCCTTACATAAAGCAATGGATTTCCTTGCATAAAGCAATGACTTTACTTCTTTCACAGCCAGAAAATTGTGAGTAACGTCCACGGTGCAATATTTTTGGCATTGAATCACCACCTCAAAAATTGAAATTTAATGCTTTTGGCAACTTATGAGTCCAAAAAGAATTGTTTATTTATACTTACGTGAAAAACCCTCACCAAAATGCAATTAGTACTTAATTTATATCCTGTGAAATGCATGACTGTTGGCAAATTCTACGGCTTCAAAATACAGAACTAATACAAACGGTATCGAGTCTCGTGAATGGAACGAATTAGATTTAAGAGTTGAACATCACAAGAACCCATCAGTAAGCGAAGTTCCCCAAAATAAAGTAAACACAACCATTACAGATAGCAGTATCCATGGACCGGTTTTGCACTCATTATGCGTTCATCAGTATAGATTTATCGTTAACTGTAATACCAGAAAGAAAACGTGCTGTTTGCTGCAATTTTGCGAACTTCTGTAGGAACTGACAATTTCAGTCCTTCACGTAGCTGGCATACATTTGGGGGTGTCCCTTTCTGGCGGGTTTTTCTGATTTTTGAACTTGACCTTTGCAACCTCTTGTAGCCTGAGCTAAATTTTATGAGAATTTTATGCTGGCTGTGTGGAAGAAGTAAAATTATCAGTTCCCATAGAAGTTCGTAAAAGTGCTGTAATAGCAAGTTTCCTTACTGCCATTGCGGTTAATGATTGTTCCATGCTGATGAGTGCATAATAAACGCAAAACCGGTCCATAGATATTGTTATCTGCAATAGGAGTGTCTTGCAAAGATTTTCGAGAATGATTTGCATTATATTGCATATGGAAAAATATATTTAACGATACTGACTACTTTTTTTATTTTATGCAATTTTTTTTATAAATATATTTAAAAAAAGTATAATATCTCGAGAACGGTTCATGCTAGCACTCTAAATTTGGTGCCATTCGATTTCCAATAAAATACAGAGGGTGTTCGGTCCCTGTGGATGCCTCCCCCACTGGGTTCCGGTCTAAATTGGGTGGCACTTCCCGAGCGTCCTAACAGTTACCTTACACCTTTCTGGTAGGTCGGACGGTCTGGGTTTCAACAACAACATATTTTTGCAACGATTTTGAAAAGAAATATATATAAACAAAGATAAGAATTTTATTCTCTAATATGTTCAATCTGATAGTCCTTTTGTTGATCTATCTTATTACATCTTGATTTCCAAGATAAAAGAGCTTTTCTTAAGATATCAAGGTTGATTTTATTCCACTCGTTCACCACAATCTTCCAGAGTTCATCTAATATTTTCGGATGCCGCTAATAAAGAACTTGTTTTAAAAGTCCAAATACATAGTTATCCATAGTAGACAGCTCGGGGAAATTGGGTGGGATGTATTTAAATGGCATAGCCTCAATTCGGGTTTCATTTCTCATTTTTTCAAAAAATATAGCAGTAGATTTAGAGGTATGGCTGGTAGTCATGATGGAACTTAACACAGTGAAGATTGTTTGGGAAAAGTGATGGAGTGTTCTTTTTGAAACATGTGTTAAAACATATTTCTGATAGTAATCCGAGTTAATTTTGACATTTTTTCTACTTTCCTTATTTTAAGTTTTCCTTTATAAGAGAATCCAACAATAACCATAAAACCTTTAGCAAAACTTTCCTTGTTTTCTCTGAACCAACCTTTGTTGGGTATGCATTTTTTACCCTTTTCCCAGTCAAATATACACTTTGACGTTTCTCTCCTTTTTTATTAATTACGTCACTTAATTTACGTGTAGAAATATTAAAACCATGTTCCATGCTTTTCACATCTCTTTTTAATAATCGAATAAGAGTATTATAATTTAATAAGGGTATTTCTCATCGGAAAGCGCAAAAATAAGTCCTTCGATCCCTTGTTTATTTTCTAGCGACATTTTAAAGCAAAGAATATTTTGTATGATGCAGAAGATAATTGAACCCCATTCCGAATTGATGCCAGTCATTTTTTTGTATTTATTTAAATTTAATTCATGGAGAAAGTCAAAATCGTTACAAAAATGTGTGAACACACCCTCTGTAATTACGAGTGAAATGGTTGTTTATTTAACAGTACTGAAAGTCCCAGTATTTTAATGATTTTTTTTTTTCAAAAATGTATTCAAAAGTCGTTTAAAGTCTTGTGATTGGTTCATGCAAGTGTTTTAATGTTTATTACATTCGTTTTCTAAAACAAAAAATATTGTCTGAAATAATTATTTGTGTATCATGAGTGAAAGTGTTGATTTATTTACTGAACTGACTTTTTCTTGCAACTTACTGATTTCTGAAAAAATTTATTTGAAATTTGGGGTTTCTTCCAAACATTCAATTTCATTTAAAATCCATTGCAATAATCGTATCAAATTATATCCGGACCGCTTCATTCGTTCTTGAGATATAGCATACACAGTCTCACTCAGACACACACACACACACACAAAGATAGAAAGAGACAGAGACTTCAGAAACGTTAGACACTAGTTTAGAGTTGCTTGAAATGTACTCTTCCATGGAAAGTTAACATTTGAATTTTCGGCCCCGTCATAATGCTTTTCCGATGCATACATTATCCTATGTATGTAGGGAAAGTAAAAATTGTCAGAAAATTCTTCCTCCCAGATTCTTATGGAAAGCTACGCCAGAGTCAAGAGTTCTGGTTAAACCAATCCGAGCTGAAAATCTTTTTATAACACAGACCTCAAATCGATATCTGAGCGATGCATGTCGATGCATGTCCTCGCAGCAATTGGAGATGGGCGAGGGGACATAAACTTCACTGCTTTGAAAGTGTTAAGAGAGTGAAAGCCGTTTTACAGGCAGTTGATGAGGGAGACTGACGAACACAGTTGAGGAGGCGGAATTGCAGCCTACAGAAACAATTTCTCGGACACCGTATAATTCCAGTATTCATGTAATACATACCTACAATACATGACAGATGTCTGTGTGTGTATGTGTGTAGATTTATGAGGTGTGGATACGATAACTTAAGAACGAATGTTTGTACCACTATGAAATTTTATGTGTGACTACGTAAAAATATAGAACTTGATGTAAAGTTTAGAAATGTGTATGAATAGAACTTTAACGTTTCAGATTTTACAATATATATATATATGTATGCATTGTAATAACTTGAATTGCTTGAAGTAGTTTAATACTTGCGACTTATCCCCTATTAAAGGCAGGTGCTTGAAGAATACATCTAAACAAGTCTTACCCAATGAATTGCATAAGAAAAAGCTGGTTATACATAAAACAGGTATTAAACCCCAGGTATTAATTATATATATACACAAATTTCAGACTGAGGTTGGTGGTAGGGGAAGGAGGGTACGGTCCCTGTGGATGCCTCCCCCACTGGGTTCCGGTCTAAATTGGGTGGCTCTTCCCGGCCGTCCAAACGGTTACCTTACACCTTTCTGGTAGGTCGGACGGTCTGGGTCTCAACAACAACAAATTTCAGACTGACCAGATTCTTTTTGACATTTGGACAGTCGAGTAATCGCCATAAGGATTTATGTGCGAAACGATTAAAATAACACCCCATGGTATCCAGGGCCTGTTCAAGTCAAAGTGGGACCCAATGGTGTTAATTCAAGGCCCCATATTGTCACGGCATATTAAACACATGCAAAACATCAACACACAGCAAATTTGGTAGCTCAGGATCATAGCTCCAAAGACCCTTTTGTACTTGTAGAAAACTTCCATATTTTTTACTTCAAAGTAATATATATATATATATATATATATATATATATATATATATATATATAATATTTAAAAATATTAACATATTTTATAATAAAAAATAGGAACTAATGTTACCGGTTTTAAATTAAATAAAAAATCATTTCTGCTTAAATTTTTTATCCCATACAAAATTTAGGGGGCTCCTTAATATTTGGAGCCCAGGGTCACTGCCCCAAAGCCCATCTGTTAATCTGTCTTCCGTTGTGTCAAGAACATCTCCCGTAGCGTTCAGAGTATTAGGCACTATCTGAAAATCAATTGTTTGTGTAAATTTATATACACGTTGGACAACAAAGATACTATATTGTCTTTAGGCACATTTAAGCGGAATTAAAAGTGAAATTTTGTGTCCGAAAATCTGTGAAGAATCCTGCTGCTCCAACCGAGAATTGAACCGCGGATCTTCTTACCGGCCAACCGGATGCTCTACCGATGAGCTATTGGGACGGAATTGCAAACTCTTACCGTCGAAGCGAACTCTGTAAGTTCTTTAACGAAGCTGAATGATGCATAGAATTTCCACAGAGGAATTTTCATTTCAGATAGTGAATAATTGGTAAAACCCCGCCTCGACTAATTCGTGACATTTTACAATTGAATGCTTACTGGACTCTGACGGTAGCTAACCAAGATAAAACGACAGAATGAATAACCCAGAATAGAAGCACAAAATATGAGCAGTTTTTCACTCACTTTTGCCATGTTCTGGCAACATTCCAAAGATCTCCAGTTTATCGACTGCAGAGATTCTCACAATTTGGAAACATCTAAACACCGCCCATTTTCCGGCTCAGCCAATGAATTCCTCGTGACGTCACGCCGCAGCGAAGGAAACGGCCCGAAGTTTTGATGGCTTTGTCTTGCTTTAGCGATTGATTTTGCAGCGTCGTCATTTATGACGTAGAACAGCCATTTTGAGGAAAGTTAATCGTTTTGTCGTTGGTGGTCGAGTAACAGCTCTGAACTTGTGAACTTTCAGTTCTGTTGGCAACACGTGAATGGGATAGGAATTAGCCAGAAAGTCGAAGGCGGAAACTTTTCTAGAATAGTGCTATTTCGAGTTAAGAAGGCGTGTTTATAGAGTTGAGGTGAAAACGTCCGGAAAACAACTTTCAACACCCACGCATTTTGATCGATTTCGTGAAAGTCCATTGCGCAGCTCTAGAAGTATTTCAATGGTATTCAGTGATAATTTTAGGACGTTATTTCACGTATTGATTTTTTTTTAAAGATTTATTTAGCTAAATACTAAAGGGAACTGTTTATTTTGTTAGGAGAAAACTGGCTCAAGATCTTGCTATTAGAATTCATTACACTGTTCAGTCACTGGTTAATAATTGCTGGTCCCTAAACAAAGTTTTCGCGCATTTTATTATCAGTCTTTTGTTATTTATTAAATCATCAATTATAGGGTAATTGAGTAATGTTGGGATTTTCATTAAATAACGATTTTTATTTTAAATTAGACCATTTACGTTTCAGCTACGTAACCCCTCTGTCCTTGCGTTTAATAAATAATTTTACATTATCGTATACATAGAGAATGTATTGTTTTCCCAAAATTTTTAAATGCGTTAGTTTGACTGATAAGCACATCCTTATACTATTTTGAATAGTTTTGGAAAGATATCTCCCTCTTTCTTTCTGTGTGTATGTGAACAAACGAATGTAGTATCTACCGTTATAAAACTTTATGAGTAGATATATTTTGTGAAAACCCAGAATTAAATAGAAATATTTAGTCATTCTTATGATTGAAATTTCACTTTTAAGATTTGGCATTATTTTAAGGACCTTATTTTAATCCATAAACCTGTGATTCGTCACCAGTTATGAGATTGCTTTTTAAAAAAATGTATCGTTTTTGCCTCATGCAAAATGGCCAGGAGCAGTTGAAACACGATCTTCCTTATTACTTTCCTTATATACATAAAGTATTGTGACGGGATCGAAAATTCGAATTCGAGTTTTTGTCGGGAGAGCACGTTTCAAGCATCCCTGATCATGAATCGGACATTTTTGAGGTGATGTCTGTGTCTGTGTGTGTGAGTCTGTGGAGACGATATCTCACGAACGAATGGAGCGGTTCGAATGGAATTTGGTACAACAATCACAATCCGTGAATACTGGAAGCCTATTGCTTTAAAATACAATCGAATGTTCAGCATCCCCTTAAATTTTCGAGTGAAATTTTGAAAAAATCACCAAAAAATCTAAACCTTTAATAAAGTTATGGAAATAGACATTTCTGATGAAATTTTTCCTTAGAAAACGATTGACATAAATTTTAAAATGCTAGCATGAACCGTTCTCGAGATATTGCACATTTTTCAAATAAATTTATCAAAAAATCCCATAAATTAAAAAAAAATATTAACTGTTAAGAAACATGTTAACTTTTCATATGTAACATCATGCGATAAATTTGGTTACATCATTCTCGTGGATCTAGCTCGTGCCATTCATGAAAAAAGATACTTTGAGTAATACTTTTGTATTTGAACGCATATAGTCATTTATCTGCTGTAAGAATAACTTATTTCTCCGTCCATAACGCTTGGCAAAATTTTGGCGACGAATTTAGCGGAATGTCGCCAACTTGGCGACATTTTTAAATGTTGCTAAATTAACGAAAATCTCGCCAAATGGATAAAAATGACCCTAAATCAATGAAAATGAAGACTAATTGAAGAAAATTCATTATCTTGGAAATAATATAAGTATCTACTATAAAAATAACATTTTTTAAAACTGTAAATGTAGTAAATTCATTGCATTATATAAGGAAAGTCATGTGCTGCCCACATCAGATTTTTTTTCTCATCTGAAAGCAGTTTCGGCACTAATTTGGCTGAGACGCGTCTCATACTCAAATCGTCTTAAGATTCGACTAAACCGGGTCGAAACTAACTTTGAAGACGTCAGATAACTCCCGAATAGTGATTGTGACTCTCGCAGCTGCGCACACAAGTTCGGCATAGTTTTCACTTTTGCTGGTTGAAGGCCTTCCAGAACGTTTAGCACTCTGAACACTTTCACAACCATCTTTAAAATATTTATACCACTCATATACTTATTCACGACTCATGCAGTCCTCTCCATAGACTTTTTGTAACTTAAAGTATGTGTCTTTGCAAGTTTTTCGGAGTTTGGGGCAAATTCTAATACAAAGTCGTTGACCAATTTTTTTCCGACATGGCAAATACAACAAACGACTTCACACAAGAACAAAGAACTACTGTGGAAACCATTAGATTAGGAGAAACGTGACTTACGACACGACATACGCGTGGTAGGTCAAGGTCAATCTGTGAAAAATTACTTCCCCTGCTATGCCGCGCGATACCACACTTATACAACCAGTCTGAATGCTTTATGACCACACCTCATATATATATATATATATATATATATATATATATATATATATATATATATATATATATATATATATATATATATATATATATATATATATATATATATATATATATATATATATATATATATATATATAGGGTGTTTCAAAACTAATAGAACAAGCTTTAAGGGGTGATAGAACACCCCGAAACAAACACTTTTTGTCAAAGAATGCATGGTCACAAGTTAAGCAGTTAGGTGCTAGGAGACGCTTTTATTTCTCCAGACACTCAGTTTTATCTTTCACAACGCAAAGACATATAAAAGTGGTGGTTTTTACACGCACTGTCATTAGCGACTTGGAATGTATCAGTAAACGAATGATGAAAAGGTGGATATGCATTTCGTCTACAGTCTCGCCAACGGTAATAGAAAGGAAGTTTAAAATCTTTACCGTCAGTGCTTCCCCAACAGGTAAGTGCCGGATCACAGAATGTTCTATCGCTTGCACCGCCAAATGGCTGAAAGGGGAGCATTCATTGCCGCCATGCACGATACAGGTCGTTACACCAACAGTGAGCTGTAGGCTGAAGCACAGGTGCACTCCATACTGTGGTGTGCGTATTTTACGCCACGTAGACGTTTTTAAGTCGCTAATGACGGTGTATGCAAAAACCACCCGCTTTAATATGTCATTGCATTGCGAAAGACAACGTGTCTGAGGAAATGGAAATCGCCTTCCAGCGCCTAACCGCTTAACTTGCAACCATGCATTCTTTGACGAAAAATGTTTGTTTCGATTCTATCACCCCTTAAAGTTTGTTCTATTAGTTTTGAAACACCCTGTATATATATATATATATATATATATATATATATATATATAGAAAGAAGCAGATCCGCAGTGCAGGGTTTTTGCAGACAATGCGTGTCAGTGAACTGTAGTCGTCCGCGTTCGTCGAAAACGCAGGTGCAATGTTTCCGTCGGCGAATTCCCCAAACGCTGGCAGAATTTAATATTCGCACGTTGTTCTTCAAACGCCATTTCCGTTTTCAGAGAATGCAAACGACTACAGTTCACTGACACACATTGTCTAGAAAAACACCTGCTTCTTCCTTTTCACATCTCGCGTCATATGTTCCTCTACGCCACGGTAGAATAGGTCCCCTCTCCTCCAATCAGGGTTGGAAATATGAACACAGTCTCCGAACTTTTTGATCCTATCTTGGAGACAGCAGTGCGGACCTGGCCTACCTCTCGGTTTTACAGGATTAGTTCCGCACCCCTGAGAACTTAAGGACCCACATGTTTAGCGTGAGCGTACTCCGGGTGAACACGGCGGCAGTTTTTTCTTTTTCCAGCGGAGGGAATCGAACCCGAGTCTACCGAGTGCAATTTCCGCGCGCTGACCAGTGAGCTACCGCGGCCTAATCTTTGATCCTATCTTGTATATATACATACATATATATATATATATATATATATATATATATATATATATATATATAAACCAAAAGGAAAAAAAATAATAAAAACAGAGTAGAACCAAAAGAGGCCGTGGTGCGGGTTGTGACCCCCACACCCCGGTTAAAGCATGCTTAAGTGCCGCGACAACACTCCCAGTAAGCCAGTACTACTCACAGAAGGTCATCCAGACCAAAGTATACACCGAAAGGACGAAATCCGTATTACATGGAAAGAACCCAATACAAAAAGAAAACCGTTATAATAAAAACTTCACCTATAACACGTCTGTTGATATTTGATGAGTCGGTATTTGGTCATCAAATATCGACAGACGTGTTTTCAGTAACATTGTAAGAAACTTTTTAATTAAAAGTAAGAGATTGAATTCTAATTTGAAGGATCAATATACTTGTGTAAATAAATTTTTTACGGAGGCTATAAAAGTCGGCTATCCTTTTCGTTTTCTTCGAAGCATAGTATCTAACTTTTACAATATCGATGATCATTTAAATCGCTCTAGTTTATTGAATTATACTGGATTTGTTGGCAACGATGTTTTGGGTATATAATACTGGATGCAATCAATTGTAATATCTGGTTAAATATGATAATACGTGGAAGTTTAATTCTAGGGTTTTTGTAGATCGTGATCATTGGTAATGGTCTCGTTTTGATGTGCTACTTATATTTTGACATGTTATAGGTAAAGTTTTTATTATAACGGTTTTCTTTTTGTATCGGGCTCTTTTCATGTAATACGGATTTTGTCCTTTTGGTGTATACTTTGGTCTGGATGACCTTCCGTGAGTAGTACTGGCTTACCTGGAGTGTTGCCGCGGCTCTTAAGCATGCTTTAACCGGGATCTGGGGGTCACAACCCCCCCCCCCACGGCCTCTTTTGGTTCTACTCTGTTTTTAATATTTTATTCCTTTTGGCTTTTATATTATACATCGTTATATGTTAAGGCTTCGCACCTGATATTTCATGGCATTTTTTGTATTCCATGATATCTATATATATCCCTTAATTTATTTCATACATTTGATATTATATATATATATATATAGTATATTATATATATATATATATAGGAGAAGTCCGGATTGACGAAGTTTTAGTGTATTGTAAGTAATCCAAGATCTGGCTATGGTTCTGTAGGGAAGTTTGGTATGGGAAATTTTTTAAGGAATGCTTAGTAAGTGTTGTAGTAAGTATTTTTACTCTGTTGGATAGTCAACATCTGGTAAGTTTTCAGGTTATGACGGTATCAATGATGGCGACAGCTCAATAACAAAACAGCGCGTATCTCCGATAATACTTGATCATTTTGACTTTATAAATTTAATGGAATGTGTTTTAGACTATAATATATAAAATTTTATACTATATTATATTAAATATATTTAGACTATAATATATTAAATATATTTAGACAAATAATATATATAAAATTTGATTCAATTGTATAATTTTTGGGATATTACTTTTTATTTTACTTTTGTTCGCATATTGTTGAAATGAAATGAAGGTATGATTGTTGTAGAATTATCTGAGCGTATCAATGTCAGAATACAGTGTAAAAGACTTTAAACCAGATTCAAAACCATCATGGATAATATAAAATAACTTATGAGTGTGTAAAATACTGAAAAATAGTCAGGACAGCGGTAAAAGTTCAAAATGTCATTGTTACTCACCATTTGAACTCAGTAAGTGTGGAAGCAGTATTTTTTACGTTATGGTTATTACATGATTATATGGTACAAACAATACTCTCATAAGTAGTCGCTTTTAAAGCTTCAAAGTGTAAAGAAAAGATTAGAAAATGAAAATAAGGTTCTTGGCCACTTGACTTCTAGAGAAAAATCCTAGGAAATCTGGAAGGAAACCGGCAACTTACCGTAATTCTTAGGTAAAAGTTACTTGTTGTTGTTGTTGTTGTTACTTATCCCCCGTGGT
Source organism: Amaurobius ferox (assembly GCA_951213105.1). Lineage (NCBI taxonomy): Eukaryota > Metazoa > Arthropoda > Arachnida > Araneae > Amaurobiidae > Amaurobius > Amaurobius ferox. The sequence continues at coordinate 110,610,649 of OX578152.1, read as the reverse complement.
AAAGGATCGCCTTGCACCACGTCCACTAGAACCCTGGACCCATGGCGAAGGGGAGAATATGCAGCTTCACTTTTATTGAGGCTCCCCAAGGGCAGAGGCCTGACTTTGCCTCGACTACACAACATCCATGCCCGCTGGCGGGATTCGAACCCCCAACCCGACAATCGAACGGTCGGACGGAAACGCATGCCCCCGACCGCTCGATCACCGCATCGGCGTTACTTCTTGTTGAGACAGTTAATGTATTATCTGTAACCAGAAACCGCATTATTGCATATACAAAGTGTGTACTCAAGAGCTGTGGGAAAAAGTTCTTGGAATAGCCTTCCCATAACTGTTCACTAATTGATGAACAAGATTACTAAGAAAATCACCAAAAAATTGTTACAAGAAATAGAAACGTCTTAGAAGCACGAACGATAAGACAATGACATGTTTCAGTCTGGTGAGAAGATTTGTTGTATTGTGAATGTCTTAAATTATCCAGGAAAGGATATAAAAAATACAAAGAAAACTTTTGGAGCAGTTTCTGTTTTCTCTTCACATGTCTAGGGTATAATAAAGAACTGTGGAAAAATCGCTTTTGTTTTTGACAGTAATCATAAATTGGGCATCATAGAAAACTGGGGAAGAGTCAGTTATGTTTTTGAGAGTAATCACAAATTCTCACCTAAACAGGATAAGAGACTACAGAAGCAAGGTAGGCAAATTGTTATAGTTTTTGCCAACATCTCCAAAGAGGTTCCATTGCCTGTCCAACTAAGCATTTTATTGGGATCAAGGAACACACTGATATTAGAAAAGTTCACTTCCAATATATCGATAGGTTAGGTTTTTGTCTCAAACACCATGTAGTACTAACCACGTTTTCAATGCCTTTTCTGCGATGATGGAGAAGGTGAGATATCGTTTAACTGTGCATCTTTGCAAAATGGAATACACGTAAATCACCCAGAAATAAATTGCTTGTGAGTAGAGGAGCGAACTTTAGAATTATGATTCATTCAAACCATGCAACCCATGTGCTACAATTGTTCTTGTTAAGGCGAACACTGACATAATGGTTAAAGTTTTATTTCATTGGGATAATTGCCATTCATTGGTGCACAAGAAATGTATACACACTTTGGAGTTCGTCATTCCATGCTACTTTTGCCTGTTTGTGTCACTTGTCAGAAAATGAATAAAGGCATGCTTCTTATACTTACAGCCATCCATGCACTGTCTGAAGTATATTACATTATAGTGAGTTTGATACCAGGAAAACAGTTGTATCAAGAGTATATTTAGGTAACTTTTAAACATAACTTCAATGGAATGAGATAGAAAATGCCTTAAACAAGAAGAAAACTACTTTCTGTAGTTATCTCGCAGATTTTTAAATGAACCCAGCTTGGGGATGAACCATCATGCAAAGAATACAGACACTGAAGATTTGCCATCTATGAGCCGAAGTGCTAAGGGACACTTGGTGCGATTTTATTTATACACATACCTTTAGTACCTTTCTGGTAGGTCGGACGGTCTGGGTCTCAACAACAACATACCTTTAGTAACACTGCATTGATGACGCGAATATTCGCTTAGACCCCAATTGGTTCAATAAAGTGATAGAAGATTGTTTGTTGCCAAAAAGGAACTTGGGGAACAATGGTTTTATTGGGACATGAAATTGTTTTAAATGTGTCAAATACACATGCACTTGTGGAAAAACTGAAGTCACCTATATTGCTTTTTGTGTAAATGTAGGAGTATAGAAGGAAAGGATTTGGGTTATAAAAATTCTTGTTAGATAAAATCGGAACATGCTTGTAATATAATCATTGTTTTAAATTTTCATTTTTCTCTTAATAAAAATAAAATCATTTTTGGTATTATCATTATTACCTTATTTATCCAACGCCAGTATAAAATGTGTTTCAATATATATCATATTGAGTGAAGATATCGAGGAAAATTTTTGAAGTAAGGAGACAAACGAAAAAGCAAATAAAAACAACAAATAATTAACAAAATATTGCCATTCCTCTTATAAATAGTAATTTCAACATATTAACAGAATTCCCATTATAATCGGGCAATATTAACAGAAATATTAACAGTTTTGTGATTGAGCTGCCGCCAACTGACGTTATTGCCGGGAAACGTACCAGATGCAGTATCTCCACCCGAAAAAAACCCTACTAAGACACTTACTAAGCAGTCCTGAAAAGAAAACTTTCCTACAGAACTATCGCTAAATCCAGTACTGAAGGTGGTTAAGTACGTTTTGCTGAATTTTTGGTTGGAAACCAGCTAATTCGTTCCCAAATATACCGTTGTGTGGTTTTACCTGTTGCGTTGTAGGGTGAACGCCCATAAGTTCAGTTTATTGGAATAATCTAAATTCTTCTCAATTGGCTCTATGTCGTACATTCGTATACCGTAGCCATATTGGTCTCCATCTTAACTTTCAGAACCCATGCGTTTTTCCGATCTTAAAATCCGCCATTGCTGGTCACAACTCACACTAATTTCTTGAAATTGTACGAAAATATAACTGCACAGGATACACTGGTAGCAAAATTTGTGCAAATTGCTTAACATCGAATTGTTATTTAAGATAAAAGTTTTAGAGTAACGAAAAATTGTGTAAAACAGATTATATTTTTTGAACTTTAATGACGCTATTTTATTTTTCAAATATTTTTTTCCTGATAATCGTCGCCATCTTACTAAATTCTTAGCCGCTTTGAATCCAATGTTAGTTTCTGCATGACATCACGTATCACACTTCTAATTTAACTGTACACAACTAATTTAACTGTATACAACTAATTTAACTGTACATATGGAACGCTTAATGTTTTATCCCGTAGCAACCCCAAAACATCACATTCATCCAATATCACTGTATATCGGAGATATACTTTCCAGTACAGGGGTCCAGTGTATTGGTGCCTGCGGCTCCTAATGATCAGTATTTTCGTGTAAATAACGAAACTAAAAAACTGAACCCCCAGCAATCCCTTTAACACCAGAACGATAGTAGCGGTCATTTTAACCGCATAACTACTTTGAGAAACGATTACTCCAAAACGGCAAATCCCAGCCCATTGAAATGCTATGACTTTTCTTATTTTCTTAAAATTATTGAAAACACAGAAGACAACGATCTTCCTAGAACGACGGCAGCGGTCAAAGGAGTTATGCGGTCAAAATGACCGCTCCCGTCTTTCTAGTGTTAATACTTCTGTGACAAAATGCGTATAAAATAACGAAAAATGTCAGTGGCATTTGCTTTTCTTTAAAAAATAGCATACACACGTCTAAATGTTAACACAACAACTCCTGGTATAGTTAAAGAAAATCTGATGTGAACAGCACATGGCTTTCCCTGCAGACTCAAATTCATTTTTTCTTTATTTCTTTAATAGTTCATTACATTGAGTTTAATTACACAAAAGAACACTGAATGTGCTCTTTTAATTCAAGGTTTGCGTTTATTTGGTAACTGGATATTTTTTTCCAAAGGCGACGTAGTAAAAATGCGAAAAAATTCAAATATCTCGAGAACGGTTCATTCTAGAGTAATGTGATTGTTCTTATTCTATTCCACGTCAAAATTTACGTATAAAGCAAGTATTTAATAGATATATTTGAGCATACGTAGTTTTTTATTTAAGATTTTGACAATTTTTGCCATTTCGCAAAAAAAGACAGGTTATTTTTTTCCGAATTATACCTAAATCGAATCAGCACCAGGATACCTCACAAGTGGCTTATATACCACATTTTGCAAAATTTGATCCATTATTTTTTCAGCTAAAGTAGATGCAGGCAATTTTTATGTGCCATTTCGCAAAAAAAGGCGGACTTTTTTTATCCCGAATCATACCAAAAACTAATCAGCACCAGGATCATACACAAGTGACTTACCTACCAAATTTTATGAAATTCGGTCCATTAGTTTTTGAGTAAGTGTGGATACATATATTGCACAGACAGACACACGGACAGACACACACACAAACGTCACGTTAAAAATAGCGTTTTCGTTTTCTAGAGGTCCCAAATCGTGTAGATCCGTCGAAAAATCTAGTTGCGATTTTCGACATGATTCCAATATTCCCCTATACATTACCATGCATTGCAAGGAAAGTAAAAATCTGATGTGAGCAGCACATGACTTTCTCTGCAGTCTTATATCCACGTTCTTTTTATTTCAATTACATTTGATTCTCTTTTAATTCAATTTTCGTTCTCATTTGGTAACTGGACTTATTTTCAAAATTGGCGTAGAGAAAATACGAAAAAACTAAAATATCTCTCGAGAACGGCTAATCCTAGTGTAATAAGGTTGATCTTATTCTTTTCTTCATTAAAAATTCCGTATAAAACAAGCATTTAATGGATATATTTAAACATACGTAGTTTTTTAGTTTAGATTTTGAGTATTTTTGAGGGCCATTTCGCAAAAGAAGTCAGGTTATTTTTTTCCGAATCGTACCAAAATCTAATCAGCACCAGAGTATCCCACAAGTAATTTATCTACCAAATTTTGTGAAATTTAATCAATTATTATTTTAGCTACAGTGGATGCATGAAATTTTCGGGCCATTTCGCAAAAAGAGGCGGGTTTTGATTTTATGAATCGTACCAAAAACTAATCAGCACCAGGGTCATACTCAAGTGACTTACCTACCAAATTTTATGTAGAGTGAATAGAGAGACATGCACAGAGAGGCACACAGGCACACATACAGACACACAGACTCACAGATACACAAACAGACACACACACAGACGTCACGCTAAAAATATTTTTTTCATATCCTAGAGGTCTCGAAATGCGTAGATCCGTCGAAAACTCGAGTTGCGATTTTTGTCATGATTCCAATACTTTCCCTATACATTACCATGTATTGCAGGGAAAGTAAAAATCTGATGTGAGCAGCACATGACCTTCCCTGCAGAATTATATTCACGTTCTCTTTAATTTATTTAAATTTAATTCAATTTCCGTTCTCATTTGGTAACTGTATTTATTTTCAAAGGTGGCGTAGAGAAAATACGAAAAAACTAAAATATCTCGAGAACGGAGTTGGTCTTATTCTTTTCTTCGTTAAAAATTACGTATGAAACAAGTATTTAATGGATATATTTGAGCATACGTATTTTTTTTATTTTAGAATTTAGCAATTTTTGCGGGCCATTTCGTAAAAAAGGCAGGTTGTTCTACGAATCGTACTAAAATCTAATCAGCACCAGATCATCCTACAAGTAACTTATCTACGAAATTTTGTGAAATTTGGTTAATTAGTATTTTAGCTAAAGTGAATACACGAACATTTTACCGGCCATTTTGCAAAAAAGGCGAGTTCTGTGCTTACGAATCTTACCAAAAACTAATCAGTACCAGAGTCACACCCAAGTGACTTACATACCAAACTTTATGAAATTCGGTCCATTAGTTTTTCAGTTAGAGTGGATACATACATTGCACAGACAGACAGAGAGACAGGCACACAGACACACACACAGACGTCACGCTAAAAATAGTTTTTCGTATTTTAGAGGTTCCGAAACATGTAAGTTCCGTCGAAAACTCGAGTTGCGAATTTCGGCATGATTCCAATACTTTCCCTATACATTACCATGTATTGCAGGGAAAGTAAAATGAGCACTACCACTAAATGTCAGCCAGATGTTAACAGTTTCTTTAAAAAAGAAAATATACTTCCGAGCTTCACCAGTTTCTTCGTTAATAAAATCCGTGACAAATACTACGACAGCATCCATGTTTTTAGCTATAAAAATCTTCCTTGTATCACTCCCGTCATTTTCAGGCATAACACATACGACTCAAAATGGCGGTAGGGGTAGACTCAGTACAGAAGGCTTCGGAGTCAATTATACCACAATGTTGTAACTGCAAAACTGGGTATCCCGTGAAAGAATTAGCTGATCTTTGTGCGAAAGTATTTTTGTACACTTTATAATTAAATAGTATTCATGACTATGTTCTTTCTGTCTGTCCGTTCGCACGATAAGTGCCGTAAAAAGGATTTTATCAAGATGAAATTTTAGTATGTTGTTTATACGGTCTATGGGACATATGGGAATGTAAATGAATAATATCACCTATTTAGTTTTGGATTGAACGTGGGTTGAATAAATGAAATACATTGAACCCTATGGGATCTGAATTTTCAAACATTTTTAAGCGAATTTAAAATTCACAAATTGTTTCGAAAATTTTAAGAAATATTCAAATTATCCCATAAAATATATAAAAAAAATGTTCGGTAGTCTTTTAAATAAAAATTAAAATAATAACACTCATATTATATGAAGAGATCACGTGACCTACTTCAAAAAAAATATTTCATCCATCTTTTTTTCAAGTGTCAATATCGTGATTTTAAGGTTCTTTTTAATTTATATTTAGTGTTGCTTCCGTCCTAAAACCGCTTTATTTTTTTATTTTTTTCTGTGCATCTATATATTGCACCAACGCAATTACAATATTTTTCAGTTTAAATGATCATCAAACTTTGATTATTTCTACAACGAAGCCTAATTTTAACGCATGCAAAATGTAAACACATCAAGCTGTAAAATGAGTTGTATAAGAATTACTGAATTTTTAACGCAAAATTATTGAGCTCTGGAGTCTGGAATAGAGCTGATGTGAATGAAATATTCGTTGACATTACATAGAGAAGCAAACGATTTTACAGTATTGTCTTTTCGATGAAGTTCTAAATATGGCGTTAGAAAGTACTTTTACCTCCATGGTTTTAAGTTAAGTAAAATAAATTATTGTAGTATTGCGATAATTTTTAAAATATCACCGCTGAATGAAAGGAATGGAATAAAAGTTTATGAGTAACATATTCACTACTTTTATATAAAGAGCCAGGCGATTTATATTTCGATGACGTCATCTGAATAAAGTTCATTTTTTTTCGATGAAGTTTTAAGTTTTCAAATATAATAAATTATTGTAGTATTGCGATAATTTTAAAAATACCACAGCTGAATGTATTTCATAGATATTTAAATAAAATTGCATTGCTGTTGGAAAGTGTTTCATAATTAATGTTTTATGCATGATTGATCTTTCTTGTTTATTATCTTCTCTAATCTCTCGGTTCACTGTATCGTTTTACTTTATGCACTATATTTGATGATGAAAAATTCGTGAACTCTTTTACACAAATTGCCCTGGTTTAAATTAACGTGCATAAAATAGCCAGTCGAATTCGAAGAATTCTCGATTAAATGAATATCGCCATTTAATGAAATCTGTTTCTGCTAGCAAAATAATTATTCTATTTATCGTTGTTGACCGTACACAGGTATATTAACGCAAACCTCCTGTACCTTTTCACCCAGATTCAATTTCGAAACTATTTCTCCCTAATAGATAACTTCTCGACTTTTCCCCCATTCCTAATAAATGGATAAATCCGGCGATAAACCAATCAAAGAACAACAGAGCCAGCATAAAATACTAAAACGAACTTTCCTCAATCTTTATGTTTTCCAGGGCAGCAGCAGGAATAAAGCTGTCAGCAAGGCTTAATCCGGATTCTCTGGCGGCTCCCGATAAGATTACGATGAAGAACTGGGAAAAAAAGTATCGATTGAAAGCGATTGCTATTTATTCGGGGAGAAATATAACATCTCAAATATAGGTCTATAGTATCTGTATGTTTATAACAAAGCCGTATTGAGGATGTACAGAGATGAAAATATAACCCCTCAGAGTTATATAGTTTATTTATCAAACGCTAAAAGTTATTAATAAATTTTGAGAGAAAAATCAAATTTTGCAGTCCCCTCACCTATACATCAGTGGAGCATGGAAAAATAGAAAATAAATTCTAATCACACACAAAATTGAACCAAACTGAGGATGTAAGCAGCTTCAATGCAGAAGTATACCATATAAATCTTTATTACTTTCCTTATATACATAATGTATAAGGAGAGTATTGTGACGGGGTCGAAAATTCGAATTCGAGTTTTCGACGAGAGAGCACGTTTCAAGTATTCCTGATCACGAATCAAACATTTTTGAAGTGATGTCTGTGTGTGTGTGTGAAAGTATGTGTGTGTGTGTCAGTGAGACTGTGGAGACGATAACTGACGAATGAATGGATCGATTCGAATGAAATTTGGTACAAAAATTACAGTCCGTAAACACTGGAAGTCTATTGTTTTTATACACAATCTAAAGTTCAGAACCCCCCTAAATTTTCGAGTGAAATTTTGAAAAATTCGTCAAAAAATCAAAACTGCTAATAAAGTTACGCAAATAGACATTTCTTATGTTATTTTTCATTAGAAAACGATTGGCATAAATTTTAGAACGCTAACATGAACCGTTCTCGAGATATTGCACATATTTCAAAAAAATTATCAAAAAGACATATAAAATAAAAAAAAATATTTCCTATTGAGAAACATGTTCACTTTTCATGTGTAATACCATGCGATAAATTTAGTGACATCATTCTTGTGGATCTAGCTCGTTCCATTCATGAAAAAACTTACTTTGAGTGATACTTTTGTATTTGAATGCCAATAGTCATTTATCTGCTGTAAGAATAACTTATTTCTTCGTCCATAACTCTTGGCGAGATTTTGGCGACGAATTTGGTGGAATGTCGTCAACTTGGCGACTTTTTTAAATGTTGCTAAATTAACAAAAACTCGCCAAATGGATAAAAATGACGCTAAATCAATGACGACTCATTGATGATGACGACATGGAAATGACGACTCATTGACGAAAAGTCAATATCTTGGAAATAATACAAATAACTACTATAAAAATACTCTATTTTTTTACTGTAAAAGTAGTAAATTCATTGCATTATATAAGGAAAGTCATGTGCTGCCCACATCAGATTTTTTTTAATGCAGTTTTTGCGGTACGATATTTAGTGGAGAAAATCGATGGACGTGCAGATACGAAAGAACATTTTTCATTTCAGAAGTCCATAAAAAGTAAAATACGTCACAATCTTCATCGAAATTAAAAAATCGGATCTGTTCTACAAAAAATCAACTATGTATACCTGTCTGCAAAAGTTCGTGGTCTTGCTATGGTTAGTTTATCCAGGTCATGAACTCGCAGCTCACATATTTTGTCTTTGACATTAAATATTTCTAAAAATACAATATACATAGGAAACCGATTTATTTCAGAGTATTTTCCAATTTTTCAAACCTCTCCCTACAAGTGTGCTATATTTTATATTTTTGTACTTTATAGTTTTTGCGGTATGAAACAGATAAACTCAAGGATCGAGAAATATGTCAAACAGCTGTGGCCTCGGCTACTTTTTAACACTTTACAGCACAGTTGAAAAGTGTATATGACTTTGTTCATTCTGTCTGTCTGTCCGTTCACACGCTAAGTGCCATAAAATGACTTTATCAAAATGAAATTTTAGTATGTTGTTGGGACGTTCTGTGGGACATATGAGAATGCAAATGAATATTAACACCCAATTAATTTTGGATTAAGTCCTGGTTAAAAAATTGAAATACATTGAACCCCATGGGACCTAATTTTTCAAATACTTTTTAAGCGAAGTTAAAATTAACAAATTGCTTCGAAAATTTTAGGAAATATTCAAATTACATTACTATACATTACCATGGATTGCAGGGAAAGTAAAACTATTTATAAAAATCAATAAATGAAAAGTGTAGCAACGGTGCCCCATTTTCGCCTATGGGAAAAATTAAAACTTCCGCCAAGTTATATACAGTTTATCTATTTAATGCCCTTAAAAATTAAAAACTAAAATTATGCTGTATTAAACAAAAATTCTATTCAACAGATTTCCACAATTATAATTCAAAAATTATATTCATGGTTCTCTATATGTCAGTAATCGATGTTTAAATCTACGTTCAAATCGATATTCGAAATGAATTCTGTTGCTATAGAAACCATCTATCCTATGTATGCTCAATGGGCGTATGGAAAATAAACCGAGCATCATAGTTGCAAATTCCAAAACCAATTCTAACTGAATTATACGACAAAATATCTGAACTAATATCTGAAATATATTTTTATGTTATACTAAAACAAAATATTTACTTTTGCTGAGTACTCCACGAAACGAAAGAAAAAACTCTTCTGCGTTCAGAGAAACCCATTGTATTTAATCTGGATCATCTAAAACTCATTCCGGATTGGACCATCTCTCGCTCTCCAGATGACGCGTTGATTACTTAACTCCATGGTCACGGACGCCGATTTCCATCGTATCCCCCCATTCCCTCTCCCGTTTGTTTACTCGCAGTAAGTCCTCTCCGTAGTCAACTGACTCAGAACATGGCAAATATTGAACTTGGCACAAACTAGGAAATTACCTACTTAATTGGAATTTTGCGGTTGCAGAGTGACGAAATATAAAAGAATGAAAATGGGCAGCATACTGCAGACTTAAAATTGTCATTTTTAACACTTTACAGCAAAGTTGAAAAGTGTTTATGACTTTGTTCATTCTGTCTGTCTGTCTGTCTGTCAGTTAGCACGATAACTGCCGTAAAAATGACTTAATCAAAATGAAATTTTAGTATGTTGTTTAGACGATCTGTAGGACCTATGGGAATATAAATGAATAATAGCACCCAATTAGTTTTGGATTGAATCCGGGTTGAAAAATTGAAATACATTGAGCCCTATGGGACCTAATTTTTCAAACATTTTTTAAGCGGATTTAAAATTCACAAATTGCTTCGAAAATTTTAGGTAATATTCAAATTGTTCCATAAAATATATAAAAAAAAATTCAGCGAAATATATTCAGTAGTTTTTTAAATAAAAATTAAAATAATAACTACACCTCTTATATGAAGCGATCACGTGACCATGATATGAAAAGATCACATGACCCACTTTAAAATGATATATGGCATCCATCTTGTCTCAAAATCGTGATTTTTTAAGTTCTTTTTAATTCATATTGAATGTTGTATTCGTCCTAAAACCACTTTATTTTTGCTTAAATTCTGTACATCTACATACTGAAACAACGCAATTACAATATATTTGAGTTTAAATGATCATCCAAATTTGATTATTTCTACAACGAAGCCTATTTTTCACTTATGTAAAATGTAAACAGCAAAATATGTAGAATAAGTTGTATTAGAATTGCTGTATTTCTTTAACACAAAATTATTTAACCCATGGAGTCAGCATAGCTGATATGAAGGAAATATTCATTGATTTTACAGAGAGAAGGACGATTTTTTTCGATGAAGTTTTAAGCATAGAGTTAAATTACTTGTAGCTCCATGGTCTTAATTTTTAAATAAAATAAATTATTATAGTATTGTGATGAATGAAATGAATGGGAGAAAGTTATGAATGAAATCCTGTTTTTATAGAGAGATCCAGGAGTGTTATTATTTCTATGACGTCATTTGAATAAATTTCTGTTGTTTTCGATGAAGTTTTCAAATATAATAAATTATCGTAGTATTATGATAGTTTTAAAAATATTACCGAGGAATGTATCGCATTTTAGAGATGTTTAAACCGGGCAATTTATATTTTAATGCCGTCATTTGAATGAAGTTCATTTTTTTCAATGCAGGTTTAAGTTTTCAAATATAATAAATTAATGTAGTATTGTGATAAATTTTAAAATATTACCGAGGAATGTATTGCATTTTTGACTTGTTTAAATAAAATTGCATTGAAGTTGGAAAGTGTTTCATAATCAATGCTTTAAGCATGATTGATCTTTCTTGTTTTTCTTGTTTACGCATTTCATACTCATTGAGTTTCATCGAGCAAAATTATATTGGATTCCTAGAAAAGTCTTCCTAGAAATTCCTAGAAAAGTGCCCTATGGCTACGTAAGTTAAAGTCCATTAGTGTACATGCTTATTGAGCTTCATCTCGGATTCCTGGGAAAGTTTCGAAATGCCCAATAACTTTGTAAGTCAAAGTCCAGGAGTATATATGCTCATTGAGTTTCATCTCGCAAAATTATACTGGATTTCTGCGAAAATCTTGAAGTGCCTAATAACTTTGAAAGCTAAAGTCCATGAGTAGATGCTGATTGAGTTTCATCACACAGAATTATATTGGATTCCTAGAAAAGTCTGGAAGAACCCAATAACGATGTTGGTTAAAATCCATGAGTGTATATGCTTATAGAGCTTCATCGCGCAGAATTATACTGGATTACTAGGAAAATCTTGGAAGTAGCTAATAACTTTGTAAGCTAAAGTCCTTGATTGTAGATGCTGATTGAGGTTCATTACACAGAATTATACTGGATTCCTAGGAAAGTATTGAGTGCCCAATAACTATGTAAGTTAAAGTTGATCAGTGTATATGCTCATTGAGTTTCATCGCGCAGAATCATACTAAATTCTCAGGAAAGTCTGGAACTTGACAGTAACTTTGTAAGTTGAAGTCCATTAGTGTACATGTTTGGTTCATCTATAGTAAAGTGATTATACCGGATTGAATGAAAATGAATGTAGTGCTAGAGATCTGAACAGGCCAAGTTGAAAAACTTCTACCCGGCCCACTCAAAAAATATTAATTTTAAACACGACTCGAGCCCGAGAATTTTTCAGAATTATTTGCAATTCGTCCCGGCTCGAGAAGACACAAAGCCCAGCCCGAAATCGCACAAACCCCAGCTCGAAACCACACAAAACCCGGTTCGATGCGGCCTGGCCTGATTTTTTTTACGTAAATGCATTGAAGCCTGGCTAAAGCTAGTACACTGTTGCCTCGTATCATGATTCTGATTTGCCATTTAAGGAATTAAACACAAATTATATTACATATTACATAGAACACTTCAAATAAGTAGGTGAAAGTTGCGAAGATCAATGATTTATTTTAACTTTGGAATGACTTCGAATAAATAATACTTCACTATCCTATCTGAGATAATTATTTTTCTGTATCCGGTTCTAATTTACCTATCTGTGTTCTTCGTACAGAGCAAACTTTCATTATTTATAAACAAACTTCCACTATATAATATTATTGACAGGGGAATTATACATCAAAGCAAAATCCCTCAACCATACATTTTAAAAAAGTTTTGAGACATAGCAAACAAATTAATATTCTTTGAACATAAATAAAAAAATCTGGTGCGATCTGCACATGACTTTTCTTACATAATGCAATGAATTTACTACTTTTACAGTAAAAAATAGTTATTCTTATAGTAGATATTTATATTCTTTCCAAGATATTAAATTTTCGTCAATTAGTCGTCATTTTCATTGATTTAGCGTCATTTTTATCCATTTGGAGACATTTTCGTTAATTTGGCAACATTTAAAATATGTCCAAATTGGCTACATTTCACCAAATTCGTCGCCAAAATCTCGCTAAGCATTATGGACGAAGAAATAAGTTATTCTTAAAGCAGATAAATGACTATTGGCGTCAAAATACAAAAGTATTACTCAAAATATCTTTTCTCGTGAATGGAACGAGATAGATCCACGAGAATGATGTCACCAAATGTATCGTATGATATTACATATGAAAAGTGAACATGTTTCTCAACAGTTAATATTACTTTCCTTATATACATAATGTATAAGGAAAGTATTGTGACGGGGTCGAAAATTCGAATTCGAGTTTTCGACGGGAGAGCACGTTTCAAGCATCCCTGATCACGAATCGAACATTTGTGAAGTGATGTCTGTGTGTGTGTGTGTGTGTGTGTGAAAGTATGTGTGTGTGTGTGTGTGTGTGTGCCAGTGAGCCTGTGGAGACGATAACTGACGAACGAATGGACCGATTCGAACAAAATTTGTTATAAAAATCACAATCCGTAAACACTGGAAGCCTATTGTTTTTATACGCAATCGAATGTTCAGAACCCCTCTAAATTTTCGAATGAAATTTTGAAAAAATCGTCAAAAAATCAAAACCGCTAATAAAATTACGCAAATAAACATTTCTTATGTAATTTTACATTAGAAAACGATTGACATAAATTTCAGAACGCTAACATGAACCGTTCTCGAGATATTGTACATTTTTCAAAAATATTATCAAAAAGTCGTATAAAATAAAAAATATATATTTCCTATTGAGAAACATGTTCACTTTTCATATGTAATACCATGCGATAAATTGGGTGACATCATCCTCGTGGATCTAGTTCGTTCCATTCATGAAAAAAGATACTTTAAGTAATACTTTTGTATTTGGACGCCAATAGTCATTTATCTGCTGAAAGAATAACTTATTTCTTCGTCCATAACGTTTGGCGATAAATTGGCGACAAATTTGGCGGAATGTCGCCAACTTGGCGACTTTCTGAAATGCTGCCAAATAAACGAAAATCTCGCCAAATGGATAAAAATGACGCTAAATCAATGAAAATGACAACTAGTTGTCGAAAATTCAATATCTTGGAAAGAATATTAGTATCTACTATAAGAAAAACCTATTTTTTTACTGTAAAAGTAGTAAATTCATTACATTATATAAGGAAAGTCATGTGTTGCCCACATCAGATTTTTTTGTTTTTAATTTATGGGATGTTTTGATAAATTTATTTGAAAACAATGTGCAATATTTCGAGAACGGTTCATGCCAGCGTTCTGAAGTTTATGTCAATCGTTTTATAAGGAAAAATTCCATAAGAAATGCCTATTTGCGTAACTTTATTAAAGGTTTTGATTTTTTGATGATTTTTTCAAAATTTTACTCAAAAATTTAAGGGGTTCTGAACATTCGACTATGTTAAAAAACAATAAGCCTCCAGTATTCACGAATTGTAATTTTTGTACCAAATTTCATTCGAATAGCTCCATTCGTTCGTGAGATATCGTCTCCACAGACTCACACACACACACAGATCACCTCAAAAATGTCTAATTCGTGATCAGGAATGCTTGAAACGTGCTCTCCCGTCGAAAACTCGAATTCAAATTTTCGACCCCTTCACAATACTTTCTTTATACATTATACAATGTATATAAGGAAAGTAATAACATACAAAATTTCAAAACAGAAATGCTTCTCAAAAAAATCTCATGTGGGCAGCACATGACTTTCCTTATATAATGCAATGAATTTACTACTTTTACATTTAAAAAAAATGTTATTCTTATAGTAGATACTTATATTCTTTCCAAGATATTGAATTTTCTTCAATTAGTAGTCATTTTGATTGATTTAGCGTCATTTTTATCCATTTGGCAAGATTTTCTTTAATTTAGCAACATTTAAAAATGTCGCTAAGTTGGCGACATTCCGCTAAATTCGTCGTCAAAATTTCGTCAAGCGTTATGGACGGAGAAATGAGTTATTCTTACTGCAGGTAAATGACTCTTGGCGATCAAATACAAAAGTATTACCCAAAGTATCTTTTCTCGTGAATGCAACGAGTTAGATCCACGACAATGATGTCACCAAATTTATCGCATGATATAACATATGAAAAGTGAACATGTTTCTCAACAGTTAATATTTTTTTTTATTTATGGGATTTTTTGATAAATTAGTTTAAAAAATGTGCAATATCTCGGGAACGGTTCGTGCTAGCGTTCTAAAATTTATGTCAATCGTTTTCTAAGGAAAAATTACATGAGAAATGTCTATTTGCGTAACTTTGTTAAAGGTTGTGATTTTTTGATGATTTTTTCAAAATTTCACTCGAAAATTTAGGGGGAGTCTGAATCTTCGATTGTGTTTTAAAACAATAAGCTTCCAGTGTTCATGGATTGAAATTTTTGTACCAAATTTCATTCAAATCGCTCCATTCGTTCGTGAGATATCGTCTCCACAGACACACACACACACATACTTTCACACACACACAAACACACACAGACATCCCTTCAAAAATGTTCGATTCGTGATCAGGGATGCTTCAAATGTGCTGTCCCGTCAAAAACTCGAATTCGAATATTCGACCCCGTCACAGTGCTTTCCTTATACGTTATGTATATAAGGAAAGTAAAAATGCAATTAAAATTAGCTGGAATGTATACACTTTAAACATAGGTTTACTATCATAAAGTTCGTGTATACGTAATATCAAATTTTGCTGCTTGTTTGAATATTTCCGTTTAAATTTTGCTCTATTATATTTTATTAAATTTTATTTATTTTTGCTCGACCTTACCAGATTTTTTTTTTAAATCTGATCCGTGCCAGGCCCGGCCCACATGCCAAACCTATGCTCGTGCTGACAACAAGGTGACAGACAAAAGTAGCCATTTACAAAATTGTGGAGCATTATCTAAATGAGTAAGAATTGACAAACAAGAAGGCTAGATAGACGAAAACAGGCATTTACAAAATTGTGGAGCATTATCTGGATGAATTAGAATTGGCGAACAACAAGTTGAGTTAGACGAAAACAGCCATTTACAAAATTGTTTTTTTTTTTTTGCATTATTGTCGCTCTGCAAGACAACGAAATAAAAAGAATAAGCGCCCATATAGAGACCAAAAATAAAGAGCACGAGGAATTTGTGAGGATTTTAAAAAGCACCAACAGAGAACAAAAGGTGCACATTGCCGCTGCAAAAAAACTACACAAAACCCAAAAAACAACAATAGAAGATACCATGGATTCAAATAAAGAACACAAGGAAAGGTCAGAAAGGGGGCAGA
Organism: Amaurobius ferox; assembly: GCA_951213105.1. Taxonomy (NCBI): domain Eukaryota; kingdom Metazoa; phylum Arthropoda; class Arachnida; order Araneae; family Amaurobiidae; genus Amaurobius; species Amaurobius ferox. Next base: position 110,594,010 of record OX578152.1, on the reverse strand, counting down.
AGCCCGGGCCTTTTGATCCAAGTCCTTCGAGCTGCTCTTCGTTTTCGGATCAAGTTTCTTTAAATCCCGGCTTTTCTGTGGACGGGAACTTGTCTGGTGTTAAGTAGTATTTTTTTTAATTCCCGGTTTCTTTTTTGCTTCGGTGCCTCGAAAAGTTTTCGAGAACTTGTTTTTCATTTCGGCTTTCGGTTTTTTGGGGAAGCGAGTTCCACTCCTTCCGTGGGCACAAGTCTGCCTTTGGAAGCCCTTCTGTATTCTCCTCAACTTGGTTCTCTTCAATTGGCTAATATGATTATCCTCCAATGGAACGTTAGGGGGTTTACCTTGCTAGCCTACAAAAACTGGTTGAGGAGCACCAGCCCCATATCGTGGCACTGCAAGAAACGTGGCTCAAAAGAACAGTTCAATTAAAAGGATGCAAGATCTGCCAAAAAAAAATAGAGATACTTATAGCAATAAAAATACTTATAGCAATAAAAATGAACTAAGTTACAAAACTGTAGAGATTGGACAAGACAACGAAGGTACTCTAGAATGCCAAAAAATCAAAGTGATTATGGAGGGGAAAGAATACAAAATAATTAACATTCACAGGAAACCGAAAACCCTAAAGGCAGAAGAGCTGGAGAGGCTGAAAACCATTATGGAACTTAACACCATTTTATGTGGTGATATGAATGCCAGAATTATAGGCAAAGGCAACAACAAATCTAATATCAGAGGGGAAAGACTACAGAAATGGATTCGAGAAAACAACTGTGTCCTTATAAACAAAGACAAAAAAACGTATCAAAGAAATCTTAGAACAACTTCAGGAATCGACTTAACCATCATGACTCCTGACGTAGCTTACCAATTTGACTGGAATACACTGGAAATCACTTACGGGAGCGATCATTTCCCGATCCCTCAATGAGAGCCCTAAAAAGAAAACCAATCGGAAAAATTACCTCAACTGGGAAAAGTATACTCGCGAGTTGGACAAAGTTATAAATTCAACTTATGACGAAGACCTGGAAACGGAATATAAGAACTTAAATCAAGAAATGAAATTAGCACTAAAGAAAAGTGAGAGAAGCTATTTTGAGCGAAAAGAGCAGGCAGAATGGTGGACGTAGAAATGTGCGAAGCAGAGGGACCTGGTAAGAAGATTTTATGCAAAGGCAACAAGAGACTTGCGCGATGAGACATGGATAGAATACAAGAAGAACCTGGCAAAATACAGAAAAACTATACGAACTGCAAAAGAACAATTCTGGAATCAAAAATTCCAAACGATTCAAACCCCCAAGGAATACTACAACATCTTTAATAACTTTAAGAAATGGAAGAGAACAACATACCAGAAGATAGCAATTGGATCATAGAATATAAAGGAAAAGAAATAACAGATCCTGCCTATCAAGCGAATGCACTTGCTAGCTACTACACCGAAGGAAAAAGTAAAACATACGAAATCAGCAGAATGAAGTCAGGTGTAACACAGTTCCCGCAGGTGACTATAGACGAAGTTACAAAGGCGATTCAGAAACTCAAAGAAAAAACCCCAGGTCCGGACGAAATCAGTGGGAAAATGTTAAAAAAGTGTAGCAGGAAGACAAGCCTGGATCACAAAAATAATCAAATGGCTGATCCGGAGATTAGGTCACCTTGGTTAAATCGGAGAAGACGCCACGCACTTTGTGAGGTTAAATCGGAGAAGACGCCACGCACTTTATGTTGCAATCTGGTAACCTCTTGTATCGGATGTTTTCGGCGGAAATTGTGTAGCATCCAATAAGAATACGTTTTTGTGTTTGCTACAGTTTTTTGATGTAAAAGAACATTTCTATCAATATTTTTGGCCATTGTTGTGCGTGTTTGCTTGTTCTTTCGTTATTTGATTTATTTTGTAATAATTATTCGTTTTAGTTTTGCGGATTTGCTTTTGTCGTCGATTATATTTCCCTTATGTCTTCTGGTATGCGCGAGCAAATGGAAGGTGAGTGTAGTTTTGTAAAGCGTGGTAGAATGGATGTTGGTATGAATGAATCTAGAATAAAATTTTACTATGATTTGGAAAATAAAGGTTTGAAAGAAGTGATTAATTGGTGTGTTATGAAAGGGATTATGAGTGATAAATACGGATCCTCGGTTGCATGGAGAAAGTGATTTTGCTACGTGCGATATGCACAGATAAAATTGTAGCATATTCTGTGTCTGGGCGCCGCAGGCGACCGTTCCTAATAAACCGGAGATCACTGGGGGCCCCGTTCCGGTGTAGAACGACCTTTAGGTCGAACCCCTGCCCCTGTACGGACCACTGGTACATACGGACCACTAATACATCCGTTCCACAATTTTCGATCTTTAGATCAAATCCCTGTTCTTACACGGACCTGTAGGTCGAACCCATTCCTTTATATGGATCCTCAGTTAGATGGAGAAAGCGATCTTGATATGCACAGATAAAATTGTAGCATAAAAATTTTAAATTTTACAAAAATCTGATTTTGGAACGTTTACATGAGTATTATTAATTTTTTTATTCTGCAGTTTTATAAAGTTATTTAATTTTCTTAAAATACACAAAAATATTATTTTGTAACGTTTTTTTGAGTATTATTCACTGTTATTTAAATTAAATTAAATTATCATTTATATTAGAAAATCTTGTTTAGAACAAACACAATAGTCTGTCTTTAGAAACAGGGTTCTTCTACCAAAACATCATTTTGGTAGGAGGAGCCTATTTCTAATGACGGTAAATGACATCACTGAGGATGGGTGGAGCCAATTTCAAAACACGGCAGAAAGCGCCAACCACAGGCCAACTTGGCCCGATTTTGTACTTAGAAAAAAATTTGCGGTGACCTAATCTCCGGATTTACCAATCAAATCAATAATGCAACACTGCATTCCTAAAAGCTGGAAAACTGCAACTATTATTCTTATCTTCAAATACAATAAAGAAAAAAATAACATAGGAAGCTATCGACCAATTGCTCTGACCTCTTGTGTAACGAAAACGGTAGAAAAAAGCCTGTTAGAAAGGCTTCAATGGTGGGCTATCAAAGAGAAAATTTTTCCCAAATATTTTTATGGATTTCGACCAGAAACAGACACCGAGAAAACCCTTTTTGACATATGCCAGGAAATTCGAAGCTCCAAAGCAAATAACAAATACACTATACTGCTCTCAATAGACATAAAAAGTGCGTAAGACAACGTCAACATAGAAAAGCTATTGAGAAAATTACTCAAAAAAGAATGTGAAGAATACATAGTTCAGTGGCTAAAAGAATTCCTGCTAAAAAGAACGGTAAAGGTAAGATGGAGAGGTAAAGAATTGGATCCGAAGAACATAAATACTGGACTTCCCCAGGGATCGGTACTTTCCCCATTCTTATTAAATATCTACATGTCTGACATTGGAGAAGAAATAAAAGAATACGGCAGCCTATATCAATATGCGGGTGACACCACCTTAATAGTAAGGGATATAGAAGAATCCATGTGCTCGAAACTACAAAGCGCAATCCTGAAAATAGAAAAATGGGGAGCAGAATGGGAAATATCCTTTTCGACTGAGAAAACAAAAATGACAAACATATCCGCAAAGAGGAGAGTTCAAAAACCAAATATAACTATGTCGGGAAAAACAATCAACTGGGTCTGCGAAATGAAGATTCTGGGCCTCATGATCACCGAGAGATGGAAATGGAATAGACACCAAGACGAAACCACCAAGAAGGTAGATAAACCCATCGGAACGTTAAAAATGTTAGCCAGCCAACCTAGGTCTCCAACAACTCCTTGTACAAATTGTTAGACAAGTTGTGACGGCCCAAATCGATTACGCGAATTCAGCCAGATTAGAAGAACTGCCACAAATATGAATAAATACAAGATAATCGAAAATGCAGCAATCAGACTCGCATTCGGGGTCCCGAAATATACCGTTGTGGAAGTCATAAGAATAGAGAGCATCCCTGAATACGAGCTGCGTAAGATAAAAGGATTTTTTAAAGTTTTTCTAAGACAAGAAATAGCCAGAGGCGGTCAAGGATTCGCCCAAAAAATTCTAGAAAAACTGAACAAAAAGAAAAGAAATCGATTGGGCACTAAACAAGGTGATCAACATCGTCAAGATTATTAAGAATGAGAAACTCTAGGCCCAGCATAAACTGAATTACAATGAAGCTCCACCATGGAAAACCTCCAAACTCGATATCAAAGAAAAAGGGCCTTGATTTTCAAAACGCCTTACCCCAGGAGATCCCTCTGCTATTTGGAAAGTACATGGAAGCTAACCCGGAGGAGATATGGATAGGAATAGATGGATCAAAGAATAAAAACGGAGTGGGATTTGGAATATACGAAAATAAAATCACAGAACGTAATGTAAGATTACCGAACTTCGTCTCAATATTCACTGCTGAGCTGGCAGCACTAACGTACACGGTTGACTTCCTCATTGAGAGTCACCGGAAGTATACAATGCTTACAGACAGCTTAAGTGTTATAGAAGCCATCAAAAATGCAAGTCGGAAATCAGATGAACTCCTAAAATACACATACGAAAAACTAATAGCGCATACAGAGGAAACCCAGATAAAGATAGTAGGGGTACCAGGATAAAGGTATCGCGCAGAACGAGAAGGCGGACAGAAAAGCAAAATACGCTACCAATAACAAAACTTGCCCTACTTTGAGTGTATGCACTTATGGAGACGAAAGAAACTGGTAAAAGCTAGAATGAAAGACCTGGAACACACGATGGCAATAATCCCAACATTTTCATAAATTCGCCTACATGAGCCCTTACCATGTGCAATATTTTAAACTTACAAAATCCCGAAGACAAGCCACAATCCTAATGACAATACGGACTGAAACACTCCTTACTAGCTATCAAAAGGCGAAATGGGACAAAAGCATAAACCCAAACTGCCCCAGCTGCGATACACCGGAGACATTAGAGCATGTTATTATACATTGCCCAAAATACAAGACAGAAAGAAACAAATGCTGGAAAGAAATCCAAAAACAAAGGTCACAAACCTAATTGAACTCTTAGACATGGAAAAGTAGGCGGAACCCACCCATGCTGTAGTGAGTATTGTTTCGTTTCTTTTGTCAAAAAGATGACTTGTGCCTGAGAGACTGGCTGCGAACTGATCGCTGACAGAAAACGCGAGCATTTAATAGCCAACCTAATTTGCATACTGCATCGAAATAGCAGAAGTGTTCAAAAATTTTTCTCGGTTAAAAAATTTAAAATGCATGAGTCAGAGATTTGGTATTGATTACTACTAGGTAACTTCCCAACATAACAACTAATAGATAATGGCTAACTAAATGATGACAGGACACCTGCCACTTGACTAGGAACTCAAGAAGTGGATAGAGGCAGCCATATGTCTACTGTGAGCAGTGCTGCCGTAAAAAGTCGGTTTCAATCGAAACCTAAAAGAAGAAGAAGAAGAAACCACTGAAGTAAGTCCTTGTACCAGTTCCTTTCAGTGGGCAGCTAAAGCGCTTGAAAAGGAAATGTTTATATATGCGGATGATATTACAGTAATAATCAGCCATAAAGATGAGCAAGAAACTTATAGGAAAATCCAGAATAACCTAGGGGAAATGACAAATTGGACCAAAGAGAACAACATGGAATTGTCCACCGGGAAAACGAAAATTATAAATCTCTCCTCGAAAAGAAAAGTATTAAACCATCCAATTACTACGAATAACATAGAAATAAAATGGGAAAAAAACATATCTATTCTAGGCCTAACCTTGAATAAGAAATGGAATTGGGAAGAACATCAAAAGATTACGGAGACCAAAGTAATAAAGTCGATAGGAACGTTGAAATGGCTAACAAGCAAAAACTGGGGTCTAAACACAGAGATATTAATGAAAATTATAAAGCAAGTCATAAACGCACAAATCGACTATGCTGCAGAGATCAGATATGAAGAACCAAAATTCATCAGACTGAAATATGACAGGTTAGAAAATACCGCAATCAGAATTGCCACGGGTTTACCAAAATGGTCTATAAATGATGTTATGAGAGCAGAATTCAACATGCCTGAGTATGACATTCGTAAAACCCATAGAATTGAAAAAAATATGATAAAAAAGGAAATAATAAAAAGAAAAGAAGGATATATAAATAGGAATATTAAAAGCTTGAAAGACAAGAAAAAGAACATTTGGGCTACTAAAAAATTGGAAAACACCAAAGATCTTATAAGAAAGGAAAATCTAATTCCAAATAGGAATTTGACAGACGTAGGCATCCCCCCGTGGGAAAAATTCACCATAGATATCAAAATAAAAGATCTGAATTTCCAAAACGCACATCCAAAAGAAGTTCCCTTTATGTTCGAGGAATTTAAAAAAGAAAAAGATAAGCAATCAAGTTGGATAGCTACGGATGGATCTAAAATGGAAAACGGAACGGGATTTGGAATCTATACGGATGGAAATAGCCAGAGATGTCTAAAAATCCCCAATTGCTGCTCTATATACACAGCAGAAAGTTGTGCAATCCATTATGCTGTAGAGTACATAGCGGATAAAAATCGGGAAAATATAATTATAACCGACAGCAAATCTGCATTAGAAGCAATAAAAAATGAAAATAATAGAAAAGATATAATTATTAACAGTTTAAGAAATAAAATTAGAAAAGACAAAATCAAAACCCAATTTGTATGGGTACCTGGTCATGCGGGTATATCTATGAATGAGGTAGCGGATAAACTCGCGAAGAGAGCAGTTATTCAAAAACATACTCCGATATACGGAATTGTGACAGATGACGACATCAAAACCTTAACCAAACGAAGGATAAAGGATAGCTCCCAAAAAAAATGGGAAGAATCCAAATACAACGGGAGATATCCATATATCAAAAACAAGAACGGTAAAATAAAAATTACCCTAAACAGAATACAAGAAGTGTTCTGTAACCGACTTAGAACTAAATCGATACTGACAGGGAATATCCTTAGTAAATGGGACAATAGCATAAGTAAGGAATGTTCAAGATGTAAAAAAATCAATGACATAGAGCATGTTATGATGAGCTGCAAACTGTATGGAGGGGAAAGGAAAAAATGCTTTCAATATCTAGAAGCGCTGCAAAAGAACAGTACGGTTTCTCTTAACAGTCTTTTGGATTTCTACAATTATCCTAATCCCAATGAAGCAATGTACGTTATAAGCAAGGTTTGCTTAAAATGGTTTATTTACGAATTCAAATGGTTTTGTTTTTCTTCAGAGCAGCTTGATTCCAAGTGCAGGAAGTAAAATCCCCTTATTTGGGGAAAAAAGGGTTCTTTGGAGTATGTAATTAATGATTAAACTCCAGTTTACTTCTCTAACTGAGAAGAAAAGAAAGAAAGAAAGAAAGAAAGCTAAAGCGCTTTCAGCAAGCTGCCGTTAAGCCCCCTTCGAAGGTGAAGGAAAAAAGAAAGAAAAGAAGTTCCTTTCAAATTTTACCTAATTGGTCTCTTCTAGTGTTTTAAACGCTATACAAGGTATGTTTTTGTATTCAAAGTTATTAAGTAACGTTTTATTATTTATTTATGAAAATTTATTATTTGTATAATTTGTTACATTGTTTCTTGATTAATTGAAGCTGCCTACTGGAACTATAGTTTTATCTTTAATTTTATTACACTGAACGGGATTTATGAAAATTCATATAATTAATGTATTTATTCTATAGTATGTTTAAACGAATGTCCAAAAGAACAAATATAAATTATATTGCATAATAATAGTTACATTTAACAATAGCTTTATATTCAAAAACGTATAACATATATAAAATGGTGAAATACATTTTTAAAGTTTACCAGTGTCATTTTATAATCTGGGTAATTTTAAAAATGACACTTGAAACTGTTGGTTATAAATTCTAATGACCAGAATTTCATTCAAAGATATTCTATTGAAAAAAAACTCTTTAAAATGAAGGGCCATATTAATAACTTAAGTATACTAATAACATATCATACCTAATAACTTGTGGTATTGGAATCTTATTACTTACGGTAATATAATCTTATTGTGTGGTATTAGAATCGTATTACTTGTGGTATTAGAATCGTATTACTTGTGGTATTAGAATCTTATGGTATTAGAATCTTAATACTTATAGGTATCAGAATAATGTTACTTATGGTATCGGAATCCTATTATATGCGAGATATTCTACTAAACAAGTTTAACATATGTACAAACAATTAATGCATTTTGATTAGAAACATGCATAAAATTTATGCGACAATTGTTTTGAGCTCTAAGTTTCGAAAACAATGTGTACTAACTGAAATATTATATACAAAAGCAGGTTGCGTGCAGATTATCTGTAAGGCAGTTGTGTATAATATTTTGGATATTTTCAGCTTTTCATATCTAATTTTAGTAAGGAAGTTCTAAATCTGTTCGTTTGTTCAGCATACAAATCCATAGTTTTGACTGATTTTTTTAATTCAAATTTGCTTTGCGTATTTTCTACTTTACTGGGAGTAAATCAGTCGTTTATATTTCGAGTTTATAATCTTGGGAGGGGGTTAAAATATTAATAAAAAGCATTTTCAAAATATAGCAATTTCATTGTGTTTGTTGCAGGTTATTCTCATTCAATCATTCCAGTTTTAAATATTGAACTGAACAAGCAAGTATTGCATACAAGTGCACAGATAAAAAAAAAACTGATGTGGGCAGCACGTGACTTTCCCTAGACTCAAATTAATGTTCTCTTTAGTTCATTAATAATTCATTAAATTGAATTTAATTGCACAAAATAACACGCATAATTATTTGAAATAGCACTGAATTTACCCTTTTAATTCAATTTTCGTTTTCATTTGGAACTGGGCGTATTTTCAAAGATGGCGTAGCAAAAACTCAAATAAAATATCTCGACAAGGGCTAGTCCTAGAGTAATGGCGTAGGTCTTATTCTGTTCATCGTCAAAAATTACGTATAAAACAAGTATTCAGTTGGTACATTTGAGCATACTTAGCCTTTAATTTTATATTTTGATGATTTTTGCGAGCCACTTCGCCAAAAAGGTAGGGTTTTTTTTCCGAATCGTACGAAAATCTAATCAGGACCAGGGTAACCCATAAATGACTTATCTATCAAATTTTGTGAAATTTGCTTCATTAGTTTTTATTAGCTAGAGTGGATGCATACAATTTTTGTCGGTCACTTCGCAAAAAAAAATGTAGGTTCTTTTATTCCAAATCGTACCAAAATCTAATCCGTATCAGGGTAACCCACAAGTGACTTACAAAATTTTATGAATTTTGATCCATTGCTTTTTGAGTTAGAGTGGATACATACATTGCACAGACACACTCACATATGCACACAGACGTCAGGCTAATAATAGATTTTCGTGTACTAGAAATACAAAAACGTCTAGATCCGTTGAAAATTCGAGTTGCAATTTTCGACACAATTCCAGTACTTCCCTATGCATTACCATGTATTGCAGGGAAAGTAATATGGATATAACGTAAGGATGTGCCATACACGTATTATTACTTTCCTTATATACATAGTATAATTTATAAGGAAAGTATTGTGACTGGATCGAAAATTCGAATTCGAGTTTTCGACGGAAGAGTACGTTTCAAACATCCCTGCACACGGATCAAACGTCTTTGGGATGTGTGTGTGTGTGTGGAGACGATATTTCGTGAACAAATGGAGAGATTCGAACGAAATTTGGTACACGAATTACAATTCGTGAATACTGGAAGCCTATTGCTTTATATGCAATCGAATGTTCAGAACCCCCCTAAATTTTCAAGTTAAATGTTTGAAAAAATCTTCAAAAAGTCAAAGTTACTCAAATAGCCATTTTTTATGTAATTTTTCATTAGAAAATGATTGATACAGATTTTAGAACGCTAACATGAACCTTTCTTAACATATTGCACATTTTTCAAATAAAAAATATCAAAAAATCATAAAATAAAAAAATATTAACTATTGTAAAATATGTTCACTTTTTATAAATTATATCATGCGATAAATTGGGTGACATCATTCTCATGGATCTAGCTCGTTCCATTGAGGAGAAAAGATACTCTGTATAATACTTTTGCATTTGGAAACCAATAGTCATTTATGTACTATAAAAATAACTCACTTCTCCGTCCATAACGCTTGGCGAGATTTTGGCGGAATGTCGCTAACTTCTTCTAATAACTTCTTCTAATAACTAATACTCTTCTCTCTGTTTATCTGTAATACTTGATGATGCATTTGGCGAACTTTGTGAATAATTTAGCAAAGTATTGTCACCTTGGCGATATTTCTCCTCAGATTAACAAAAATATCGTTAAAATTGGAAAAATGAAGCTAAATTAACTAAAATGATGCCTAATTGATGAATTAATTATTAAAATATTTTAACATATGGACCATATAGCTTATTGAGGATGCTATCAATAGTGATAATTGTTTATTTAGAGTTGCGCGAAATATAAGTTAATTAGATATTTTGAAATATTTTACATGTTGTCATCTAGAAAATCGCCAAATGTACAATTCAACAATAAAAACACAGTACCGTGGATCTTATACATTATTTTTTTACTTTAAAAGCAGTAAATTCATTGCATTATATAAAGAAAGTCATGTGCTGCCCACATCAGATTTTCTTACGCGTAAGAATATTTTTAGAAAGTTAAAAGTAGGATCTACAAAAGTGATGCCGTTCAATAAAAATGCCATTTGGAAATAAGTGCTTTTGTGTACGAACGAAACATACAGAGCGCACAATCGAGCTGCCGTTTTTGTGTACAAAAAAACTAGTATCAAATTTCCAAACGGAACTGTTTTTGCGTACTATCAAAACAACTCAAAAATTAAATGTTCGTTTTGTGTACGAACAAATATAAACTGTCACAATGCAAAATAGGGCTGTCATTTTGTGTACGAATAAAAATCAAGTGTCTCTATTCAAAATAGATGTCATTGTGTCACAAATCAAAATTGAGGCGTCATTTTGAATATGACGAAAAATTAGCGTGTTAATACAAAAGACATATTTGTGCTTTATAAGGGTAGTTAAATAAGGTTGACTAAATCAAAAATTGGATAATATTTCCAGGACTTTAGTTTATTCTTGTAGATATCAGTTAATGATCAATAATTGTGATTATGATTACGAAATTTATCGTTTAATAAATTGTAACTTCATCACATAATCCTTAGAATTTCTTGGGGTTGAGCTCGCATTGTAAATAACAGCAGGCATGGACTGGTTTCGTCAGTATGGAATAGCCTATACCTGCAATAGTCTATACCTGCAATAGTTGGATTTTGAGTATGAACTTTGTCATTACAGCTTTGCAGTCTAAACGCAATTTTTACTAAATGTGGTGCCAGTTGAAGGGTAGGACTAAATCTATTGGTTTCCATAAAGTCGACAAAAATAGACTGATTGAAAAAGGCAGTGCTTTTTAGTTCAAGTATCAGTTTGTCACTTCATCCTGACTTTAAAGTAAATAGTTTTATTCTTCCGATACTGTTAATTTGTAGCAAAACATTTTGGACATACTATTGAATTTACTTAATTTTTGAAATCCCTATATTGGTCAACATTTGCTATAGATAGAATTTTAGATAATAGCTGATATGGATTCATCATGTAACTCGGGTAATAGGGGCGGGGTGTGAGTACGAAGGACAATCAAATCAAATTCCTATCTTATTTTTGATATAAAAATATTTATTTTTCGTGAAATATCAATTTTTAAAGATATTGGCTATTGATGGAACTTAGATAACTGATATGAATTTAATGTCAAATTCCGGAGGAGGCAAGGTGGTTAACTAAGGATTTCTACTCCCGATTTTTTTTTTACACTTCCAGTTCAGAAAAAGTCCTTGTCTATTTCTCAGGATTGGCTATAGCGCTAAAATAACTTATATGGATGTAGCATCACATTCCAAAGAGGATGGAGGGGTCACTAGGGATTTCCGGTCATGCATATCATTGCCATTTCTGATTTACCAATTTACATTTTCCTTGTAACATCTAGTTCTCAGAGTCAGCTGTAGATGTAGCTTAGGTTCTGACTGATATAGATGAAATATCACATTCTGGAAAGAGGTTTACTGAAGATGTCTACTTTCGGTTCTTCTAGTTTCTCCAGAAATCTGACTACGAAATACGTGTGCAAATGAATATAAAAATAATTAATAGTTTTATCAAAAATAAAGTGCACACATCACTTGACACTATATTACATCTCCTCCATTAAGTGTCTTGTTTTAGCTGTTTTATTTTGACATAGCATAGTCAATTTAGTAAATGTGTTAGAAATGGAAGCCAGAATGCTTTGTCTTGGATAGATCTTTACAGAAACTGAATTTCGTAAGTAGAAAACAATTATTAATATGTTTTTCACCTGTAAGGGGGTGGTGGTAAAACAGTTAAAAATTATTTCGAATGCTTGAAGAATTTGCATATTTAAACTCTGAGCAACAGCAGGTACCTGCTTCTCTTAGTTTTATGCATCACGTATTTAATATATTCTGCAGCGGCTATGGACAATTTTTGTTTGTAAAGATATCACAAATTTTATTGAATATCGAGAAAACATTGAGCAGTTTACGCGTATCTGAATACGTTGACAAAAAAGAAAACTGAATCAAAATCTGCGAAAGCGTTGTGTGTTTAAAATTGTATTTTGTTCTAGTATTTAAACTTGTCAAAGACTGGGAAACTAGTACTCTTAAAAAATAATCTGCCAATTTTTTTTAATAAGTTTTGATATGCTTAATAATGCATGTTACTTAGCATCGAATATAAGTTGTCTTAATTAAAAATTGGCTCAGTTACGTTTGGAACCGCTGTCGATTTTCAGTCTATTATATCCTCGGGGGGGGGGGGGGGGGTCTTCAGGACGGTTCTGAGAAACTGTACCCCTAACTCCCCTTCCATTTCAAGAGAAAAAACGAAGATTCGTCTCAGATAGACTTCCATATTATGGTTGATGCTATAAATATAAATATTCGGCCTTTTATTTAACTGAAGGGGGGGGGGGGGATCTAGACGGTTTGAAAGACAAACATGTTAAATACATTAAATAAAAATAATTATATATAGTGATGGAAGTAGCAGAAATACCTGCTTTTTATGGGATAGCACTAAAATAAATTTAAGGCAAACCATATTCTGAATACATTTTAGCCATAAATGTATAGGTACACCTATCAGTTTAACAAAATAGTCAATTGAAGGATTAAAAGCAGATATTACAGATGAATAAAACATGCATTTTTATTAAGTTATAAACGTGTATTGCAATTTTTATATTTGATGGTAAAAATTTTGCCCTGCTTTTGTTTTTACTAAGGTTTCTTTGAAACATTTATTTCTCAGTATCTGTTATAGATTAAGCGAAGACCATTAAAGATTCAGCATCAAATTCCGATGGAGGTTGAGGGAATCACTAAGAATTTTCACTTTTCGGTTCATTTTTCATCTCCGGTCCAAACATTTCATTTTCCTTGAAACATCTTTGTTCTCAGAATTGGATATAGATAGGGCTTAAATAGTGACTGATAAGGATACGTCATCTAATTCCAATGAGTATAAAGGGGTCATTAATGATTTCTACTTCCGGTTCTGGAGATGTCACTTCCGTTTTCCTGGAAATTCGTATAACTGGACGAAATAAGTAGGCAAAGCAAAATAAAAATGCCTAATAGCTTCGTCAAAAATTAAATGTGCCCTCTTGTTTGTCACCATATGAAAGCTCTTTCATAAATTTCTTGTTATATTAGTTTCTTTTTATGACTCATTCTAAAAAATGAATTTATTATGAACTAGCAGTAAACCCGTTCTTCGTACGGAATATATAATATAAAAAAAACTTAAAATTCGCCATCATGTGCAAATTCCTATAATATTCTAAATGGCATTGTTATTCAAAGAATTATATTAAAATATTTAAATTAATGTTTCTAAAAAGTTTAAGAATCTCTGTTCTCGCTATACAAAAAGTATTTTCACAGGAATATCTGAAGAATAAAATATCATGGTCCCGCTTGTAAACAAATTTACAAAAATATGAAATTAGATCAATTTATGCCAAAATAAAGCCCTAGAATTGTATGGGAAGATATACCCGTACTACTTATATTCTCGAATATTAGAAGATATACCCGTTTATTAGTAGATTACCCATCTACAATATATGGGTCTCAAAAATATTTGCCAAACAATAGCACATAACGTAATAAATTGAAAATATCAATAATCCCCGTAATCTTTAAACCCGAAGACCTATGCCAATATGAAAATGCTAAAATTGTATGGGAAGACCTACCTGCACTACTTACATTCTTGTAGATTAGAAGATATACTCGTGTATTAGTAGAATATACAGATTTTCAATTTTATTTATATAGATTAATTAAATTGGATAATTGAAACTGCAAGTCATGTGCTGACATCGAAGTTTTTTTTCATTTTTTAGATGACGTTTAGTAATATGATGCTCCTGCTATTGGTTTTAGTGATTGGTTTAACTATCTGCGACGACAGTATTGACAGCATTGACGAAAAAGGGATTTTAAAGGTTATCAACACTAATACAAGTAAGTGTATTTACAGCTATCAATCTGTCTTATGAAAACGTTGCTATAATAACCCAGATATATATGTTTATCTAACTGCGTCTAGCTTGAACGCTTAACAAAACAGAAACGACCTTGGCGATTAATTTGGCGACCTTTTTAAAATAACACCAGATTGTCGGAAATATTGCCATCCTGATTAAAATGACTAAATTAATGAGAATGACGACACATAATATGAAATTTAAAATTGAAACATTAAGATTTTTAATTTCATGAATGAGTTGGAATTCAAACTAATTTATAAAGGGATGGTATATTATGTTTCAGGATCTATCTGTTTTGGTGATCTTGGCGACATGACCTTGGTGACTTTTGAAAATGTTGCAAAATTTACAAAATATAGCTATATTAACAAAAATGTTGCCAAATTGTTGAAAATATAGTAACTCATAAATGGCGGACATCCCAGTGGTTAGAGCACGGGGACTACATTTGCAGAACCAGAGTTCGATCCCCGGCTCTGCCCAAACTATCCCCGTGTTCTAGCTATATTAACAAAAAGGTTGCCAAATTGTTGAAAATATAGTAACTCATAAATGGCGGGACATCTCAGTGGTTAGAGCACGGGGATTGCATTTGCAGAACCAGAATTTGAATCCCAGCTCTGCCCGAACTATCCCTGTGTTCACGCAGAGTACGTACACTTTAAATATGTGATACTTCCGAGAAGTTGGTAGTATGGGAAGTGGGGTACGAAATTGCGTAGCACTGTCTCGGCCGTTCAAACACATACCTTACATTTTTGGGTAAGTCAGATGGTCTGCTTCGAAAGAAAGAAACTCGGGAAATCTACACACTATTAATAAAAATTTTATTTCTTGGACAATCCCTGCTGTTTTGAAGAAATTAATTTAATATTCTCTGTTCAAAATATAGTGAGTTTCACTGTTATCGGGACAGCTATGTTTTTCTAGAAGGTTTAGCGGAGCAAAATTGGCGAAAATTCTGCCAAATTGTTGAAAATTTAGTAACTCATAAAAGGCGGAACAGCCCAGTGGTTAGAGCACTGGGATTGCACCTGCAGAATCAGTGTTCGATTCCCTGCTCTGCCCAAACTGTCCCCGTGTTCAAGCAGAATACGTTGGCAGAATAAGTGCTACAGGATGGCGAATGCGAGGTAATTTTTTGAAACCTTACCCCGTCTTATGACGAGCATGTCATTCTAGTTGATTTAAAAACACTGTTAGGAAACCATTATTTTTTATAGTAAGAATTGAAATTTGAGTTTTCAATCTTCAGATCGTCAAATCTACTGTCCTAAACATTCTTGACTGGGTAGTATCTTTATTAGGGATGATAATTAGTAACCCCCAGTAGTCATACTAGCTAAAAAGTCTAGCTAATAGATCTCAGCTAAAAAAAATTGATACTGGGAATGAACGATCTCGGATTTCTAGTATTTATGTTATTTCAATTTATGAAATTATACTTCGTCAATTCTGCACTCGTTATAAATTGTTAGAGAGCAATAATAATTGTAATCAATTTAATGGATAAAATATTCACCAGAATCGTATTTAAATATTCAAAGATTGACCGTTATAATCCAGCTGATTGAGACTGATTAAGGGATGAATACGCAGCTTAAACTGCTGAAGGTAGAGACTTGAAATTTTGTATGCACTTGAGAATTGACCTGTAAATAATGAGGAAATATAAAATCTTATAATTTCGTTCGATAAATTTATAAAATTGCGGAGTTTTTTGATCCAACGTTCTTTTAGTTGTCATTCGGGAACATCTAAACGCGTACAATTCGAAGGTTTTCTATCACAGACTACAAGATATGTAATCTGTATTTTAAACACCGTCTTGACGTACAGGAATTTTGTTTTTGGCATTTCAGAGAATGTAAAATGTAAAAAGAAATTCCTGTGAGTCAAGATTGTGTTTTTGAAATAAAGATTACAAATCTTGTAGTCTTTAATAGAATATACTTTGAAATATTTTAGACATGTTTGCCATACTTGTGTGTTTTCCTAACTCCTGCATTCCTGCGTCAAGATTGTGTTTTTGAAATGCAAATTCCAAATCTTGTAGCCTTCGATAGAAAATACTTGAAATATTTTAGACATGTTTACCATACTTATGAAAACACACAACTCGCTTCAACGAAACCCGTTCCTGCAAAGAAAACAATATCTCAAATTTTAACTTAATTGGTGTACAATCAACAGTTTGGGGGATATTTTAATTCATAATTACAGCAGATTATTCTTTAAGTAAATTTTATCAGTGAATTTATTTACGATTTCTAATTTCATTGTGGTAACTACCACAATGTACTTTATGGTGAATACTATACGTAACTATGGTAACATAGTTACCTTTCAAATACGGGAACAATTTGCTGACCATTCTTCAAATCAACCAATTGAAAAATTGTGCTATAATTAATTTTTAGTTTAAAATATACTAAAATTTTTGAAAACGAGTCAACATACATTGATCGGATATGAAACATTGTTTTGCATACTGTTTGTTATTAGGAGATGTCGGTGTGACATTAACGTTTAAATAATGTAATATTTATAGACAAATAAATCAACGTAAGAGATTAAAACATGACTTACTTTAAAAGGAGTGAAATGAAATACAATCTCCTGAATTAGAAAAATTCCTAATCTCAAAATCCCATGATTTAGAAACACATCCGATGTCGCAATTTTTAAATAACTACGTTTAGAATAATGAAATGTGTTATTGAAAGCATGCCTTGTCCCGGAAATACCGTCTAACGACGTTACGAAAAAAAATTTGTATCACGGCTATTTTTCACAGCAATGATTGAAACTATAAAGTCTCGTGATCAAGCTGTAAATAAGCCCTTACATGCATGATTATGTCAAATCCTGTCCTATGCTGCTATGTTAAAAAATATAAAATTTCGAAACAATTACGAAGTTTTAGCTCGAATTTAAAAAAAACAAAAAAATTCTGTCTAGTTCTAGCTTTTACTTTCCTTATATACAATAATGTATAAGGAAAGTATTGTGACGAGGTCGAAAATTCGAATTCGAGTTTTTGACGGGAGAACACAATTCAAGCATCCCTGATCACGAATCAAACATTTTAGAGGTGATGTCTGTGTGTGTGTGTGTGTGTGTGGAGAGACGATAACTGACGAACGAATGGACCGATTCGAACGAAATTTGGTACACAAATCGCAATCCGTAAACACTGGAAGCCTACTGTTTTTATACGCAATCGAATGTGCAGAACCCCTTAAATTTTCGAGTGAAATTTTGAAAAAATCGTCAAAAAATCAAAATCTCTAATAAAGTTACGCAAATAGACATTTCTTATGTAATTTTTCATTAAAAAACGATTGACATAAATTTTAGAACGCTAACATGAACCGTTATCGAGATATTGGACATTTTTTAAAAAATTATCAAAAAATCATATAAAATAAAAAAAAAATATTTCCTATTGAGAAACATGCTCACTTTTCATATGCAATACCATGCGATAAATTGGGTGACATCATTCTCGTGGATCTAACTCGTTTCAGTCATTAAAAAAGATACTTTGAGTAATACTTTTGTATTTGAACGCCAATAGTCATTTATCTGCTGTAAGAATAACTTACTTCTTCGTCCATGACGCTTGACGAGATTTTGGCGATGAATTTGGTGGAATGTCGTCAACTTGGCGACTTTTTTAAAGGTTGCTAAATTAACGAAAAACTCGCCAAATGGATAAAAATGACGCTAAATCAATGAAAATGACGACTCATTGAAGAAAATTCAATTTCTTGGAAAGAATATAAACTATAAAAATAATCTAGTTTTTTTACTGTAAAAGTAGTAAATTCATTACATTATGTAAAGAAAGTCATGTGCTGCCCACATCAGATTTTTTAGGTAACAAAGCCGGATAAAGTTTCGTAGAAATCCATTAATATTTGTAGTCGCTATCGTGTACACAAATCGAACACAGACAGTCTTCGCTCCAAAAACAGTCAAAACGTGTTCAGGAGGTCTTGAAACATATATTGGCTTCAAAATCTCGAATTCGAAAATTTTCGTAAAAGCAATACTTTCTCTATATATTACATAGTATAAGAGAGTAAATATCTGATGTGGACAGCCAATGACTTTCCCTACGTATTGCAAGGATTTTTCTTCTTTCAACCAGAGATAATTTTTTGTTTCCAAATGGCCAGGCACTTTGACTTTCGTCATTCGTCTTTCATTACAGCGGCCAGAGTGTGAACCATTTAGCCGTCCACTGACGTTGCCCCAGGCGCACCAGAGGGGGCGGATCACATTGCGTCCACAACACAAACATCCATGCCTTACGTGGGGCTCGAACCCACAACGTGGCGGTCGAGCGATTGCTACGGAAACGCTTGCCTTGACCACTCGACAACCACGTCGGCTCACCCAGAGATAATGGCGTACGACATCCACAGCGGAATGATTTTGACATTAAATTGACAATACGTAAGTTGAAATTGGGCGCTTCCAGCAACTTATTAGTCGAAATGAATGACTTATTCATACTCAAGAGCAAAATCCTCATAAAAATACAATAGATATTTAATATCAATTGCACGAATTAAATGACTATTTGCTGAGATTTCTTGGGTATCAAAATACAAAACTAGTACAAAAATATCTTCACTCGTTAATGGAAAGTATCTATATTCACAAGAATGATGTTTTATAATATTACATATGAAAAGTGTCATATGTCACGATCCTGGCTATTTTTTTTATTTTATATACTTTTTTAATACATTTATTTGAAAACGTGCAATGTTTACTGAACGGCTCGTGCTAGCGTTCTAAAGCTTGTCAATCGCTTTATAATTAAATTTTCATATGAAATTATTTGCTTAACAGCATGAAATATCCTGATCTTTTAATGATTTTATGAAAACGTATTCGAAAAACGTGCAGTATAAGGCAAACAACTCATGCAAACGTTCTAAAGTTTATATCATTCATTTTTTAAAGAAAAATAAGGTCTTGATTGATTATTTTCTTATTGCTGCAAGTGCTAATTTTAAGATTTCTAAAAACTTCGTTCATATATTAGTAGATGGGGACTTTCGAACATTCAATTCCGTTAAAAATCAATAAAGTTCCAGTATTCATTGATTGTAATAAACGTATAGAATTTTTTCGAATAGCTCCATTTGTTCGTGATGTATCGTATCAATAAACACAAGGATACACACAGTGACATACACATAAACACATTTTCATACACATAAACACATTTACATACACACATTTACATAAACACACTAATATATAGGCTTTTGTACTTCTGGTTAATATCTGTGTTATTAATCTGTAAGGAAATCATAGTCTGTGGTGTATTTAATTATTTTTTTTTCCAGTGCCCGATTGGAAAACAGCACAGGTTCCTGCTTACCCAGATTTCATCAGTAAGTATTGTTTAATGCATTGTTGCAGCGTTTTATGCACTTTTGTATAATTTTTGTAATTGGCAATATTTTGCAATTTTTACGATATTTGAACTGGCGCTAGATATTATGCAGCAGCCTTTTGCCACCCGCAAAAGACAATTCTTGCTGTAATAACTTATTGCTGTAATAACTTCATTGAATAAAAAATGTTCTTGATCACATCTTGCTTTCGCTTGATATTCGCTTTTGGTAATTAGTCTGGTCATATTTGAAAACTTTCTTAACTTTCAACTGCAAGATGTGATCAAGAACATTTTTTTTCAATTAAGTTAATACAGCAATAATTACCAAAAGCGAATATCAAGTAAGCTATAATTATAGGGTTATTGTTTTCCTACAATATCGCTCTCTTTTCATATGTAGTAAAAAAAAGAGGAAATTGTAGAGAACTCTGGGTCATATATTAGATTTTTACTGTTCTAGCATTCAAAGCACATGCGAAACGGTGTTCAGTCTAAAGTTCTTAGAGAAGGGAAGGCGTCATCCGACAGTTTATCTTAGAAAACATGTATGTTAACAATTAGTAGCGTGTTATTTGAAATTAGTAAAATATTAGTGATAACTTCCATTCTTGTATTGCATTTTTATAAAATTGCTGTATTTTCTGATTTTTATGAACGCAACCTTAATCTTGTTTTCCTATTCTAGAGAACGGTAATTGGGATTTCTCCAAATACGATTATCGAGGTAAGATAATTTGAAGTATCACATCTGTAGTAATAATAATCAAATAGTAATTATTAGAGTGTCATATAATAATGAAATGTATTTATCTGAAGAGGTGCGTAGTCCAGAGATTTTAGGAGCACAAACACTGCAGGAGGGCTGATTGAAGTGAATCCTATGCGTAACTTTATGTACCCTACCATATCGGGCTTAATATCTTAGCATAATTTCTGAATTTTAGACTTAATATCTCGGCCTAATATATAGGCTTTTATACTTCAGTTTAATATCTGTTATTAATCTGTAAGGAAAACATTGTGCCTGTGATGTATTTCATTATTTTATCTTTCCAGTGCCATATTGGAATTCAGCACAGTTTCCTGATAACCCAGATTTCATGAGTAAGTATTGTTTAATGCATTGCTGAAATATTTCATGCACTATTGTATAATTTTTGTAAATGGCAATTTTTTGCAATTTTTACGATATTTGAACTGGCGCCACTATGCAGCAGTCTTTTGCCACCCGCAGCTGACAAATCTTGCTGCAATACCTTCTTGCTGCAATAACTTCATTCAATAAAATTGTTCTTGATTACATCTTGCAGTTGAAGGTTAAGAACGTTATCAAATTTGACCAGATTGATCGCCAAAAGCGAATATCAAGAAAGCTATAATTAGTGTTATTTTTTCCCCACAATATCGCTCTCTTTTCATACGTAGTCAAAAAAAGGTAAATTGTAGTGAAGTCATGCATTTGATATATCTTGGAATTTTACTGTTCTAGCATGCAAAGCACATGCAAAACAGTGTTCCGTATAACGGTAAAGTTCTTAAAGAAGGGTAGGCGTCATCCGACAGTTTATCTTATAAAATATGTATGTTAATTAGTAGCGTGTTATTTGAAATTAGTAAAATATTAGTGATAACTTCCATTCTTGTATTGCATTTTTATAAAATTGCTGTATTTTGTGATTTTTATGAACGCAACCTTAATCTTGTTTTCCTATTCTAGAGAACGGTAATTGGGATTTCTCCAAATACGATTATCGAGGTAAGATAATTTGAAGTATCACATCTGCTTTATTTATACGCAAAAACTATCTCAAAAATCTGGCGATCTTCCCCTCTCCCCCACCCCCCAAATAAAAAAAAATCTATAGAAAAAAAAATTCTTCGTCAAATAAAATCTATTGCTAAACATATTATATTATATCATAAGCATGCACATACGGTAATCGATTAAATATTAAATAATTGATTAAAGGTTGAAATCCCCCTCTATGTACTCCGCGATTCTTCATCGCATTTAAAGGGGCGGATCGACAGATTTATATATCTCTTTAAGCAGAAAATTCCCTGTAAGCGCCCTCACTCCTACATTTCCGTGATTTTGTTCGCATTTGAGGTGTTAGATCGACATAATTCTACGGTGTATATATATACAATATTTGTACAAACAACTACGGCGATCAAGAATTTTGTTCATAATTCGTCACAAGTTGACGGAGTTGTCTTGTATTTTCTCCAAAATCCATACACATTTAAAATTTTTCCCAAAATCAAATAGTCGAAACGTGTTCAGGAGGTCTTGAAACATATATTGTCCTCAAATTCGAAAATTTTCGTAAAACCAATACTTCCTCTGTACTATATTACATAGTAAGAGAAAATAAATATTTTATGTCGACAGTCCATGACTTTCCCTACATATTGCAATGATTTTTCTTCTTTCATCCTGAAATAATAGCGTACTTCATCCCTAGCGGAATGATTTTGACATTGAATTGACAATATGTAAATTGAAATTGGGCGCTTCCAGCAACTTATTAGTCGAAATAAATGACTTATAAGTTGATCACGCGCAGAATTCTCATCAAAATACAATAAACATTTAATTAATATCAATTGCACGAATTAAATGACTATTTGCTGCCGATTTCTTGGGCATCAAAATACAAAACTAGTGCAAAAATTATCTTCTCTCGTCAGTGGAACGATCTATATTCGCGAGAATGTTTTATAATATTGCATATGAAAAGTGATCATATGTAACGATGCTGGCTATTTTTTTTTTATATACTTTTTTTGGAAAATTTATTTGAAAACGTGCAATGTTTTCTGAACGGCTCGTAATAGCGTTCTAGAGCTTATGTCAATCGCTTTCTAATTAAAATTTTCATATGAAATTATTTGCTTAACAGCATAAAATATCCTGATTTTTTAATGATTTTATAAAAATTTATTCGAAAAACGTGCAATATCTGGGAAACAACACATACAAGCGTTTAAAGTTTATATCATTCGTTTTTAAAAGAAAAAATAAGTCTCAATTAATCATTTTTAACACTTTACAACAAAGTTGAAAAGTGTTTATGACTTTGTTCATTCTGTCTGTCTGTCTGTCTGTCTGTCTGTCCGTTAGCACGATAACTGCCGTAAAAATGAGTTTATCAAAATGAAATTTTAGTATGTTGTTCAGACGGTCTGTAGGACCTATGGGAATATAAATAAATAATATCACCCAATTAGTTTTTTATTGAACCCGGGTTGAAAAAATGAAATACATTGAACCCTATGGGACCTAATTTTTCAAACATTTTTTAAGTAAATTTAAAATTCACGAATTGCTTCGAAATTTTTAGGAAATATTCACATTATCCCATAGAATATATAAAAAAAATTCAGTAAAATATGTTAAGTAGTTTTTTAATTAAAAAAATTATTTAATATAGGGAAAAAAACAAATTCAATTAAATTCTGACTTTGGGATATCTTCCAGAAAGAAAAGAGAGATATTATATAATAAATATCTCTCCATTTGTTTAAACGTTTTGCATATGGGAGTGGCTTCATATTTTAAAACAAATTTGGTAGATAACAATTTTTCATTTTTTAACACTTTACAACAAAGTTGAAAAGTGTTTATGACTTTGTTCATTCTGTCTGTCTGTCTGTCTGTCTGTCTGTCTGTCTGTCTGTCTGTCCGTTAGCACGATAACTGCCGTAAAAATGAGTTTATCAAAATGAAATTTTAGTATGTTGTTCAGACGGTCTGTAGGACCTATGGGAATATAAATAAATAATATCACCCAATTAGTTTTTTATTGAACCCGGGTTGAAAAAATGAAATACATTGAACCCTATGGGACCTAATTTTTCAAACATTTTTTAAGTAAATTTAAAATTCACGAATTGCTTCGAAATTTTTAGGAAATATTCACATTATCCCATAGAATATATAAAAAAAAATTCAGTAAAATATGTTAAGTAGTTTTTTAATTAAAAAAATTATTTAATATAGGGAAAATAACAAATTCAATTAAATTCTGACTTTGGGATATCTTCCAGAAAGAAAAGAGTGAGATATTATATTATAAATATCTCTCCATTTGTTTAGACGTTTTGCATATGGGAGTGGCTTCATATTTTAAAATAAATTTGGTAGATAACAATTTTTCATTTTTTTTACATTTTATATAACTCTTCTTGATAAATTTAATTGCTGGCATTTTAAATGCACTTTCCTACGTCCTAGAGAGTTAAAATTTGGTACACAGCTTAAATTTGTTGAACATTTTATTCGACAAAAATTTGATGGATCTTTAAATATAGATCATACATTTTTTTCGAAATGGCCTGAAAATAATCCCCGTTCACTTCTATAAATCATTGGTGTAATATTGTTAAAAATTCTGATGTGGACAGCACATGTCTTTCACTGCAGACTCATATTCGTTCTCTTTATTTATTCAATGATAATTTGAGTTTATCTGCACAACATAAGTATATTAAATGACATTGAATTTACACGTTAAACTTAAATTTGGTTCTCATTTGATAGCTGGACTTATTGTCAAAGGTGGCGTAGCGAAAACGCGAAAAAACTAGAATATCTCAAGAACGGCTAGTCCTAGAGTAATGGGGTTAGTCTTATTCTTTTTGTTGTCAAAAATCACATATAAAATAGGAATTTAATTGATATAATTGAGCACACGTAGTCTTTTATTTTTATATATAACGATTTTTGCTGGCCATTTCGCAAAAATAGCCCGTTCCTTTTTCCCGAATCGTAGTAGAATAACCTACAAATGATTTATATACAAAATTTTGTTAAATTTGGTATATAAATCACTTGTAGGTTATTGAAATATTATACTCCAAATTTTGTTAAATTTGGTTCATTAGTTTTTAGCTAGAGTGGATAAAGGCAATTTCTGCGGCCATTTCGCAAAGAAGGCAGATTCTTTTATTACGAATCGTACTATAATCTAATGAACATCAGGATTTCCCACAAAAAACATACCTACCAAATTGTATGAAATTCGGTCCATTAGTTTTTCAATTAGAGTGGATGTAATATCCACACAGACACACAGAAACATACACAGATACACCCTTACACACACATACGTCTTCCTAAAAGTAGTTTTTTCGTGTTCTAGAAGTCCCAAAACGTGTAGATCCTTTGAAAATTCGAGTTCCGATCTTCGGCACGATTCCAATACTTTGAGTACATACACATACACATATATATTATCTGTGTATCTAAATTCCGTGCCTATGCAATTACAATAGTTGTGATTTTAAATGATCCCTAAACTTTTATTATTTCTTCAAGGAAGCCTAATTTTAACATATGCAGAATGCAAATATCTCAAGCGATTGTAAGATGAATTACATAAGAATTGCTGAATTTTTTTTCACACAAAATTATTTAGCTCTGGAGTCTGGAATACAAGTTATATGAATGAAATATTCATTGATTTTGCATAAAGAATCAGATGATTTATATTTCGATACAGTTTTAAATATTTAAGTATAATAAATTACTGTAGTACTGTGATAATGTAAAAGATATTACCACTGAATGAATCACATTTTAGAAATTTTTAAATGAAATTACATTTCAGTTGGAAAGTGTTTCATAATCAATGCTTATGCATGATTGATCTTTCTTGTTTTAAATTTTATATAACTCTTCATGATAAATTTAATTGATGGCATTTTAAATGCACTTTCCTACGTCCTAGAGAGTTAAAATTTGGTACACAGCTTAAATTTGTTGAACATTTTATTCGACAAAAATTTGATGGATCTTTAAATATAGATCATACATTTTTTTCGAAATGGCCTGAAAATAATACCCGTTCACTTCTATAATTCATTGGTGTAATATTGTTAAAAATTCTGATGTGGACAGCACATGTCTTTCTCTGCAGACTCATATTTGTTCTCTTTATTTATTCAATGATAATTTGAGTTTATCTGCACAACATAAGTATTTTAAATGACATTGAATTTACACGTTAAACTTAAATTTGGTTCTCATTTGATAGCTAGACTTATTGTCAAAGGTGGCGTAGCGAAAAAACTAGAATATCTCAAGAACGGCTAGTCCTAGAGTAATGGGGTTAGTCTTATTCTTTTTGTTGTCAAAAATCACATATAATATAGGAATTTAATCGATATAATTGAGCACACGTAGTCTTTTATTTTTATATATAACGATTTTTGCTGGTCATTTCGCAAAAATAGCCCGTTCCTTTTTCCCGAATCGTAGTAGAATAACCTACAAATGATTTATATACAAAATTTTGTTAAATTTGGTATATAAATCACTTGTAGGTTATTGAAATATTATACTCCAAATTTTGTTAAATTTGGTTCATTAGTTTTTAGCTAGAGTGGATAAAGGCAATTTCTGCGGCCATTTCGCAAAGAAGGCAGATTCTTTTATTACGAATCGTACTATAATCTAATGAACATCAGGATTTCCCACAAAAAACATACCTATCAAATTGTATGAAATTCGGTCCATTAGTTTTTCAATTAGAGTGGATGTAATATCCACACATACACACAGAAACATACACAGA
Organism: Amaurobius ferox; assembly: GCA_951213105.1. Classification (NCBI taxonomy): domain Eukaryota; kingdom Metazoa; phylum Arthropoda; class Arachnida; order Araneae; family Amaurobiidae; genus Amaurobius; species Amaurobius ferox. The sequence goes on along the minus strand of OX578152.1, from coordinate 110,567,350 downwards.
TACACCCTTACACACACAGACGTCTTCCTAAAAGTAGTTTTTTCGTGTTCTAGAAGTCCCAAAACGTGTAGATACTTTGAAAATTCGAGTTCCGATCTTCGGCACGATTCCAATACTTTGAGTACATACACATATATATTATCTGTTGTTGTTGAAACCCAGACCGTCCGACCTACCAGAAAGGTGTAAGGTAACTGTTTGGACGGTCGGGAAGTGCCACCCAATTTAGACCGGAACCCAGTGGGGGAGGCATCCACAGGGACCGTACCCTCCTTCCCCTACCACCAACCTCTCGGAAGGACTTTCGGACCCACATGTTTAACGTGATCGTACTCCGCATGAACACGGCGGCAGTTTTGGCAGTGGCTGGAATCGAACCCGGGCCTACCGAGTGCAACTCCAGCGCGCTAACCAATGGGCTACCGCGCCCGCATATATATTATCGCCGCATATCGCGCCCGCATACATATATATTATCTGTGTATTATCTGTGTATCTAAATTCCGTGCCTATGCAATTACAATAGTTGTGATTTTAAATGATCCCTAAACTTTTATTATTTCTTCAAGGAAGCCTAATTTTAACATATGCAGAATGCAAATATCTCAAGCGATTGTAAGATGAATTACATAAGAATTGCTGAATTTTTTTCACACAAAATTATTTAGCTCTGGAGTCTGGAATACAAGTTATATGAATGAAATATTCATTGATTTTGCATAAAGAATCAGATGATTTATATTTCAATGCAGTTTTAAATATTTAAGTATAATAAATTACTGTAGTACTGTGATAATGTAAAATATATTACCACTGAATGAATCACATTTTAGAAATTTTTAAATGAAATTACATTTCAGTTGGAAAGTGTTTCATAATCAATGCTTATGCATGATTGATCTTTCTTGTTTTATCATTGTTGCAAGTGCTGATTTTAGAGATTTTTCAAAAAATTCATTCATAAATTAGTGGATAGGGTCTTTCGAACGTTCGATTCCGTTAAAAATCAATAGAGTTCCAGTATTCATTGAATGTAATAAACGTATAGAATGTTTTCGAATACCTCCATTTCTTTGTGAGGTATCGTATCAGCAGACTCAAGGACACACACACACAGTGACATACATATATAAACATAAACATACATTTACACACACACACATTAACACACACTAACACACACACATTAACACACGCACACATTAACACACGCACACATTAACACACGCACACATTAACACACGCACACATTAACACACGCACACATTAACACACGCACACATTAACACACGCACACATTAACACACGCACACATTAACACACGCACACATTAACACACGCACACATTAACACACGCACACATTAACACACGCACACATTAACACACGCACACATTAACACACGCACACATTAACACACGCACACATTAACACACGCACACATTAACACACGCACACATTAACACACACACACACATTAACACACACACACGCGCGCATTAATGCACACACATTAACACGCGCACACACATTAACACGCGCACACACATTAACACGCGCACACACATTAACACGCGCACACACATTAGCACGCGCACACACATTAGCACGCGCTCACACATTAGCACGCGCTCACACATTAGCACGCGCTCACACATTAGCACGCGCTCACACATTAGCACGCGCTCACACATTAGCACGCGCTCACACATTAGCACGCGCTCACACATTAGCACGCGCTCACACATTAGCACGCGCTCACACATTAGCACGCGCTCACACATTAGCACGCGCTCACACATTAGCACGCGCTCACACATTAGCACGCGCTCACACATTAGCACGCGCTCACACATTAGCACGCGCTCACACATTAGCACGCGCTCACACATTAGCACGCGCTCACACATTAGCACGCGCTCACACATTAGCACGCGCTCACACATTAGCACGCGCTCACACATTAGCACGCGCTCACACATTAGCACGCGCTCACACATTAGCACGCGCTCACACATTAGCACGCGCTCACACATTAGCACGCGCTCACACATTAGCACGCGCTCACACATTAGCACGCGCTCACACATTAGCACGCGCTCACACATTAGCACGCGCTCACACATTAACACGCGCTCACACATTAACACGCGCTCACACATTAAAACAGACAAATACACTAACATGCACACACAAACATCACCTCATAAACGTTCGATTCGATTTCAGGTTCCTTCTCTTCTGTCGAAAGCTTTGAATTTAATTTTATTTCGTCACAATACTTTCCCAATACTTTATACTATGCATGTTGTGAAAATAAAAACCATAAATTATTCATGTAATTCTCTTAATTCTTACGAGTAATATGGCGAATTAGGGATTTTGGGGTATATAATGTCGTTGGGTTTCATTAGGGGATCAAATAGTAATTATTAGAGGGTCATATAATAATGAAATGTATTTATCTGAAGAGGTGCGTAGTCCAGAGATTTTAGGAGCACAAACACTGCAGGAGGGCTGATTGAAGTGAATCCTATGCGTAACTTTATGTACCCTACCATATCGGGCTTAATATCTTAGCATAATTTCTGAATTTTAGACTTAATATCTCGGCCTAATATATAGGCTTTTATACTTCAGTTTAATATCTGTTATTAATCTGTAAGGAAAACATTGTGCCTGTGATGTATTTCATTATTTTATCTTTCCAGTGCCATATTGGAATTCAGCACAGTTTCCTGATAACCCAGATTTCATGAGTAAGTATTGTTTAATGCATTGCTGAAATATTTCATGCACTATTGTATAATTTTTGTAAATGGCAATTTTTTGCAATTTTTACGATATTTGAACTGGCGCCACTATGCAGCAGTCTTTTGCCACCCGCAGCTGACAAATCTTGCTGCAATACCTTCTTGCTGCAATAACTTCATTCAATAAAATTGTTCTTGATTACATCTTGCAGTTGAAGGTTAAGAACGTTTTCAAATTTGACCAGATTGATCGCCAAAAGCGAATATCAAGAAAGCTATAATTATAGTGTTATTTTTTCCCCACAATATCGCTCTCTTTTCATACGTAGTCAAAAAAAGGTAAATTGTAGTGAAGTCATGCATTGGATATATCTTGGAATTTTACTGTTCTAGCATGCAAAGCACATGCAAAACAGTGTTCCGTATAACGGTAAAGTTCTTAAAGAAGGGTAGGCGTCATCCGACAGTTTATCTTATAAAATATGTATGTTAATTAGTAGCGTGTTATTTGAAATTAGTAAAATATTAGTGATAACTTCCATTCTTGTATTGCATTTTTATAAAATTGCTATACTTTGTGATTTTTATGAACGCAACCTTAATCTTGTTTTCCTATTCTAGAGAACGGTAATTGGGATTTCTCCAAATACGATTATCGGGGTTAAGATAATTTGAAGTATCACATCTGCTTTATTTATATGCAGAAACTACCTTAAAAATATGCAAAAACTACCTCAAAGGGATGGCCTCATCCGACCGTTTACCTTATAAAATATGTATGTTAACAATTAGCATGTTATTTTAAATTATTAAATTATTAGTGGTAGTTGCCATTCTTGTAATTGCATTTTATAAATTTGATATATTTTGTGATTTTTACGGACGCAACCTTAATCTTGTTTTCCATTTCTAGAGAACAGTAATTGGGATTTCTCCAAAATCAAGTTGGGTAAGATGATTTGAAGTATCACATCTGCTTTGTTTATATATAGAAACTACCTAAAAATCTGTCGATCTCCCCCCCCCCCCCCCAAAGGAAAATATATATAGAAAAAAATTTCTTCGTCGAATAAAATATATTGCTAAACATATTATTTTATATCATAAGCATGCACATATTGTAATCGATTATAGATTGATTGATTAAAGATTAAAATCCACCTCTATATACTCTGCGATTCTTCCACGCATTAGAAGAGGCAGATCGATAGAATTCTGTTTCTCTTTTAGCACAAAATTCCCTGTAAAAGCTCTCGCACCCTGCATATTCGTGATTTTGTTCGTATTTGAGCTCTTAGACCGACAGAATTCTACGGTGTATATATGCAATTTTTGTACAAACAGATAAAGGTGATCAAGAATTTTGTTCATAATTCGTCAAAAGTTGGCAGAGTTGCCTTATTTTACCTTCAACATCCATAGACATTTAAAATTTTAGCCAAAACCACATTCGCATTGTCTATTGCGGTTTGTTAAAATTTTTTATTTTAAAGTAGGTGCAATGTCGTACGCTGATCCCCCCCCCCCCCGTCCATAACCTGACCTACGAAGTTACAGAATGAGAAAAACTCCTATGAATAAAAAGCTTGAAAATATCATATTACTTTGAGAGTTATATCTAGGTGTTGCTAGTGTTAATAAAAATCATTTATTTTTTCCTTTGATGCAACAGGAGTACTATGTATTTTTGATTATTTTTAAATTTTCCTTATAAGTGTGTTTTTCTAGTTGAACAGGATACAGACTAGCATACACACATGACCTATAAACTCTAGACATTTAAAATTATCGTTAACACCAAATTTGCCTATTCTATTGAGGTTTGTTTAAAATTTTATTTTAATTGTCTGGTAAAATTTCATTTCAAAACATAAGCACGATATTGTACGCTGGTTTCGCCCCCACCCCCTAATTTGAATTATGGAGTTATAGAAAGAGAAAACCCATGAATGGAAATCTTGAAAATACCATAATATTACTTTCCTTATATACATAATGTAAACGAAGGTATTGTGACGGGGTCGAAAATTCGAATTCCAGTTTTCGACGGGAGAACACGTTTCAAGCATCCCTTATCACGAAGCGAACATTTTTGAAGTGATGTGTGTGTGTGTGTGTGTGTGTGTGTTTGTTTGTTTGTTTGTGTGAGTGTGTGTGGAGACGATGTCTCACGAACAAATGGAGCGATTCGAATGCAATTTGGTACAAAAATCCCAATCCGTGAATACTGGAAGTCTATTGTTTTAAAATACAATCGAATGTTCAGAACACCCCTAAATTTTCGAGTGAAATTTTGAAAAAATCATTGAAAATCAAAACCTTTAATAAAGTTACGCAAATAGGGTTCTTATGCGTCGTTTCAACCTATTTTTCGTCTTGTTGGACCTCATTTATTTTTGTTCGGACTTAACTCGTCTTGTCGGGATATTTCTGTTGTGTTTTGGCTCACGCCAATCTTGTGTGTTACTTCTCGCTTGGAGCTGGCTGAACTGTTCTTAATGCTGCTTTTTGATTGGCTCTCTCTTAATCCAGGTATTGGGTATATAACCTCTGTTTCTTCCTTTTGCACCTATTTCTCTTTTGGACTTCGGGTTTGTTGATTCTCTTGCACTGAAGAAGGGGATCCAGCGTATCCTTGAAACAGTTGTATGCTACATTATTGCGTTATTTGCGCTTATAGGCGTTGCTCAAATTTTCCTGCCTCTTTATATTTTACTTTTTAATATGAATTAAGTGTATTTTACTTATTAATTACTTATTATATTTTATATTATTAATGTGTGTTAAAAGCATTTTACTTAAGGTATTAAGTGCATTTTTCTTAGTATTGTGTATTAAGTGTATTTTACTTATTGTGTGTAAGTGTATTTCGCTTATTAATATAAACGTCTTTTATGTTTTCAATTATACTGTTACATATTACTCTAGTACACTAAATTTGATGTAAATGGCACCAAAATTTATTTTATACAAATTTCACATGCGCTCTGTATAAGGTAAAGTATTTGCATACGCGCTACGTGTAGTTATATGATAATAAAATTAACTTCATTTTTGAGTTTTTCACTTTTAATTACCTTAGAATGTTACAATTGGTTTAAATCCGATAATATACGATGGTTTACAAGAAATGTGTCCAGTCGTTGAAAATTTTCAGCAAGAAAGTTCAATCATGCATAAAGCATTGATTATAAAAAGCTTTCCAACTGGAAATGTAATTTTATTTAAGCGTCTCTAAATTGTGATACATTCAGCGCTGATATTTTTTTTAAATATCACAGTAATTTATTTTATTTGAAAACTTAAAACTACAAAAAGACAGTAAAAAAATACAATGCCAGTAACCATGGACGTAAAAGTACAGAGCTAAAACTTCACATTAAGAAAACGCCGATATCGTTTGATTTGAGACAATAACTTTGGTAGCGCTGGGATAAGCTGCACTACATGAATTTCTATGGCGAAAGACCTAAAATATTTTTTAAACCGTCAGTTTTGTAAAAATAAATAATTAACGCAATGTAAGTTAGAATTGAAAAAATAACGAATATTCCTACTCATTCAAAATTATTTTACCTTTCAATTTATTTTTATCTCCATAGATTCTGTACTCTATCCTACTACTATGAAAAAATACTGGTTAATTATACTCATAATTAGTTAACTCTTAATTTAAAACTAATCAAAAATACATACACTAAATACTACTGCTTTCTGTTGCGTCAATTAGCAATACCAGCCACTTTACTAGCACTAGCGACACCTACATATAATTCTCAAAAACATTATGGCATTTTTAAGCATTTCTTCCATAGGAGTTTTATCTCCTTCTTTCTAACTTCATGCTAGTTACACTAAATGAACTTTATTCAAATAACGTCACTGTAATATAAATCGTCTGCCTCTATATGTAAAATCAATGAATATTTCATCATTTAAAATAAAAATATTGTAATTGCATTGGCTCAGAATTTAGATTAACAGATAATACGTAAAAAAATCTGATGTGGGCATCACATGACTTTCCTTTTATAATGCAATAAATTTACTACTTTTACAGTAAAAAAATAGATTATTTTTATAGTTGATATTTATATTCTTTCCAAGAAATTGAATTTTCTTCAATGAGTCGTCATTTTCATTGATTTAGCGTCATTTTTATCCATTTGGCGAGTTTATCGTCAATTCAGCAACATTAAAAAAGTCTCAAAGTTGACGACACTCCGCCAAAATCTCGCCAAACATTATGGACGGAGAAGTAAGTTATTCTTACAGTAGATAAATGACTATTGGCGTTCAAATACAAAAATATTACTCAAAGTATCTTTTTTAATGGCTGGAACGAGTTAGATCCACGAGAATTATGCCACCAAATTTATCGCATGGTATTACATATGAAAAGTGAACATGTTTCTCAATAAGAAATATTTTTTTTTATTTTATATCTCGGCGAACTATATCATTTGCTGTAGTTGCTGAAAAAGAGCCTGCACAGCTAATACATATTAAAGCACGTTTAAAATGTAGATTAGAAAATAAATTTAATAACATTTAAAGTTTAAATACATTTTACAAACATTTGAAAAATAAGAATACTAATTAAATGCATGCCAACACGCCTCCCCTTGTCAAAAATCACACTTGAACATAAACATTTTTAATTTGCTAGAATTTCATTTAGAAATTGTAGAAAATTAAAATATATAAATTTCTCGTCATATTAAAAGCTTGCTGGGTTTGCGGATGGCAAAATTATTTCTGACTGCAGCCCACAATTTGACAGTCCAGCAGAAGTGAAGAACTATTTTATGTAATGTATTAACATTTTTACAAAATAGCTCTCATTTGCATCAAATTAACATTGGCGACAAACTCACTAACTCTACACAGCCTAATTAGAGTCCTCGAATTCGAGAGAAGTGTTATTCACCCATTTCTACTTATAACGGTATCGATTCTATCTTTCGTACTATATGACCTACTCGGTTATGATTTTTGAAAATAATTTACTCATAGACATGATAAAAAAAATAATTAAACTCTTGGAAAGATATTTATTATAAAATATATCTCTTTTTTCTTCTGAAGAATATAACAAGAGTCGGAATTTAATTGAATTTGTTTTTCTGCCTATATTAAACAATTTCTATTTAAAAACCTACCCAACACATTTTACTGAAATTTTTTTTATATTTTATGGGATAATTTAAATATTTCTCAAAACTTTCGAAACAATTTGTGAATTTTAATTTCGCTTAAAAAATGTTTGAAAAATTGGGTCCCATAGGGTTCAATGTATTTAATTTTTTTCAACCCGGGTTCAATCCAAAACTAATCCAATAGGCGAGTTCTTCCCAAACTTTAATCAGCATATACTACCGCTGTCAGGCGGAAAGACTAGAAAATTTTGTGGCATGCGCACAAATAAAACTACACGCACAACTTAAACTGCCCGCCCTACTAAAACTGTCGTCTCTGCTCTTTGATTCTGGCCTTGAAACAATACTGTACACATCATTTAAGAGATACTATAACAAATTAACACCTCAATATTCTTTCATGTACACCCTGTATAACAAAATTTACAAATACTACAAATAAATATGCAATAATCAGTGAGAGAATGTTTGGGGGTTACCAGTAATAATTCACAAGATATGTTCAGTTTTTCTCTAGGAATTAAATTATAGATTTTATTCTCGGTTTAGCCCAGCTATTACAGTGTGCGAAATTTCAACCTGCTACGATAATGTAATTGTAGCTGTCATAGCTCGCATGTAGCAACATGCGATACCTCGCCACAAAGGCCCTGCAGTTTTCAGGAGTTTTGGGGTTGGTAACTCAACCCATGCCCACTTTTCCCATATGATTGCAATTTCTTCAGTTCTCTCCAGTTGATTTCAATACTGCTGTAATGCCACAGAGGACAAAAAGAGAATATTTACCTTGTTTCGTAAAAATCATTGTATGCAGCTCTCAAATAACTTCAGATTCAGCTCAATTTGAAATGATCCAGAACTAAAGACGTGGCAGCATATTGCAAACACAATGCGCCAAATAAATGCATTCTACAGCAGTTTTATCTACTAGTATTATACCCGTTCTTCGTATCGTACGGAATATATAATATAAAGAAAATTAAAATTAACAATTATGCGCAAATTCTTATCGTATTCTAAATGATATTGTTATTCCAAACATTCCGTTAAAATATTTAATTTAATTCCCCTAAAACGAAGTATTAGAATATTTGTTTTCGCTATACAAATTTATCTTTACAGGCAAATCTGGAAAATAAAACATCCAAGTCCAGTTTGTAAACAACTTCACAAAAAATATGAAATATATGCCAAAAAGGCATCGCTGTGAAATTGGATCAACATATGCCGAAATGAATGCGCCAAAATGGCATATTGGAAGATATGCACGTATCGTCCTTATTTTGTCACAACAATTGACTAAACACAATGTCTTTGAAACATATTTGCCTAAATAAAACAGATGACTTAAGAAATTGAAAATATTAATTATCTCTTTAACCTTTTACCCCGAAACCCGTAATTGATATAATCCAATTAAAAATGTAATACCAATAAAATTTTACTTTTATATTTTTTAAATTTAAAAAAAATTGTCTGCTGTATAATCTCATTAGATTTTATTCCGTTGCTCAGCAGCATGATACCAATTTCTTCACATAAATTTGCGGGAAAAATATCGTCTGCGTAATGTTATGTATATGGAAGGTTTAATTGTGCGGTTTTTATTAATATCTAGACAAACCCTGGTCCTAGAAACTCGAAACATACTCAATTTTAAGTGGGGGCTATTCCAATTTTAAGTGGGGGCTATTCCAATTTTAAGTGGGGACTACCCACAAAATTTCATGAAATTATGTCAACCTTTCTCCCGTGATGATGACACACATACCAAAAAGAAAAAATATATTTTTAATTTTATTTATGTAGATGTGTTGAACGTGACTCATTTTTTCTATTTTAGATTATGACGCCATTACAATTTCACCTTTCTACTATAGAACTGAAAGTAAGACAATTTTATCAAGTTTTTCTCAATTTAATTATTGTGATAAGTAATGTGATGTTGTATTCAAGGTGGCTTTGTGTATGGGGGGGGGGGGGGGGGGGAGAGGAGGAAGAGAGAGAGAGCTCAGCGCTTCTTAAACTGATTCGTGGAACAAGTGTTCCGTGAGATAGTGAGTAACATTCGGCAATAAAATCAAAAACAAAACTTAGGTATACAATAGATGATTGCGTCACAGAGGGTGGAGATAAAAGTTGACTGATTAGATTTTGGTACGATTCGGAAAATAATAATCTCCCTCTTTGTTTTTGCGAAATGGCCAGCAAAATTAGTCGGAATCTAAAACACAAGATTACGTATGCTGAAATGTATCAATTAAATGCTTGTTTAATACGTTCGAGACGGAGCTGGTTTTGATATACTTACTTTTCAGCCGGCTGAGATCACTCAACGGAAGTTTGAACATGCTAATACGTAAATTTTAACGATGATTCATTAAAAAATCTTTGCTTCTGCTTCATTCAAATTTGGGTTTAAACTGCATTTATTCTATCCGATTATCACAACGGAAGCAAGGTTGAACATTTTGGGAATTGTCAATCAATAGATTTTTAAAACAAAACTATAAAAAAAAATGCACAAAGAGCATCGAAATAGGGACAACGCTGATAATAGGAATGAATTGGATATTGTGTGGTTTGGAATCCATATAATTGCGCTAATAGTAAGATTGAGAAGGTTCAAAATAATTTTTTGAGAAATATTTGATATAAGGTTAATGGTATTTGTAACCGTAATATGTCTAATACTTTACGCCGTACCAGCAATGGTCTTAGATCTCTGGAATGTAGGCGGTTGTATTTTGTCTTTTTGTTCTTTTATAAGTTGGTACATAATAATATTGACTGTCCGGACTTGCTAAGTGAAATTAATATCTATGTGCCTGCTTATAGGACAAAAAATATGCGTGCACTCTTTGAGGGGTTTCTTGGTAAAATTATTTTGAAAAACCAAGCTATAGCGCAGATTGTCAGAGCGGGCAATTGGTTACTTTTGTCTTAACATTTTTAGTGATCCGCCAAAGGTTTTTAGATCTTGTTTGATGTAAACTTTAATTGCGTTTTAATGTATAAGTTTTTTATTTGTGTACTATTTATGTACGTTTGTAGGTATATGTGTTGTTTTCTATCATTCTCTGTAATTGGGCTTGTTGTGCCTGTTGAGATGCAAATAGATAAATAAATTAATAATAAGTGAAAATTATCTGACGTGGACAGCACATGAAATTCATTGGACCCAAATTTATAATCCATTAAATTGCTCAAATTGGTACAGATACGTACTTGATATTACATCCATTCAGCAGTTTTAATACAAAATTTTCTTTGGGCAACTTAATGCCTTTTAAAGCGTCACCATGTCCTTAAAATTTTAACACATTTAAATATCTCGAAAACGGTTTATCCTAGAGTAATGGAATTTTTGTATTCATTGCATCATTAAAAATTCCGTATAAATTATAAAACAAGCATTTAATGAATACTTTGAAACTTAAGCCTTTTATTTCGAATTTTGACGATTTTGTGGATAAAAATAAGTCTAGTTTTATTTTATCGAATTGTACCAAAATTTAATCAAAGGTAATCCGCAAATGAATTACCTGCTTAATTTTTAAAAATGTCATCGAATAGTTTTAACTGCAGTGAAAAACATAGTCAACTCATAAATAAAAACTATAATATCTCGAGAATGGCCTATCCTAAAATGAGATTTATCTCATTCACTTTGTCAAAATTGCGTATAAAACAAGCATTTAATTTATAACATTTCAACACATTTAGTCATATATTTCAGATTTTGTTGATTTTTGCGGGACATTTTGCATAAAAGGCAGGGTCTTTTTTTCCAACTCATACCAAAATGCAATCAGCACTAAAGTAACTTGCAAGTAACTAAACTATAACAATTTTTTTTTTTGCAAAATTTCAATGAATATTTTGAAGCTAAAGTGGTTACATGCATTGCAAAGACAAACATAATAAACACATACAAACGTCACTCTAAAAATAGGTTTGCCGTTGTGGACTCAAGTGCCTGAAGTGTGCTCAGAAAACTCCTCGGAGGGTATGTTTGAAAGAAACTGTGGTCGCTCGTGAATCTTATTGCAAGGCTTCGGATAGGTACATGAGTGGTATTTCAGATATTATAGATGTTATGCAATTTGAAAATTTATTTAGTCATAATAGTAATGAGTTGGGTGGCGTTCCCATTGCAGATAACAGCATCCAATTAAGCATCCTTGACTGTTTTGGCGCTTATATGCTTTACAGCATGAAATTGCCGATGTCTTCAACGAAAGCAAGAAAACTCAATGTTCCACAATTTTCTGAACCTCTATGAAGATTGACAAAGTCAGTTCAATCGTGCAACCGTCCATTTTTTAACTGTTGAATTTAGTAGAAAGGTATGCCCGTCATGACGGAATTCAAAACTTGCAAAACATTACCTCCATTTAACGTCATTCTTATTAATTTGGCTATATCGGCAACAATTAAGAAGTCGCCAAGTTAGCGACATTTCACCAAATTCGTCCCCAAAATGTTCGCCAAAAGTTACGGACGGGGAAATGGGTTGTTCTTATAATGGATTGTAAATATTCATTTTTTTCAGGCACTATAACAAATGTATTAATATTTTACTGATATTTAGACTTAACCCCCCTAAAATATGAAATAAGAGACAGTAAGTGCAGTTTCAGGATATAAACCACGCCCCTTACATTTCTGTAAGATTTGCACACGCCAAAATTTGAATTCTGCGCACGTCCCACAGGCGTCAATGTCTACAATGGCATATGACACATACGACGTATCCCAGACGTCGTTTGTATGTCAAGGGTTTAAAAATACCTCATATTTGCGGGAACATCGTAATAATCTTTTTTCTCTTAACGTTTTCAGGTGTATTTTCTGACTGGAGTACGTACATGAAAACTCGTGGTGGCTACTTACTTGGAACTCTTGTAGTAATATGCATATTTATTTTTGCTGTAAAGTTGTATAAAAAGAAGAAAGAAAGAACAGTCCAGCACAATCATATGCAGTTTGTGTAGTGACCTACGAGTTTGCTTAATGACTTTGAATGTCATGTGATCACAAGCTGTATCGTTTTCTCCCATTTGGCTCTGTTCAGAATTTTAGTTCTGTCTCTTTAAATGTATTAAAATTTTGCAATATTACACCTGTATTTGAAAAAATTAAATTATTGGCAGCATTACCTTGTATGTTTAATGAGATTCTTGTTAATACAATTTTAAGTGCACTAGTGAAACCCGCTGACAATTCTGCAACGTAAGTATATAAAAAAAACCTGTTTATTCATAAATTCTTTTACTGTAATAAAAGACAACACTCAATTACTGTCTGCGTAACACAACACAAGGAGGTATAATATCCATTGTTGTAAATAAGTTAAAAATTAATTCAATAACCAGCTTCGTTTTCGGTCTCTGATATTATACCCAACGTAAAGCTCCAAAATTCTCAAGTGTAAGTAAGTTTAACATGAATCCAATATTCAGCTTCATTTTCAGGATCTGATGTCATACGCAACGTAGAACTCCGAAATGCTGCTCTTTATATATAGATTTTTAAGTGCTGTGTGCCATGCAAGTCGGAAAATTAAATCTGATAATACTGGTCCAATGTTGTACGGTGACAAGCTAGGCCAAAACTATCACTTTGTAGGAGCTTCGCAAGTCTGAAATGGCAACAATGAAGACAAAGTGTAGGAGATAAAAACTTCATGTCAAGAAAAACACCAAAATCGTTTGAGACAATAATTCAGATGGCGCTAGGATAAGTCCCACAACGATGTGTGGAAAACCCAGACCACACGACTGACCCAAAGGGTTACAGTAGCTTTTTGTGTGACCGGCAACAACGATATGTGTATTACTTTCCCTATAATACACTGTAATGTACAAGAATTGTGTCGAAAGCCGCAACACAAGTTTTCGGTTGATTTATACGTTTCAAGCACTCCGGAACCCGAATTTTTAGCGTGACGTTGGCGCGCTTCTGTCTGTACAATGTATGTATCCCCTCTAGCTGTAAACCTAACACAATTTCATTCACAAAAATTTGGTAGATAAGTTACTTATAGGTTACCTTGGTGCTAATAAGATTCTTGTAAGATACGGAAAAAAAACCCCTGCTTTTTTTGCGAACTGGCCCGCAAAAAATATATCAACTGAAGCTGGAAAACTAATTGACCAGATTTCAAAAAATTTGATGGATGAATCACCTGTGTAACACTCAGGTGCTGATAGGATTTTGGCACGATTCTGCAAGAACCTGCCTTGTTTGTGAAATAGCCCTCAAAAATTGCCAAAATCTAAAATACAAAATTGTATATGCTCAAATGTATCAACTCCAATGAATAAGTTTAATCCCATAACACTAAACTTAACCGTTCTCAAGGCATATCGATTTTTCGTATTTTTACCGCGTTGCCTTTAAAAAAACATCCAGTCGTCAAATGGAAACGAAAATTGAAAAAGAAACTGCACATTCTGTTTTATTTTAAATAATTATCTGTGCTATTTTGTGCTATTAAACTGCAGTTTAATGGTTTATAAAAAAAAAAGGAAGAGGAAATGAATTTGAGTCTGTAGGGAAAGTCATGCACTGCTCACATCAGATTTATTCTATGGCGAAAACTCGTCTAATTGAATTGTTGATTTTGAAGAAATTATCAGAGGAATGCAAAATACATTTAGGAAAAATATGATGTATGTATAACGTGACTTTCCATTTATGATGGAATGATAGCTTATTTCACATCAAAATATGGTTTACAAGATGCGCAGAACAATGCTTTTAGTAAATAAAATATACTTTGTGCAAATGGCAACGAAAATTTGAGCGACGCATATAAGCACAAATAAGGCAATGGAGCATACATCCGTTTCGTGGATATGCTGAATCACCTTCGTCAGAGCAATATTACCAGCAAACCCGAAGTAAAAAAAAACGAAAGAGCTAGATTTTAAGCAAAGAGAACGAAAGATTTTATTACGAAAAACCAGACAAACGAGAGATTTAAAAATATCTCGTTTCTCAAGATCTTTCTCTCCCTTTCGTCTTATTACTTCGGGTTTTTTGATTATCTTGCTATTACAAAGGGAATGCAGCGTATCCTGGACATGGCTGTATGCTGCATTGTTTTTATGCTTATATACTTTGCTCAAATCTTAATGCTTTTAGACCACACTTTAAACCACATTTATTAAAATTTGGCGCTTTTGTCAATTTATTAATCTAAACCAAAGTATTTATAATTACTCGCATGCAAAATTTTCATCAAAATACATTTGGCATTTAATTATCCCGTTAAATAAATAACCGTGGACGAATTACCTGGCGTCAAATTCTAAGTTATTATTAAAGTTACAAACGTTATTACAAACTATTACTAAAATTACAAAAGTTTCATCTTCCGTAAATGGTGCGAATTGGATTCTTTAGAATTATGTTGGCAGATGTGTTGCATAATACGACATATGGGAAGTAAACGCATTGCTTGATAATTACTAATTTTTGAAATTTTATGCAATTTTTGTGAAAGATGCATTTGAAACACATGCATTATCTTGAGAACGGTGCTTGTCCACTAGCGATCGTTTCATTCGTTTCCTAATAAAAAATTACGCACGAAAAGATTACTTTTCTAACAATGTTAAAAATCCTCATTTTTTAATTACCATTCTTTTCAAAACTTTGTTTAAAAATCTAGCAAGATATCAAGAACGATTGATAATAGCGTTCTGAAATGTGTGTCATTTGTTTTCAAATGAAAAAATTACCTCCCAAACTGATTATTACTTTCCTTAGATACATAATGTATGTATAAGGAAAGTATTGTGACGGGGTCGAGAATTCGAGTTTTCGACGAGAGCACGTTTCAAGCATCCATGATCACGAATCAAACATTTTTGAAGTAATGTGTGTGTGTGTGTGTGTAAGTCGGTGAGTCAGTGGAGTCTGTAACTGACGAACGAATGGACCGATTAGAACGAAATTTGGTACAAAAATCACAATCCATAAACACTGGAAGCTTATTGTTTTTATACGCAATCGAATGTTCAGTACTCCCCTAAATTTTCGAGTGAAATTTCGAAAAAATCGTCAAAAAATCAAAACCTCTAATAAAATTACGCAAATAAACATTTCTTATGTAATTTTACATTAGAAAACGATTGACATAAATTTTAGAACACTAACTTAAACCGTTCTCGAGATATTGCACATTTTTCAAAAAAATTATCAAAAATTATATATAAAAAAAAAATATTTCCTATTGAGGAACATGTTCACTTTTCATATGTAATACCATGCGATAAATTGAGTGACATCATTCTCGTGGATCTAGCTCGTTCCATTCATGAAAAAAGATACTGCGAGTAAAACTTTTGTATTTGAACGCAAATAGTCATTTATCTGCTGTAAAAATAACTTATTTCTCCGTCCATAACGCTTGGCGAGATTTTGGCGACGGGTTTGGCGGAATGTCGCCAACTTGGAGACATTTTTAATTGTTGCCAAATTAACAAAAATCTCGCCAAATGGATAAAAATGACGCAAAATCAATGAAAATGACGACTCATTGAAGAAAATTCAATATCTTGGAAAGAATATAAGTATCTACTATAAGAATAACATTTTTTTTAACTGTAAAAGTAGTAAATTCATTGCATTATATAAGGAAAGTCATGTGTTGCCCACATCAGATTTTTTATCATTATTGAAGGTATTGATTTCTTAATTGTTTCAAAAATTTATTCGAAAATTAAGGAGTCTTCCGAATAATAAAAACGGTTCCAGTAGACTGATTGCAATAATCGTACCAAACAGAATAACTAATAAGTACACCAATAGATATGTGACACGATGGGAATATGTAGTATTTAGCAGAACAGATGGGACTTTACCAACACCAAAGGCTGCCCATAGAGGGAATGACACCACTCGAGTGGCAGTCTTGAACCCCCAAGTTTAGGATGAGGAGGGGACTGGAGAAGACAAAACATATAAGGGGGGGGGGATCAAATTTAGAAGAATTGTCAAAAATTTGGATGGGCAGCCCTGCATTAGCAACACATAGACGTAGTTCTCAAAGCATTGTATTTTCAAGCTTTGTATACATAGTTTTATCGTAATCTCTCCAACTCCATGTTTAGAATCTTTGATTCGAATAGCTTGATGGTCATCTTGGAATCAATATGACGGCTGTGATAAGGTTGGCAATATGATCACACCGAACAATGATCACATCAAAAAATAACCACACAGACCAATCACACCAAAAAATACCCGCACAGAATAATTACACCGAACAAAGATCAAACTGAACAATAATCGCACTGAACAATGATCACACCGAACAATAACCGCATCGAACAGTGATCCCACCGAACTATAACCACACCGAATAATGACGACACCGAATAATCACGCCAAATAATAATCACATCGAACAGTGATCCCACCGAACTATAACCACACCGAATAATGACGACACCGAATAATCACGCCAAATAATAATCACCGAACAATGATCACACCGAACAATGATCACATCGAACAATAATCTCGCCGAATTGGCATTTTGAATTCAATTTCCGTTTTCATTTGGAGGACTGGCCGTATTTTTAAATGACGACGTTGTAAGGATGCAAAAAATAAATATCTGATTGAGCTGGTCATATGTTGTTCTTCGTAAAAAATTACGTATAAAACACTCATTTAATTTATACATTTACATATTTAGTTTTTCATATTTTAAAGATTTTTGAAGGCCATTTAGCAAGAAAAGTTTTGTCAATTTTTTTTTTGTCGAATAAATTTTTGAAATTGAGTAGATATGTACATTGCACAGCCAGACACATACACACGCAGACTTAACCTTAAAATAGGTTTCACGTCTTCTAGAGTGCTAGAAACGTGTAGATCCGTCGAAAACTTGAGTTTCAATTTTTATTCCATACATTCGATGATTCCAACACTTCCCGTATTCTTTACCATCTGTTGTAGGAAAAATGAAAGTGAACAACCTGTAAGAGGAAAGAGAAAGAATAGCAGACGATTTTAATTCCTTGTATTTTCTTGATAGAAGCAAGCATACGAAAAATGTATGACATGGATCTAGTAAAGAAATACAAATAATTTGCATTCTTACAAGCAGTAGTTATTTTTTTTTTGCAACAATAGAATGATTCGAAAACACTCGGTGAATAAAACTGCAAACGCATGAATTTCCATACAGATAACGAATTACGAATTCGTGAGAAAACAATAACAAAAATCTGATGTGAGCCGCACATGACTTTTCCAACAAACTCAAATTCATTTTCTCTTTATTTCTTTAATAATTCATTAAATTGAGTTTAATTGCACAAAATAACACAATGTGCACATTTAATTCAATTTTTCTTTTTATTTGCTGGTCATTTCGGACAAAAAGCCAGTTTGTTTTATCCCGAATTGTACTAAAATCTAATCAGTACTAGGGTAACCCACAAGTGACTTACTTATAAAATTGGTTGAAATTTGGTCGATTAGTATTTGAGCTAGAGTGGATACAATCTCTACGAAGACAAACTCACAGACACACGCACACAGACGTCAGGGGCGTGGTAGTCGAGTGGTTAGCCTGCGGGGAATTGCACTCGGCAGGCCCGGGTTCGATTCCCTACGCTACCAAATCTGCAGCCGTGTTCACGCTGAGTACGATCATGTTAAACATGCGAGTCCGTAAATCCTTCCGAGAGGTTGGTGGTAGGGGGAAGGAGGGTACTGTCCCTGTGAATGCCTCCCCCACTGGGTTCCGGTCTAAATTGGGTGGCTCTTCCCGGCCTCCCAAACAGTTACCTTACGGCCTTCTGGTAGGTCGGACGGTCTCGGTCTCAACAACACACAGACGTCACGCTAAAAATAGATTTTTCGCGTTCTATAGCTTCCAAAACGTGTAGATCCGTCGAAAACTCGAGTTGCGATTTTCTGCATGATTCCCTATACATTACCATGTATTGCAGGGAAAGTAAAGAGGGCTGGAAAAGACATAACATATTTGCAGGGAGGGGTGGGGGGAAATTAAATTTAGATAAATTGTCCACAATTTGGATAGGCAGCTCTGCATTAGCAACTCATAGACATAGTTCTCAAAGCATTGTATTTTCAAGCTTTTAATACATAGCTTTATCGTAATCTCTCCAACTCCATGTTGGGAATGTTGGATTCAAATAACTTGACGGTCATCTTGGAACCAATATGACGGCTGTGATAAGTTTGGCAATATAATCACACCGAACAATAATCACGTCGAACAATGATCACACCGAACAATAAGCATATCGAACAATGATCATACTGAACAATAATCACCGAACAATGATCACTCAAAACAATAATCACACCGAATTCGCATTTTGAATTCAATTTTCGTTGTCATTTGGAGGACTGGCCGTATTTTCAAATGACGACGTTGTAAAGATGCAAGAAATAAATCTCCGATTGATGGGGCTGGCTCATATTTTCTTCTTCGTAAAAAATTACGTATAAAACACACATTTAATTTATGCATTCACATATTTAGTTTTTCATATTTTGGAGATTTTTAAAGCTATTTAGCAAGAAATTTTTTTTCGATTTTCTTCGTCGAATAAAGTTTTGAGTTAGAGTAGATATGTCCATTGCACAACCAGACACATGCACACACAGACTTAACGCTAAAATAGGTTTTACATATTCTAGAGTGCTAGAAGCGTGCAGATCCGTCGAAAACTTCAGTTCCAATTTTTGTTCCATACATTCGATGATTCCACGCAGATGATTCCAACACTTTCCCTATTCTTTACCATCTGTCGTAGGACGGTGAAAGTGAACAACCTGTAAGATGAAAGAGAGAGAATAGCAGACGATTTCAATTCCTTGTATTTTCTGGATAGAAGCAACATATGAAAACTAGGTGACATGGGTCTATCAAAGAAGTAGAAACAATTTGCATTCTTACAAGCAGTAGTTATATTTTTGAAACAGGATTTTGAAACTTGGATTGCGATTTTCGACTTCATCCCAATACTTTCCCTATACATTACCATGTATTGCAGGGAAAGTAAAAAATCTGATGTGAGCAACACATGGCTTTCCCTGTAGACTCATATTCACGTTCTTTTTATTTCTTCAATAATTCATTAAATTGAGTTTAATTGCGCAAAATAACACCCATAATTATTTAAAATTACACAGAATTTGTACTTTTAATTCAATTTTCGTTCTCATTTGGTAACTGGACATATTGTCAAAGGTGACGTAGCGAAAAAACTAAAATATCTCGAGAACGGCTAGTCATAGTGTAATGAGGTTGGTCTTAATATTTTTATCGTTAAAAATTACGTATAAAACAAGCATTTAATTGACATATTTAAGCATACGTAGTCTTATTTCAGATTTTGACTAGTTTTGCGGACCATTTCGCAAAACAAAGCAGGTATTTTTTCCGGATCGTACCAATATCTGATTAGCACCAGAGTAACACACAAGCGACTTATCTGCCAAATTTTGTGGAATTCGGCTCAGTAGTTTTTTAGCTAGAATGGGTACAGGCAATTTTTGCTGGCCTTTTCGCAAAAAAAAGGTGAGTTTTTTTTTATACCGAATCGTCACGTACTAAATTTTATGAAATTCGATGCATTTGTTTTTGAGTTAAAGTGGATACATACATTGCACAGACAAACTGACTGGCTGACACACACACAGACGTCACTCTAAAAATGTTTTTTCGTGTTCTAGAGGTCCCAAGACGTATAGATCCGTCGAAATCTGGACTTCCGATTTTCGATATGATTCCAATACTTTCCCTATACATAACCATGTATTGCAGGGAAAGTTAAAATGAGAACAAGTAAACACATGGCAGCACATGAACGTTTGGCAACATGTCATTAAGAACGTGTAAAATGTCCTTCCTCACTGAAGTCCCTTTTCAAACTAGATGAAGAAAACACATGTACAGGCAATCCTTTCTATGACGTAAATCTAGGGTTGCCATGTGCTGAAGTTTGAAGGAAAGGGTGCCATATTTGGCGATTTATTGCCAATTCGGTGACATTTGGGGACTCTTCGAAGGTTCGAGAAACAACTCGAAATGGCGAATATTCTACGAAATATGAGTGATTTCTACAAGTTTCTATCGAGAGACTATAAAATGAGTCATCACTCGGTTTAAGAGCAGTTGACGTGATACGAGCTACATTCGTCAATGTTTTGAGAATAGTATCGATTGTTCTTTACTTCCCCGCAATACATGGTAATGTATAGAGAAAGTAATGGAATCATACCGAAAATCGCAACTCGAATTTTCGACGAATCTACACGTTTTGGGACCTCTAGATTACGGAAAACTATTTTTATCGTGACGTCTGTGTGTGTGTGTGTCTATCTGTCAGTCTGTCTGTGTAATGTATGTATCCATTCTAACTCAAAAACTAATGGCCCAAATTTCATAAAATTTGGTAAGTAAGTCACTTGTGTGTGTCCCTGGTGCAGATTAGTTTTATGTACGATTCGAGATTTTTTGCGAAACAGCAAACAAAAATTGCCTGTATCCTCTTTTGCATGAAAAAGTAATAGTTCAAATTTTACAAAATTTGGCAAATAAGTTACCTGTGTGGATTTTCCTGGCGCTGATCAGATTTTGGTATGATTTGGAAAAAAGTAACCCGCCTTTCTTTGCGAGATGGTTCGTAAAAATCGTCAAAATTTAAAATAACAAACTACGCATGCTCAAATATATCCATTAAATGCTTGTTTCATACGTAATGTTTCACGATGAAGAGAATAAGATTGACCCAATTGAACTAGGATTGGCCATTCTCGGGATATTTTATATATTTCGCGTATGCTACGCCACCTTTGAAAATGAGTCCAGTTAACAAATGAGAACGAAAATTGAATTAAAAGTGCACATTCTGTGTCATTTTAAATAATTATGAGTGTTATTTTGTTCCATTAAACCCAATATAATGAATTATTGAAGAAGTAAGGGAACGTGAATATGAGTCTGCAGGGAAAGTCATATGCTGCCCACATCAGATTTTTTAAATTAGTGGAACATTTAATTTACTGCATTTAATTACTATTTTATTGTATATTGTCCCTGTTTACGCTGTGCTGAATAAACGTGTTGGTGATCCAGGAGTTTGGACTCATTCTTGTATCCTTAGCGCACATCCACGATTTCAAAGGATGCTTGGAGAATGTTTGAGCGTTAAAATAATAAACAATTACAAAAAGTATGTTCTATCGTGAATGGAATAAACTGGATTAACGAAAATGGTGTTAACAGGATTATTATGTTACATAATATTGTAGTGAACCTATTAGATAATACTAATTTTATAATTCATGTAACGTTTTTGGTAGATGTGTTTAAAAAACGTCCAACATCTAGAGAACGGTTCATGCTAGCGTTCTAATTTTTTTTTTATTTCGTCATCAAAATTACATATGAAATGGTTATTTATTTAGTAGTATTAAAAATTCTATTTTTTTAATTATTATTTCCAAAAATCATACGTAAATCGTGCAATATTTTGAAAAAGGTTCATTATTCCTAAGTTTATGGTATTTGTTTTTTATTAAAAAATTACATCAGAAGTGATTATTTATCATTATTGAATGTATAATGATGTCGTAAAGAATTTATCAAAAACCCATTCAAAAATTGGAGGGGGGGGGGGCCTTCTGAACATTCGATTACGTTTAAAATTGATAGGGTCCAAGTCTTCATTAATTGATTGTAATAGTTGTACCAAATTGTTTTGGAACGATTTATTTGTTCGTAAGATATCGCGTCCACTGACTCATGGACGGACACACACACACACTAACATGCTCACATATACTAACATACACACATACACTAACATATACACTAATATACATACACACACACTAACATACATACATACATACATACACACACACATACACACAGGCGTGCAGCCATTACATCAAAAACTTTCGATTTGACTTCAGGGATACTTAAAACGTATTTTTCCGCTAAAAACTCATTCGAATTTTCAACCTCGTCAGAATACTTTCCTGATGTATTATACTATGTATGCAGGGA
Organism: Amaurobius ferox; assembly: GCA_951213105.1. Lineage (NCBI taxonomy): Eukaryota > Metazoa > Arthropoda > Arachnida > Araneae > Amaurobiidae > Amaurobius > Amaurobius ferox. The sequence goes on along the minus strand of OX578152.1, from coordinate 110,544,363 downwards.
CAGTAAAAGTATTAGAAAATTTTTATTTAAATTTTATTTTCATCTTAATTTTTTAATTCATTCAATTTATTTTTCACGTAATCCAAAATATATTATACTTAGTACGTTAAGAGGATTTTTTTCCCAAAATTTAACACGTCCACAAAGACACAAAGTATAAAGTAAAAAATTTTACCTACTCTTATTTTGAATTGAATTTAAAACTGTTATCAAATAAATGTAATATATAATGTTCTATATACAGTTTTTTATTTCAGATGCTAGATGGCGCTACGCAAGTTTAATTTTTTTTGTTGTTGTTCTGCACTGCTGATGTCCACGTTGTTTATCGCCGGCAAAGCAACAGACTGTTGTTGAAGATGAACTGGTTTAAAAATCTCAGGCAAGGTACTTTTTCTTTTTGTAACTCCATTATTTCTAAACTTCAAATTGTGTCGGTAAATTTTCGTTAAATAAACATGAGTAGTATGTACATTTGAATTGATATGAAATTTTGCTCAAAGTGCTGTCAAAATAAGTCCACTTTAAAAAGTACTTCATTAATGACAGCACATTTCAACATGATACTTTTGAAGTAAAGAACGTCTATTGCCGGTGTATACGACCAAAATCGGAGCGTTACGAAAAATGTAAACACATTATTTCCGAACCTTATAGATAAAAATGTAAGCAATTTATACTTGTTCCGTCGGATATAGAGTACGATTAATGAATTGAATATTTTCGTATTTTGACCTTTTTTTTTTCGAAAATATAAAAAGTTTTTGTTCAAGCGAGTTGAGCGTTACTTGCTTAATTTTACTCGAAATATTTTCTAAACGGTTAAAGATAGATATAAACAGAAAGCGACAAAAATATTCAATAAGAAATCCAGTTTCTAGATCAAACTTTTTTTAAAAAGTTTGAAAACTTCCTGTTTGTAATACTTATGTCCCCAAACTTAAAAGGGCAAACAGTAATGTGTAGCCTTTGGAAGCTTTGCAAGGATATATAATCGGATTTTGTATGGAATTCATAATAATTCAGTTATAATTCTTTAATTATAACTGTTATAACAGAGCTTGATATATTGATCCAAACATGCCAAATTGCACAATTTAGCATAGCCGTTTAAACAACCAAAAAATATTATTAAATTTTAAGCAGATTATGTTCAACTTAAAACTCGCATTCGATCCTGCAAAGCCTACTACGTGCAATTAAACTTGCATAGACTTGGTATTTGCTCATATTGTTGAAAGATTAAGTTGTTTCAATTATGTGTCTTACCTTAGTTACCAGAAATGTATATTATATTTTGTAAACAAAATAAATGAGAATATGAAGAATAATAATCTTATTGAATTGTACTGAAGTTTTATGGTTGAAGTTTTCTGTGGCAGAAAAAACGTAGCGTTACAAAAAATGTAAACATTTTGAACGTTTATACCCTGAACCTAATAACTAAAAATACAGATATTTTTTCCTTGTTTTGTTGGAAATAGAGCTCAACCTATGGATATATAAAAATAATTTTAATATTTAATTTTCTTTTTTCCAAAATAACCTAATATAGTAAACTATAAAAGACAGATAAAAATAGTAAGCGACAAAAATGTGTGCCAGAAAATTTAGTATTAAAATCTATATAATTAAAAAAGAAGCTCGGCTTATAGTTTTCCAGTCATCGTCTTATTGAGTTAAAGAAGATTGAAAATTTTACACTTTTTAAAATTGCAATGTTTATATCTTAAAAGCTAAAAGGGCTAACTTTGAACAACAAGCAAAAATTTATAGCTCTTTGAAAGTCCTGCAAGTGCATATAATTGGATTTTGAATCAAGCTCAATTTTTAAAAAAATAACCTTAAAATAGTATCTGCCCCAACGAGTTTTATACGAGTTCCTTCCATACTTTCATTCAAAATATCTTTAAAACTGTAAAAAATGGATATACATAGTAAGTGACAAAAATATGTTTGAAGAAATTTAATTTATAAATCTGTATTTTTAAGAAAAAGCTTTTATAGTTTTCGAGTAATCGTTTTATCAAGTTGAAGTATGAAAATGTTCCTTTTTTCAAGTTTGTAATGCTTATGTCTTAACTAAAAGTGATAGCTATAAACAATATTCGCTATAAACAATAGTTTTCGAGTAATCGTTTTATCAAGTTGAAGTATAAAAAAACATTTAATTTTACTTTGAAATTGTCATATAGAATTACAGTGGAGCTTGGGCTACTTTTGTTTATCTGTTTACAGAAATGTAAAATTAAATATTTATAGTTAGTGTATATAGTAATATATTTTATTGTAGCTATAGTAATATATTTACAGTGAGTATTACACTCACTATGTTATTTTTTGGAAATATTAATATCTATTTTTCCCTGTAAAGAAGGCTAGAAAAGAAATGAAATTTTCAATATTACTTTGTAATATACATAGTATAATATACAGGATCTTAAAAAAAACTGATCAGGTTTAGCATTTCTCAACTGTTAACGCAAAATACTCGCTTCCAATTGAAATTCTCTTAAATCGTGAAAAAGATTATTTTAAAAATTGTGGGGTCCCTTAATTCTTTTAACAACTGCTTAGTAAGGGCGTGTGTTTTATTTCATTTTGTGTAAGCCAGGTATTTTGTTTTACTTCCCACTTTTCATTTTCTAGGCACAGATGCCAAACTAGTTAGTTATTATATTAAAGTTTGTTGTTGTTGTCGTGTCCCTAATATTACATTTTAAGGAAGAATGAGTGCACTGCTTCTGTTTAGTCTAATGACCCGGGCCATCCGAAGGTAGAAGTCTGACTTCTGCCCCAAATAAGACATTGCAACATCCATGCCCGCAGGCGGGACTCGAACCCGCAATCTGGCAGCCGAACCATCACGAGGAAACGCCTGCCTCTTTGACCGCTCGGCCACCACATCGGCTATATTAAAGTTTAAAAATATGTTTCGAGTAATTGGACATTTTGTTTTAAGAGGACCGTATAAAAAGTTAATTTCGTATTCTTATGTAAATACTTTTTCTTCTAGAAAACACGTTCCCCCTTCATTTTGAAAATATTTTAGATAATTTCTTCTTGCTATTTAAAAATATTTTGTAAATACCTCTATAAGAAAAATACAATAAGGGGGTCGAAAATTTGAATTCGAGTTTTTAACGGATTTGCCAGTTATCAGTATCTCGACTCGAATCGAACGTTTTAAAGAGTTGTATGTCAGTGAGTCTGATCAAGATATCAAGAAGGAATGGATCGCTTCGATTGAAATTGCTGCAGAAGTGTGTGTGTGTGTGTGTGGGGGGGGGGGGGGGGGGGCTAGTGTTGACTACGAGCGGGGCGCAGGCAGTATTTCTTTCAGGACTTTTTGGGTCGGGGGGGGGGCAATTGAAATTTTGAGGGGACAAGTTTTCTATTTGCCCTATATAAATATAACTAAATGCTGTGTCACATAAATAGAAGCTAGGTTAACATAAAATGTCTTCAGGGGGGGGTGAATACTTGTCTCCAGGGGTGCTCCCCCGCCCCCCCCCCCCCCCCCGGAGGTATGCCTGAAAGAAACACTAGTTATTAAAAGAAACAAGGAAAAGATGAAAGGAACGGTTTAATCTTATCACATTAAGGACATGATACGAAGTCACTACATTTTTCCGAATCTATCGTTAAAGGCGAAATACGTAGATCAATGTGTTTCAACTTTATTTTTGAAATCCTGAGAATTCTGTTTGCGACTCCTCACATAGAGCAACTGAAAAGCCATATGCCACGCTATGCAGAGACAGCAAAAGGATCCTTTGGCGACTTTTTTTTTTCTCTATTCAGTGGCAGTACGGCAACCCTTTTTTTCTTGTTCGATGTATTAGCTCGGCATATTTTGTCTGAGAACTTTACTTACAATTTTTGTACACCCCCTGAGAAGGTAAAAAGTAAGGATGTAAAAATTTAACATATTTATATTTAAACGATATGTATGTATGTATAAAATATTAAAACTATCTGCTTTTAAAGAACAAGAAATTTTTTAATAATGAAGTACAATGAAAACGCGAGAGCTAAAGGGAAACGGAAGAGTGGGTTGCAATATTTTAAGCAGCGAAAGGAGAGGAAAGGGGAGTAATGCAGTATTTTTGCCAGGGCAGTGGCCGAGCTATACCAAGCTCGACCACTGCGCTGGCATGAACCGTTATCGAGATATAGCCTGATTTCTGAGTAAATTTTAACAAAACTTACAATTGAAGTATGAAGTATTGTTAAGTAAGTAAACTTCCCATATTCAATATTTTGAAAAATATTCATTAACATTATTCTCTTGGATTTTGCACATTCTATTCACGAAAAAGGCCATTTCAACGCGAATTAAATTGACATGTTTGGGTTATTTCATTTGATATTGATTAAATATTAATCCTATTTTGATTTGAATTTCGAATGTGCTTACAAATAAATGATTCTATTTTGTCAATTTCAGTCCAAATTTAAATTATGTAGTGTAAGATTTTAACGTGGGTACAAGTGTGTCAAAATAAATACTTTCTAAACGTATTAAAATAATTTACCAAAAAATTTATCAAAATCATTAATTACTGTGTAGGAAAAATCGCATGTTGTTCACATCAGATTTTTCTGACATTTCGTATGAGTTGTTCACTTGGGAAATTTTTAACTCCGAAATTGCAGTTCCGCTTTACTCGGTTTGGAGCATAGATCTACACAGTCTTCTAACTACGATCCTCTGCCAAATATCTCTCACGAGATTTTCCCAATCAGGCCCGTTGTCCGATGAATGATAGAACAAAATATTTGGAATACGATTCGCCACTCAACGTCCTCATGCACGCATATTTCCTACTACAAGTTCTACTTGTATCAGAAACATCAGGATGAAAGAAAATGATGCATCTTTACATGCATTTCGTACCCAAGTTATTCTTTTAAAATACTTCGCCAAAAAACAAAACTTTAAAAGTTTCTTTTTTAGTGTTGGCAACAGCTCAGTGACTCCGCTTGTTTATAGTAAGAAATTTTGCCCATTCCCAATTTTGAATTAATTTTAAAACTGTTACCAAATAACCGTGAAATATGATTTAATACACTTTTGTTTTTCAGGAGCTAGATGGCGGAGGGGAATTTGTTTTACTGTTAAAAATGGAATGGTTTAAAATCTCTGGTAAGGTTGGTTTTTTTTTTGTTTTTTTTTACTGCATTAGACGACTTATCTACCAAATATTGTGAAATTTGGTCAATTAATTTTTAACTAGAGTGGATACATACGGTTTTTGCAGGCCATTTCACAAAAAAAAAGCAGGTTCTTATATCCCGAAGCGTATCAAATTTTTATCACGTGGGTCACCCGCAAATGACTTGCTAATAAAATTTTATGAAATTTGGTCTAATAGTTTTGAGTTAAAGTAGATACATACATTGCACAAACAGACATACACAGAAGGCATGCGAAAAATTGTATTTTCGTATTCTAGAGGTCCCAAAATGTGTAGAAAATGTGAATCCCAAAATGTGTCCGTCGAAAACTTGAGTTGCGATTTTCGACACGATTCCAATACTTTCCTATACATCACCATGTATTGTAGGGAAAGTAAAAATTAAACAATTAAATCATTTTCTCGCTCGGGGAACAAGAATCAATATGTTTTCCCATTTAGCATGTTAGCAAAATTATAAAATATACTACATTTTTACGTTTAAATCTGAAATGTTGTTGATATTCAGAAAAGTTAACTTTTATTAAATGTGTAGGTGTTGCATTTATTGGCCTGGCATAATACGCCGATGAAAATGGCTAGTTAGGTATACAATAGTATGAAATATTAAAAATACAGAAATATAATATTTTCATAATTTAAAACAGCGCTCTTTCACATACACTAGGTTAGGGGGGCGCGGTAGCCCATTGGTTAGCGCGCTGGAGTTGCACTCGGTAGGCCCGGGTTCGATGCCAGCCACTGCCAAAACTGCCGCCGTGTTCATGCGGAGTACGATCACGTTAAACATGTGGGTCCGAAAGTCCTTCCGAGAGGTTGGTGGTAGGGGAAGGAGGGTACGGTCCCTGTGGATGCCTCCCCCACTGGGTTCCGGTCTAAATTGGGTGGCACTTCCCGACCGTCCAAACAGTTACCTTACACCTTTCTGGTAGGTCGGACGGTCTGGGTTTCAACAACAACATACACTAGGTTAGGGCGCGGAAATTGCACTCGGTAGGCCCGGGTTCCATTCCCTTCGCTGCCGAAACTGCCGCCGTGTTCACGTCGCGTTAAACATGTGTGTCCGTAAGTCCTTCTGAGAGGTTGGTGGTAGGGGAAGGAGGGTACGGTCCTTGTGGATGGCTCCCCCACTGAGTTCCGGTCTAAATTGGGTGGCTCTTCCCGGCCGTCCAAACAGTTAGTTACCTTACACCTTTTTGGTAAGTCGGACGATCTGGGTCTCAACAACAACATATACTAGGCTGGCCCATTTTCTTAATTTTTTTCAAAAACGGATTTTTGAGGCATAAAATGTTTCCCAAATGATATTATGCATGATTTTGGTAAGACATGTGTTTGAAAATTTTTTAAATAAAATCTACGCAATCAGTGTTTAGATCGAGGGCGTCATTGAGGAGACTTTGTGTGTGGGGGGGAGGGGGGTATTGGCTGCCTCCCTCAAAGATTAAAGTTATTATGTTTCTGACATAATTTTCCGTGTGGATTTATATTTCCATTATCAGTACTATAGTCCATCAACATATGCCCCCCTCCCCTGAGAAATACTTCATCCTCCACTGATGAAATTCTTAAAATAGCGCTACTGGTATAGATCTGCACCGACCGTTGCAAAGTTATTGAACTGCAGCAGACATTTGGGCCTCGTCGAAATGATTGTAAAGAAACAGCAATTCCTCTCAGAGTTAAAAAAAAATGATTTATTTAGAGCACTTAACTTTTTTTTTCAATACTAAAACAGTGGTCTTCAACCATTTTAAACCATTGGCCAGGCCACATGGATCACTTAGAGACTCGCTTGCAAAGTTTCTACTTCAGTTTAGAATTTTCTCGTTTATTTTATCTAGCTGCGACATGTATTTGGCTTGGCTTTTTTTAAGCAACACACATTAATTAAAAGAAAGCATTTTTTATATAAATTATACCAATAAAATGTTATTGGTTTTTAACAGTTTGTATATTTTTAAAATTTCATGCTCTGTCGGGCGACAACTGTTATCCATTTAGAGATTAACAAATTGTTTGACATAATTTTCCTTGTGGAATTATATTTCCATTATCAGTACTATAGTCCATCAACGTCATACCCCCCTCTTGAGAAATACTTTATCCCCCACTGACGAAATTCGTGAAATGGCGCTACTGGCATAGATCTGCACTGACCAGTTTGCTACATTGTTGAGCTGTAGTACACATTTTGGAAATTTTTGTAAAGAAATAGCAATTTTGGGCTTATCAGAGTTAAAAAATATGATTTTTTGAGAGCACTTTTAATTTTTTTTTAATACTAAAACAGTGGTCTTCAATCATTTTAAACCATGGGCTACACAACATGGGTCACTTAGGAACTAGTCTGGTACACATGTAAAGTTTCTACTCATGAGCCAGTTTATAAATTTCCTGTTTATTTTATCTAGCTGCGCCCTGTATTTGGCCCAGCTTTCTTGAGCAGAATTTTTGAACTTGACTATGTTTATTAAAAGAAAGTATTTTTTACATAAAATATACCAATAAAATATTATTGGTATTTTTTTATTTTGGACTCGTTGATTAAAAGAAAATATTTTTTATATAAAATATACCAATAAAATATTATTGATTTCTAACAGTTCGCATAAATATTTCATTCTATATTTTTAGCAATCTCATGCTCTGTCGGGCTACAACTGTTATCCATTTAGGGCTTAACAAATGACTGTCCAATTGACCTCAGTTAAAAAAATTGATCAATGACTCTTTCGGTCTTAAAACATTTAAATTAAAATGAAAATTTAGACTTAATATGGCAGAATGAGTGCCGATCCAAAATCCACACGGAAAAGTTATTTTGAAATTTAGTTATTTGGGCCAATTTTGAAATTTTCCTTCGCCACTTTTTTACTTGCTGACATAGTGATTTGGAATCAAGTCATCTAATTAAAATTTTACACACTCCCCACTTTCATATTTATTGAGAATAAATACTATTTTAATACCTAAAGAGAACTCTGAATGAAAAAATGGGCGTGGCCAAATAAACTCTGTAAGGGATACTGGGCTATCAACCTTCTCCCCTCCCCTTTATAGAATATCTATAAGGCAGACATACATTATGTATGTCTACGGGATATTTGCGGTGAGCATGGACATACTGGGTGGAGGAGAATTGTGGGATTTAATCCTTTCGACGGCAGACGCATCTGTTAGTGGACTGTGAAACTGATTCGGTGCCCTGACTTCGAACAGTGCACACCTCCTGAGACGCTCGTCGCAGTTATCACGTGGATTTCTTTTCTTCTTACTTAGGCTTGGGCGTGAGTGTACTAAGTTTTTAGTAAACCGCGTCGGGCAAAAGTAACTTACGATGGAAGTGCAAAGGACTATCACAAAGGTGGAGGAACTCTTCATTTCACCAGTGGAAGCAGAAGGATTTCGAGCATGGAAGGAGTTAGTGATACAGCATGGTAGATATTCGAGCGAGCAGATTTCTGCGGAGCCAGTGAAGATCGACGTGGAAATTCTGAGAGATTGGAGAGGTAGACATGGCTGGAGAAAGCTTATGGAGGACATTTCTGTGGATTTTACTCAAGATCTTCGGTACAATATGGACGGGATAAAGATTGTGGAGCCAGCTGCCGTGAAAATGGCGCAAGGAGCGTCAGCCAAGCACGTGGAGCAGCGGGTGACTAAAGACAAGATGGACTGGGCCGAAGTCATGGAGGACCAGGACCAGGCTCAAGGAGAGTCGGATTCCACATCGGAGGGCGATGAAACCCCAAGTGCAGCTGTTTACGAGGCAGCGTACATCAAGACCCTGGGACGTGGGAGTGACCAGATCAAGAAAGACACCACCGAGTGGAAAATATACAGCCATTTCAAGGTTTATGACTGGATCATCGCCAGACTGGAGATGGATCTGGAGGAGGACGAGATCGACTTCGATCGGGCAAAGATGCTCAGGACTATAATAACAGGTACCATTTCTGACGCTAATCTGCTAGCCAGCCACCCTAACATTAGTACTTTAACTAATAGGAAATCTTATGATCTTGTATATGATATGTGTAGAAATAGGAAAACTAAATCTGAAGATGAGTTATATCTGAAATTTAAGCACGAAATGTTTAGCAAACTTGAGGGGTATATCACCCAGCCTAAATCCAAAAAATTAAAAACTTCTGATAGTAGTAAACCTTCTACTTCTAAATCAAATTCCCAGGAAATTCAGACTAAAAATAAATTCAGCAAACTTAACGACGAGGAAGTCGAAATGACTGATGCGCCCCCCTCCCCTAAGGAAAAAGTCGCGTCCTTCTACGTGGACTCCACAATTAATTGGGGAGCCCTAATAGAGGACTTAAACAAATCACTAGATAATAAAGTTCAGGGTCTTCTCATGGGGAGAGTGATCCGGATCACTCCTGGGTCCGTTGAGGACTACAGGAGTGTGCAGGCTCACTTAACCCGTGAGGGGATTCCTTTCAGCTCCTTAAACCTAAAAACGGATAGGCCGAGGAAGGTAGTAATAAAGGGCTTGCCCACTAACACCAGCATTGAGGATGTAAAAAAAGAGCTTGCCACGCTAGGCTTTAAAATTGTGAGGATTACTCAGCTAAGAAATAGACGAGATAGGACCCCCCTCCCCATCTTCTTGGTCGGACTGGAGCCGGCGGAGGGATGGGCGAGGATTTATGAAGTAAATTCCCTGTTTTCTATGCAAATTAAAGTTCAACTTTTTAAGGCAAGAGGCCATAAAATGTGTTACAATTGCCAACTTTGGAACCATCATTCTGACCAGTGTACCCTCCCCCCCCGCTGCCTTAAATGCGGCGAAGATCATCCCACGAGAAACTGTACAAAAAATAGAGACACCCCGGCGAAATGCGCCAACTGCGCAGGATCCCACCCGGCAAATTTTAGGCACTGTCCCCAAAACCCCTGGTTTAGGAAAAAAACCCAGGAATTGAAAAAAATCCAGCAAACTACAAAAACTGTAAAAACTTCACCCACCCTTGGCGAGGATAACTTTCCCCCCCTTCCCACTAAGAGATCCCCCCCTGCACAGGAAGTGCCGGCAACTGCTGAAACGGTAGAAGGAACTACTGGCGAGCACTTAGTCCAAGCGCAACCTGGGCTGGACAAAAACCCTCAAACCGCGAGTGGAAACACTTTTCTTGAGTTTTTGAGTCTCTACAAAGAGGTAGAAAAATATGTAGATATAAGTAAAATCAGTAGCATTCTTAAAGATGTTGTACAGATTCTGAAAAGTGAGGAGGATGCTATGACTAAAACATTCCAAATTGTTGATATGGTCGCAAAAATCCTAAAAAATCAAACCCCCCAAATCTAAGTTTTGCTTTCTTTTGGCTGGCTTTCTGTGTTATTTCATTATGGTCACTACCCTCATTACCTGTTCAAGCATTTGGACTTTCGCTACGTGCCTCATCACCTGTTCAAGCATTTGGACCTTCACTACGTGCCTCAACACCTGTTCATCAACAGTTCAAGCATCGGGACTCCTCCCACATGCCTCATCATCTGTTCACCACCTGTTTTAAGCATTAGGACTTTCCCACGGTCTCACTCCGTGCTGATTGTGTATGGACTTGTTCTCGCGTGCTTCACGTGCTTGGCGCCAGCTCTTGCGACGATGCCCCGCCTATCAGGGGACGTTCTACTTCTACGGACTTTTCAAGTATACAAGTAATGTTAAAGCTACAGTACAACGAATCACACAGCACAGAAGATAAAGGCGGCAACGCCAGGTGCTTCATCAACGACGACGACGACGACTGTGAAACTGCTTTCAAGGACGATAGTCACTCATTCGCCTCCAGGAGAAATTTACCCTGAAGGATGATTGACATTGAAGGTTTTCGTTTGAATTTATTTGAATACTAGATGGCGCTAAATGTCCATTCTAACATTTACAACGTATTTTGCCAATGCTTGACCTTGGTATAGGGGGGTCCGTATGGATTTTTGTTACTCCGCTTTTGAAAATACGTCCAATTGCCAAATGAAAACGAAAATTGAATTGAATTAAAAGTACAATTTCTGTGTCATTTCGAATAATTATGCGCATTATTTTCTGCCATTAAACTCAATTTAATGTATTAAGAAATAAAGAAAAAATGAATTCGAGTCTATAAGGAAAATCATGTGCTGCCCACATCAGATTTTTAAATTCAATTTGTTTCCGGAATCCCTAAAAAAAAAATAGGTCTAGAGTAGCATTTCTAAATATATTTATTTACTTCGTAAGTACCCCGGAGATTTTAGATATTTATGTTTCAAAATTAACTAATTAGCTTTATTTTACTATTAAAATTGGGACTCGTTCGGAATCAATTATGCATAAAAATTGTACGTGATTTTTTTAATTTAAATTAGCTGGAGTGTGGCCCAACTCGACTTTCTTATACCAGAATCCATTTTTAGTAGCTTTTTTATTTTCAAATACTTAAGGAAAATTTTTGAAATATCGGTATCGTAAGCCGATTGATTGCAATTATAGGGTTGACTGCAATTATAATACCCATCACTTCAAAGAGCTTGAAAATATAGTTTGATTGATACCATACTTGTCAGTGTACCCTTGGGGGGGGGGGGCGTAACGTGTCCCCGAGGGAGCTAATGATGCCACGAATAAAAAATTGTATCGCGGCTTATTTTATTTCAAAACAATGATTGAAACCATTACGTCTCGTGATCATTGAGCTATAAATAAACCCTTTTATGCATGATTGTCACATTTTGTCCTATGATGCCATGTTATAAAATATGAAATTTCGAATAAATTTCTAAGTTTTCGCTCCAATTTAAAAGAATTATCTCTAGTTATAAATCTTTTAACGACAAATCCATGTGCAAAATTTCGTGAAAATCCATTAATATTTGTAGCCGCTGTTGTGTACACAAGAAATCGACCAGAGACAGACGGACATCACTCCAAAAATAGTCAAAACGTTTTCATAGGTCTTAAAACTGATATTAGCATCAAAACCTTGAATTCGAAAATTTTCGTTAAGACCATACTTTCTGATCTATATTGCACAGTATGAGAAAGTAAGAATGTAATCTCTTCCTTTAAAAATTTTATACCGAATTGCATGCATTACTTATTTATGTTAAAAATACAGATGGTCTTTTTTTTCACTGTTTAATTCCAGCTTAGAAAAGTGTTCCATTGTTTATTTATGCACGTTAAATAAAAAATAAATTAAATAAATAATTTTTAGTTTCATGTTGGAGTTAATGCGAACAATTAGTCTATATTATTGGAACATAAATTATTAAATGGTGCACTACTAGGAAAGATGATGTTAGGGTGAAAAGTTAGACTCATAACTTGTACCGTTTGATATTTACAGTGAATTCATCACTTCACGGAACCCCAGGGTTCCGTCAAATCACACAACCCCGATTTCCGCGGAACACACTTTTAAAAATGTTGCTGTAATGGGAAGGATGGATTGCAATATTTGCCTCCCAAATTATTCTAAGCTTTTTTTACTTGAATTTCATTTTTACTCTTCTGTCAAATCATGGAACCCCGGGATTCCGTGGAACACACTTTGAAAAACGCTGCTGTAATGGACAGAATGAATCGCAGTGTTTGCCTTCCAAATTATTTTAAGATTTTTTTAATTGAATTTCATTTTTACTCTTCTGTCAAATCGCACAAGCCCGATTTCAGAGGAACAGACTTTAAAATATAGTGCTATAATGGGCAGGATTGATCGCAGTGTTTGCCTCCCAAATTATTTTAAGCTTTTTTTTAATTGAATTTCATTTTTACTCTTCTGTCAAATCCTGGGATTCCGTGGAACACACTTTGAAAAACGCTGGTGTAATGGCCAGAATGAATCGCAGTGTTTGCTTCCCAAATTATTTTAAGCTTTTTTGAATTTAATATCATTTTTGACTCTCAAATCTATTTACTTTCTTTTCACATTAATTCAAGATTAAGAAATGACCCAAGACTGTATTTATTCATCTTTCAGGAAATAGTAAATTTGGAACGAATCTCAAAATTCATAATTTTAGTGTGACATTGTTTTTATATATTTAGGGACTTATACACATTCATTTAATAATTGAGAAACAGTGAAATTAGTGTCCAGTAATAACTATTATAAGAATTGTCGGCAGTGTCTCTACTACGATGGAGCCGAAATGTTTTTGCTTGAATAAAATTGAAGATAAATTTTAAAAAATAGTTCAATATTAAAATGTTGGAATTATAACCACTAAGTTTTAAAAACTGAGAACCTGATTCGAAATCGAATTATATATCTTTGTAGAGCTTTTTATAAAAGGTTATAAATTATTTGCTGATTGTTTACAGTTTGTCTTTTTAGTCCTCGAGATATATTAAAAACATTTCAAAATTTAAAAACAGAAAAATTTTCAATCCTTTCAATTTGACAAGACGACTGCTCGAAAACTTTATAAGCTTCTTTAAAAGAAATAATCGATCTAAAAACTGAATTTTCTACTGAACATTTTTGTCGCTTACTTTTTTGTACCTTTTATAGTTTAGAATAATATTCTTAAGTTACTCAAAAACTGCTCCTTATTTTTTACTAAAAAGTCTAAAATATTAAAATCATGTTTGTATATATTAATAAATGATGTCCTGTTTTCGATAAAATAAGTATAAATTGTTTAGATTTTTATTTGTTAGGTTTGGAGATATAATCATCTAAAGTGTTTACATTTTTTATTACTCTCCGATTTCAACCTTATATACACCAATCATATATATGTTAAAAAGTGAGGGAGCGAGTAAGTAGAAAACAGTTTGCAATTTATGACATCTGAACAATGGAAAAGACGTCATAAAACTTTTGACGATAATATCTTCGTTAGAGTTATGTCATTCAAAACTGTAAACAGTTTGCTTAGTGACGTCACTAAAATTTTTGTTATTTTACTCCAGGTTGTCTAGTAATAAATTAACTTTTTCACAGCACATTATTTTCTTACAGAGGATATAAGACGATGCCCTTCTTGCTTAGAAATACCAAGCCTTCCCTGAATTGAATGAACTTTTGTATACACTTGAAGTTCTGGAGGAAATCCATGTGACGCCGTCAAGAATGTAGGAATTTCCCGCCATTTCTCAAACTAGAAGAAATTTACCACCCTGGAAGGTCTAAAAAGGTGGTAGTTGCAAAAAGAAAGACTTCTGTAGTTTTTAACTTGGTGCTTTTCTTACTCTGAAAATTTCAGAACTTATGTATTGCCTTAATTTTAGCAAAATAAAATGTTTCATCTATTTTTGGATTTATTTTGATTAGTGCAGCTGATATGCTTCCCTACTCCCAAGACGTAACAATAAAAATGGGGAGGGTTGAAAAGATGCGCGAAAAATAGGTAGACTAAGTCCACGCGCATGTGTACACTGGCTGGTGCAGTCCTTGAATTGTATGCACCATCCAGTGTACGCATGCGCGTGGACTTAACCTATTTTTCGCGCATCTCTTCAACCTCCGGTTTTGCTTCCACTTGAATGACAACTAATTGAAAACAAGATCGCAATTGCCAAAGGTATTTTTGAACGATTAACAAACGATATAATTTTTCAAAGACATGTCTAGCAACAGGTGCTCAGAAAAAAAGCAGAGATAGTATTTATTACACCATGAACAGAGCAGAAAATGCCATGTAATAAATAAAAATCAGCAAATAAAGCATAAATTATTTAAAGAGTCAAAAGAGATAACAAGGCTTTGTTAATAAAATAAACAATCGCAAAAGTACAACTAAAGGAAATTCTAAGATAAAATAAGAGAAATAACACGTAAAAACAGATGAGAAAAGTAAAAGAGAATTCTAACTGATCTCATGATTTTTTTTTAGAAAGGAATCACTTTAAAGTCTTGAACAATGCTTCAGAGAAGTACTTAAAATATGTCTAGTACAAGAAGCACAAGAGACTAGTGAATTCTGACAATGTCCAAAATGCTATACTTGAAATGTGCAACAAGAAGCTGATTCTTTTAACGCCTCATAATAATTACTGAACAAGTTAATATGGTGAAAATCCTATTTTTCAAGCGACTAGAGGCCAATCTAAGTATTTGTCAGATTTTTTGCGCATGTTCATAGCTTGTGAGGAAACTCATGACAAGTAAATAACAATTTAAACAATAACTGACATCGGCGTGAAAGTAGCATTTCTGAAACTACCGTAGTTCATTCCAACCATGATCAGTACTTGAGCTTCTGTAGGAATGAGGATTTGTAAGAATTATGTCGATTGAAAATATAAAGTACTTATTTCCTGAAAAGAGAAATTAAACGACTAAAGTTCTAAAATCTAACAAATTGGTTCATGGTTAATTTAGCTTACTTTACTGTTATCTTTATTCAGATATTTTGTTCGAAAGGAACCCACATAAATGAAGTAGTTGCTTACTGATAATTAAATTTATTGATTAAAATAATTTTAATTGAAGGATAAAGCTAAATTTATCAAAGTAAATGAATTAATTTTGGTTATGTTTTTATTCTACAAGGAATAAAACAAAACTGGCTACTCTAAAATAAGAAATCTGAAAATAGGTAAACGTTAAAGTGAACTAAATTAATCATGAACTAATTTGTTAGATTTTAGAAAAGCTTATTTAGTTGTTTAATTTCACCTTACAAGAAATTATCTCTTTATATTTTCAATTCGCATAAGTGTTACAAAATCTTCACTCCTACAGAAATGTTTGTACTCGAAGTTTCAGAAATGAAATATTTTGGACCAAAACTTTCACGCCAATATAGTTATTCACATTGTTACTACTATATTACTTACATATTGTTACTTACTTCAATAGTTATTCACATTGTTACTTACTGTGATTTTCCTCACTAGCTCTGAACACTCACAAATACATCTGAAAATACTTGGGTTGGCCTCCAGTTTCTTGAAAAACAGGATCTGCACTATATCGACTTGTTTTGTAATTATTATGAGGCGTTAAAATAATCAGCTTCTTGCGGCTCATTTCTAAGTATAACTTTTTGGACATTATCAGGGTCCACTGGTCTCTCGTTCTTGTGCTCGACATATTCTCCAGACTATCTTTTTAAGTAGTCTAAAACTCTCGTAGTCTAAAACTTCTTAAGTAGTTTAAAAGTCGTTCTCTTATAAAAAAAAATCGTGAATTCATTTAGAGTTCTCTGGCAATCTTCTATTTTTACGTATCCTTACGTATTGGCCTAGGTTTCCATGAGTTAGACCTCTGGATCTCTTGCGATTGATCTTTTTACTTACAAAGCCTTACATTATCGTTGTAAATCCGTTTGAATTAAAGTTGTCCTCCTTGGCGCCATCGATATTGACGATATTGTTCTTCATTCATTGACTTTTTACATGCCACCTTCCGTCGTCATTTTTATGACGTATTACAACTGTTCCTGCTTTCTTGAGTTCATGTTGCCTTGTATCTGATCATGAGACATATTTCTTTGAAATAATGATATTGTTTGTTAACCATTCAAAAATAAGCTTATTTGGCTTTAAAATTGCTCTGTTTTCAATTAATGTCACTACGGCACTTACCTAAACTCAATTTTCCTCTCTCCACCATTGTTGAAGCTCAATTTTTCTAATTCCCAGAAATATGATTCCATACTAATAGTAAAAAGAAAACATAAATATACACTTTTATTGAACAGAAATTATACACTTTATACATTTAACAATGTAACACTTTAGAAGATTTTACAAAGAGAACTTATCAGGATTCTGCCCAACTCCCTATTTAGAAATTCGTTGAATGCCAACGAGAGTTTATAGATTCACTTGCTCTTTCAAGACATTATTTGACACTTCAATGGAACTAGGACTGTTGACTGTTTCAGGAAATCTACTAAGAGTAAAATGTGAACATTTATATTTATTAGCAATGAGAACATTTAAATGAATACAGCATTATCCAAGAATTCAAAGACTTTTAACACACTTTACTGACCGGTCACGAGTATACTCGTGTTTGCATGGACGAACGTTGGTGACCGGTCACAGGTATTGGTGTCATGTCACCATATTTTAGTAAAAAATCTTATGTGGGCAACACATGACTTTCCTTATATAATGCAATGAATTTACTACTTTTACAGTAAAAAATAGGTTTTTCTTATAATAGATACTATGTTCTTTCCAAGATATTGAATTTTCGACAATGAGTCGTCATTTTCATTGATTTAGCGTCATTTTTATCCATTTGGCGAGATTTTCGTTCATTTGGCAGCATTTCAAAAAGTCGCCAAGTTGGCGACATTCCACCAAATAAGTCGCCAGAATCTCGCCAAGCGTTATGGACTGAGAAATAAGTTATTCTTATGGCAGATAAATGACTATTGGCGTTTAAATACAAAAGTATTACTCAAAGTATCTTTTCTCATGAATAGAACGAGTTAGATCCACGACAATGATGTCACCCAATTTATCGCATGATATTACATGTGAAAAGTAAGCATGTTTCTTAACAGTTAATATTTTTTTTTAATTTATGGGATTTTTTGATAAATTTATTTGAAAATGTGTAATATCTCAAGAACGGCTCATGCTAGCGTTCTAAAGTTTATGTCAATCGTTTTCTGAGGAAAAATTACATAAGAAATGTCTATTTTGCATAACTTTATTAAAGGTTTTGATTTTTTGATGATTTTTTCAAAATTTCACTCAAAAATTTAGGGGGGTTCTGAACATTCGATTGTGTTTTAAAGCAATAGGTTTCCAGTATTCACGGATTGTGATTTTTGTACCAAATTTTATTCGAATCGGTCCATTCGTTCGTGAGATATCGTCTCCACAGACTCGCTGGTGCGCGCGCGCTCTCACACACACAATGTTTGATTCGTGATCAGGGATGCTTGAAACGTGCTCTCCCGTCGAAAACTCGAATTCGAATTTTCGACCCCGTCACAATACTTTCCTTATACATTATGTATATAAGGAAAGTAAAAATTGTTACTAGCAGGGAAAAAATCCCTCTAGAATATATAGAGTATGCTCTTTCAAAGGAAAGCTCTGCGAAACTCGATATGTTTGTAAAACTTGCTGTGTACCATTGCACGTAGGTGAATGCTTTACAGTATATCATATCCAAAAAAATTATTAAATGTGTGTAGTAAGTTTCATTTCAAAGCATGCTGTGTAAATAAATTTTATTGAGGCTAATTTAGATGGTTTCATTTTATATTCAACTGCGGAAAAATAGCCGACTGCACGGAATAGCTTTGACTTGAAATAGCCGGTCAGCAATGTATTAAAATAATTTTGAATAATTCCATAAAAAAAGTCGAGTATTATCTAGGAAAACGAACTGAAATCGAGACAAGTCTGCAATAAAAATATTTCGTCCAAGTACCAAAAGAAAGAAAACACTATTTTGTTAGGCGGCTTTTAGTATGTTTTTATCTATGGCGTTAAATTGACGCGATAAAATGATTATATAGTACTATATTGTGCCTATAAATTTATAGATTTTTTATACAAATTGTACATTACATAGCGTAGGGTTACCGTACTTTAAAGCCAAACAGGAACATTTTTATGTACTTTCGATTAACTTCATGTGATGGATTTTGTTTGAAAGTTTGGCAAAATTTTATTACCCAACAATTTAGCGATATTGTCAAGTCTGGCAACTATTCGAAAATGTCACCAAATCTACAAGAGTAACTACAAATTGATGAAAATTCTATATTCTGGAAAATTAAGTTACATTTCTTTAAAAATATTTATTGCTTTGGGGAAATTAATATTCTTGATTTGAAATATAACGCGTTTCACTGTCAGATAAGTATGTTTCTTTTTTTTTTCTTTGTAGGGTGTCATACATTAATTTTATGATTTAAATGACAACTATGTTTAAAATACAATAGAAAATTAAAAGATTTAAATAAAGTTTTTAAAAATGAAAAGTTGAAAAAAAAATTATATACCCGGTGAAATGGACACCGGTAGGACTAAGCTGATTTGGTGCTCTACGGTCATTCGCACGAGGGCTGAAACAGACCAAAAGTTTCAAATTAACCTGCAGTGTCTGTGGGCATCCAGTCATACTCCGGTTCTGTACTCGTGAATCCAATTCGAACAGGTTAAAGCATTTTCCGCAACTCAAGAATGTTCCTTGAACGTATGGGAGGGGGGGGGGGGGGAGACAACTTTTGACGGAAACATAATATGTTTAAAATTAAATCCATTTATAATTGATCAATAATTATGTATTTAAAGTACACTCAAACCTGTTTTTGTGCGATCTTTTTTTTGTGCGATTTTTTATTTGTGCGATTTTTTTTTGTGCGGTATATGAAAATCTCAATCAAATTGGAACATAATTGACGAAGTTATCAATAAAAGAAAATTAGTAGGTTTGATCGGCCATTTAGTTTTTTCGATTTTTGAGATGTATTTCATCCCATTACATAAGTATTGCGTCAGCCAGTTACATTACATATGTATTGAATTCTGTAATCGCATAATTTAATTGTTGAACGCACAAGAATTTCCATGTAAATAAATGAAATGTACAATAGCTTATTGCGATGGAATTCTTGCGTAGCAAAGCAAAAATGCATTGATCGCAAATAAACATTTAAGGACATCTGCAACGTGTTAGTTCGGGTTTTCCTGAAACGGACTGCGTGTCTTGTTAGGTCGCTGAGTTGGTTTTTTGCTAATGAGATAGTTGGCGACTAGTCTCATGCCTTGTTTTGTTTGTTTTAACGAGTAGGTAGAAGAAGTTTACTTGAAGGGAGCAAAGAGTTACTTTTTTTTATTCGTCTCTGATCTGCGCAAGTGACAAGTCCGCTAAATAAAGTGATTTAATAAAGAATATTACATGTGTTTTAATTTTTAAATCTAATATTAATTGACGTCCTTCAAAGTGCTTTCACATTCCTGGACCATTAAGATAAGATTTATTTCAAAGCGAAAATTGAAGGTAAATTTATTATTTTTTCTATTTAGATATAATTTTCTAGGATTTTTATTTTATTTTTAGACTACGAAAGATAATGGTTATACGTTTTGAAAAATTTTGTATGTGTAAAATATGGACATATGTAGATAAAATATTTAAAAATGTTCGCATGTGTATTTTCTAAATCAGATTCCAAAAGGTTTGGCGAGATTCCAAGTAGCTGCCAAGCCCAGTGTCTTGATTTCGTTTAAAAAAGCAATTCCTAGTTATTTCGTAAGGTTTTGAGTTATTTTCTACGTGAGAGTTTTTTTTATGCGGTCCCTATTCCCCGCATAAAAAAAATACTTTTTAATTGTGTTGCGAAAACTATTTTTTATAGCTACTCGTCAAGCTTGGTGCGATTTTTCTTTTATGCGGTCCCTATCTACCGCACAAAAATAGGTTTAAATGTACTTATACATCTTGCAATATATTTAGAAATATATTTAAAGCATAAACATCATGTTATATTAGAAGATGACCTAAACACTATTTCGGATATCTAAATTTCGAGGACCTAAATCCCGGATATCTAAATTTCGTACGTTCTTGTCTGGAGCCCCTACTCTCTTTTTAATGCATTCATATTACATACCTTCTATGTACCCGCCCTTTCGGCCTTTCGATGATCATAATCATGAAGAGTGAATAATAATTCGTTCGGGACGGATGGCAAGTTATTGTAAAAGTTCGTCGCCTGCTTTTTAATTTCAGCTCTCACGGTTTTAATTTTAAAATCTTTATCACAGAGTTCCTTAAATATCTGGGGGCTTTCCTAATACTCTTCAGGGTTTTGTTTTGTCTTTTTGCTCAGCAGTCTATGAAAAAAGACAAAAAAAAAAACCCTGAGGAGTATTTACCAACTTCTCATCAGATACATTTATCAAGTAAATAAAAGTTTCAAGAAAATACTAGTGGCTAAAATTAATATTCGTTTCAATAACAGCAATGTTGGAAGAAAAGTGAACGAAACATGAAGCCTGATGAGGCAGGCCTAAATATAATTAGAGTGGAATTTTTATTTACGAAATTTTGAAAAATTTTATTTGATTTATAAGTTCTCAAATTCACAAGATTATTATTTTAGGAAAAATACACAGTAGTATACATCACGATTAGTATACCACGATTTTGGATTGTGACATCATCAGAATTTATAATCGCCAAATAATTTTTCAATCGCCAAATTGAATTTTCTTTCGCAAAATGCGACAATAGCTATCGACCCCTGGAGTATTTTATACGGTAACAATAAACATATGTATATTTAACGCTACACATATCCCACGGCATTCATGAGGATACAGGAACCGGAGGTTGTTCACTCCCGACAAACCTCCCATCCGTTCTCAATAACCACAGATACGTGCCTGTCATACACTCCTCCCATTTAAATATTGCTATTTTTTATAATATAAGACTCTCTTTCGAAACATAGAATACTATGCCAACCCCTAACATACCCCTGAACCTAATAAATAAAAATGTAAATAATATTTCTTATTTAGACGGAAATAGAGTCCAGATTATGAACCTATAAAAACAATTTATTTGGAACTTTTATTTTCGATAAAACTTAAAAAGTAGCTCTCCGAGTTAGTGTTTTACTCATTTTTCTAACTATCACTCGAAATATATAGTAAACTATAAAAGGTAGCTATAAATAGCAAACGACAAAAATGAGTACTAGAAAAATTAGTATTAAAATATGTATTTGTAAAAGATGCTCTGATAATTTTCAAGAAAAATTGAAAATTCTTGAATTTGAATTGATTGATGATTTTCAAGTTTTAATGCTTATATTTATAAAATTAAAAAGCTATCTTTAAACAATAAGCAAAAATTTGTAACTCTTGGTAAGCCCTAAAAGTATATATAATCAAACTGGTTCAAATTCTTTGTTTCAATTTTACAAAATTTTGGTTTTAGTTTACAAAATGTTATTCATGCAAAACCATTTCGGCTTCATCGGATTGAAACCACCGCCTATTTTTATTAAGTAAAAGCCAGGTATAGTCATGCGGCCAAGGGAGGAACATTTTAATAGATAAGAGCGAGATAAGGCCATATGTCCATGGGAGAATGTTTTCGTTGAGGACTTTCTATAAGAAATCTTGTAATTAAGGGGAACAGTTACACAAAAATTTGAAATGGTGCGTCAAAAATTCGATTTTTTGTCTTCCTAATTTCAAATATACATAATCTTAAAACTCACTTCCCAAAATACGGGATTTTTATCTTAAACCAAAGTGCTCTTTAGAAGTGATTTTATAAAATGTTATTTCATAACCTTTTAATAAAATGAAAACTTTATTTCCCTTTTCTCAGAATACAAATTTTACATTTATTATTTTATTGTAACTGCTACGACTTTTTTCAATTTATAATAAGTATGAATATTTTGGTATATTTATACTGTTCAAAACATGTACTGTAAAAGTATGCATGTTTCTTTTATATTATAACATTATTATTTTGAGAAATATTAATATAACTGAAATATGCGATTTTTTACAGAATTTTTATATAATTATAAATTTATTATAAAATTTTTGGAGAACAATATTAAAAATAGAAATGCATAGTTTCATAAAAAAAAATATAAAGATACACCAAACACCAAAAGCAAATTCGCATCATATCTAATTTTGAAGTTTTAGCATTTTAAAAACCTAGCATTTTAAAGGCATTTATTTTAATTTTTCAAAATCTCACAAATTTAAAAAATATATATATGTTATTTTTTATAATGCACCTCACAACAAGGTAACTTACAAGCCCAATTAAAGTAACAAAACTAAAAAACAAAACTCTAAAGTGATTTTAAAAAATATAATTTTGTGTAACGATCCCCCTTAAATCTGTGACAATCGAACACTCTGAATCCTCAGATTCTCCCGATGAGGATCAGAACCTAACTATCTATATTTGACTAGTCTGCTTCATAATTACTATTAAAAAGTTTAAGCATAATTATTGGTAAACAATACTACGTTTAATGCATAAGAATATAAAGTTTCTTCTAACTTAAAACATAATCAAATAATATTACATAAATATTAAAAAAGAATTAACGAGTGAGGCTCAACTCAACTTTCTCATATCAGAATCAAGTTTTAGTATTTTTTTTTTTTTTCAAATTTTACAAGAAATTTTTTTGAAATATCGGTATTGTGAATCCAAATGATTACCATTATAGCGTGTTACACTTTACTTTAAAGGGCTTGACAAAATATTTCGATTGATACCATATTTGACAATGTACCGCCCAGATGGGGGGGGGGCTTTTCCCGGAGGGGGGCTAACGACGTCATGAACAAAAAATAAGCTGTACCGCAGCTATTTTTCACACGATTTAAATTATTAAGTTTTGTAATCATTGAGCTATAAATAAAGAATTTCATGCATGATTATGTAAAATTTTGTCCTATGCTGCCCTGTTAAAATAATATAAAATTTTTAATGCCTTTCGAAGTTTTCGCTGGTATTTGAAAATATTCTATCTAATTCTAGGTTTTTTTTATAACAAATCTGGATATAAAGTTTCGTGAAAATTCATTAATATTTGGGGCAGCAATAGGTTACACAAGAAATCGACCACAAACATATAGACAGACAGACAGCACTCCAAAAATAGTCAAAACGCGTTCAGGAGATCCTAAAATATATATTGGCATCAAAATCTCGAAATCGAAAATTTTTGTGAAAACAATGCTTTCTCAATACTACGTATGAGAAAAGTAAAAGTTATTACTTCAAATTTTGCATTCTGGTAAAATTATTTTCCTAGTGCTATTCTTAAACAATTAGCAAAAATACCAATATTTGATAGAAATTACCTTAAAAGAAAGTTGGAAGTCATTTAACTTTAGATTTGTAAGGCCAATATATCCTTGATCAAAATACAACAGCAAAGTGAGCATGACCATAATGTTAAGAAATATAGCCCCCTTAAAATTGAGGATCTGAATCTTCCATTTTACACGCTTCGTGGTAGACCTGGCACTGCTGATTACCCATTATTTGCTTAAGAAATGATATAATACGCTTCCTTCAACTGGGACATACTTGGGAATGGGGAGAGGAGGGGGGGGGGGTCTTTCTGACTTTTGAAGAAGACTAAAATCCTATATCTGACTAAATTTAGCTTAATTTACAATTGTTCAAACCGACATTTAAATGAAAACTCTGTAACTGAAACGGGCTCTAACCCTCTGAGTTCGCCTTTAATACACATTAGACCCTACTGAGAAAATTATCCACTGCTGTTGATCTTGTCAGACACATAAAATGTTCTTATTGTAAAAGCTAAATGGCAATCAGTAGATTAGTCTTAAACGAAATAAAATTTATAACTATAAAACTTTTATTAAATAAGTGGTTTACATGCTTCTGAATAATTATCCATTTCATAAAAATATATTTTGTAATAAATGTATGAACAAAAAGTAAAATTTTAACAAAAAGCAATAAAAGAATGTAATGTAAAGAAGCTGTCATAACAGCTAAGTGTTATTACTTTGTATCAGATCTTAACGTAAATTTTAGTTATGCATTTTTAGCTATACACAGTTTATTACTGGTCCCTTGAAAAAAGCACAAACAATGCTTTACAACATTTATCTAAATATATATACACAATGCAATTTAAAATTAAACTGTCAAGCATTTCAAAGTCAAATATCATACCTGATATTCCCAACTTTAGTGTATTTTCAACAGTCGTCCTCAAACGCAGACGCCAAACGAAATTTAAAAATGGCGTCGTAAATAAGGTGCGCAGAAGTTAATTAAAAGTACTAGCGTTTCGAGATAACTTTGGCGGCTATGAAAGGCTACGAAAAAGTGCAGAAAGCGCATTGGCGTAAAAATCAACAAGGTAGAGCTGCTTAAATTTTCGCCAAGATTAATTTCCACATAGCTGTTTACTATCGTCATGATCGTATGCAAAGACATGGCTATGATAGCCTTCGAATTTTGATTCGAAAGTTATCATAGTCACTTTAAGCGTTTACGAATGTTTTTGAGGTAATATCTGTATGTGTGTGTATGTGGTGTATGTTAATGTATGTATGTATGGTGTGTATGCTAGTGTGTGTATCTCTGAGTTTGTAGATACGATATCTCATATACAACTAAAGCGTTTCATATAAATTTAATACAATTATTACAATAAGTAAAAACTCCGGCCGTCCAACTAGTTACTCTAAGTCCTCTGGACGAGTCGGACGGTCTGGGTCTTCAATAAGTAAAAACTGAAACCCTATTTATTTTAACCTTTTGCTTACTGGTGGAACAGAGTCCATTCCAAACGAAGGACCTCTCAAAAAGACAGATATTTAGGACGCCATTGCCTGCAAAGGGGGAATCGAACTGTTTGGTATAGGGTATATCAAATACCTGTCTTTTTGAGAGGGTCTTCGTTTGAGATGGTCGCTGTCTCACCCGTAAGCAAAAGGTTAAACGAGATCGAATGTTTAGAAGACCCACCCCCTCCTTCTAATTTTCGAAGGAAGTTTTGAAAAATTTATTAAAAATCAGCTCTTTAAATATTAATAAAACGAAATAGTCATTTCAGACGTAATTTTTCAGTTGAAAGCAAATGATACCAACTTTAAAACGTCCCAGAGATAATGAATTATGTTTTAATAAATTTTTAAAAATCGGGATTTTGAACGATAAAGTTGAATAAATCATCATTTCATACGTTATATTTAATTATCAAACGATTAACACACACACTTTAGAATGCTAGCATGAACCATTATCGAGATATTACACATTTTTTCCAACAAATGCGTCATAAGGATCATATGAAATTATAGAAGTAGCCAGTATCATCAAATACGTTCACATCCCATATGCAGTTTTATGCAACAATGTATTTTCCTATGAATCGAACGAACTAGATCCACAAGAATAAAGTTAGTAAATGTGTCGTATAAATTTGTAAATGTGTCGAATACATTTGTAAATGTGTCGCATAAATTTCTAAATGTGTCGCATAAATTTGTAAATGTATCGCATGAATTGGTCGCATAAATTTGGAAGGAGAATATATTTAAAGATTAAAACATTCAACACTTCCTTAAAGAAAGTAGGCAAATGAAAATAAGATGATTAGGTAACGAGGCTTAAGTGAAGAGGTATAGTCACCTAATTTTCATATGCCTGCTTTCTTTAAGGAAGTATTGAATGCTTTATACTCACAAGCAGCAATTTTATTTATTGTGATATATAAAGATATTTGCTACTGTTTTAATTTTATGCAACTTTTTTAATAAATTCATTTGAAAAACATATAATATTTCAAGAACGGCTCATGCCATAGTTACAATGTTTGGAAGATTCCCCCACCCCTTCCAATTTCTGAAGGAATTTTTGAAAAATTTATTAAAAAATTAAAAAGTGAGTATCATTCGTTTTCTAATAATAAATGATGTGCAAAAAGATTATTTATTTAATTTCAGTGACTATCCTGATTTCTTTGTCATTTTTGAAAATTCGAAGGAAAATATAGATCTTCCGAACGTTTGATTGTACTTAACACACACACATACATACATACTCACATACATACATACACACACACATACATACTCACAGACACACATATACTCACATACACACATATACTCACATACACACATATACACACATATACTCACATACACCTATATGCTCACATACATACCTATTCTCACATTCACACTCATACTCACACACAAACATTACCCCATCACCCCCAAAACGTTGTATTCGATTTCAGGGGCGCTAAAAACGCACAATTCCGACAAAAACTTAAATCGAATTTTCGATCAATTTATAATACTCTTCCTTCACTTCAAATATCTGTGTAGAGACAGTAATAGGCTCTTACATTTTAATTGAAATAACAATCATTCACTAAAATGTTGAGCCTCAGGCTCAAAGGACACACACACATACTCATACATACATATATACTCCTACACACATATACCCATACACACATTTACTCATACACACACACACATATTTATATAACACAAAATTGCTTTGTATGCTGCTTTTAACAGTCATTTCAATTGTATTAATTTAGCAGCAGTTTGAGCTGTACGTAAGCTCAATGTAATCAAATTAATAAATACTTCCTATATAGGAATGCTGTTCGTAATCTATCGGAATCCACTTTAAACCACTTTAAATTGTTAGTCGTCGTCAACTTTGCCTCCGTAGGTACAAAATGAGCACCGAAAATCCAATAGCAGCCTTTTTACTTTCCCTGCAATACATGGTAATGTGTAGAGAAAGTATTGGAATCATGTCGAAAATCGCAACTCGAGTTTTCAACGGATCTACACGTTTCGAGACCTCTAGAATACGAAAAAACCATTTTTACGTGACGTGTGTGTGTGTCTGTGTGCCTGTGTGTCTGTCTGTGTGTCTGTCTGTGTGTCTGTGTGTCTGTCTGTCTGTGCAGATTTTGTATCCACTCTAACTAAAAAACTAATGGATCAAATTTCACAAAATTTGGTAGGTAAGTCACTTGTGAGCGAGTCTGGTGCTGATTAGTTTTGGATACGATTTGGAATAAAAGAAGCCGCCTTTTTTTGCGAAATGGCCCGCAAAAGCTTGTATCCACTCTAACTGAAAACTACTGGACCGAATTTCACAAAATTAGGTAAATGAGTCACGAGTGGATTACCCTGGTGCTGATTAGATTTTGGAACGATTCGAAAAATAATAACCTGCATTTTTTTGCAAAATGGCCCGCAAAAATCGTCAAAATCTAAACTAAAGAACTAGGTATATTCAAATATATCCATTAAATGCTCGTTTAATACGTAATTTTTAACGACGAAAGGAATAAGACCAACCCCATTACACTAGGACTAGCCGTTCTTGAGATATTTTAGTTTTCCGTATTTTCTCTACGCCACCTTTGAAAATAAGTCCGGTTACCGAATGAGAACGAAAATTGAATTAAAAGTTAAATAAATTTAATTAAAATAAAGAGAACGTTAATATAAGTCTGCAGGGAAAGTCATGTGCTGCCCACATCAGATTTTTTTCTTTTCGAATCAATCCATTACAAACACTCTTTTAAATAAAGAAAACTTGAGCAACGCATTTAAGCACAAAAAAGATAATAATTATCTTTTTTGTGCTTTAATGCTTAAATTATTATAGCAAAGGGGGATTTATAGCAAAGGAGGATATTATAGCAAAGGGGGATCGAACTGTTTGGGACAGTGTATGTCAAATACCTGTCTTTTTGAGAGGTTCTTCGTTTGGGATGGACGCTGTCCCACCCGTAAGCAAAAGATTAAAGGGCTTGAAAAAATATTTCGTTTGATACTATACTTGACAGCATACCCCACCCGGGAGCAACTTGCCCTCCACGAGAGGATCTAATGACGTCGCGAACACACAAAAATTGTATCGCGGATATTTTTCACAACAATGACTGAAACTATTAAGTCTCAAGACCATTAAGCCGTAAATAAACCCTTTTTATGCAGGATTAGGCCAAATTTTGCTCTATGTTGTCATGTTAAAAAAATATAAAATTTCGAATCCATTTCGAAGTTTTTGTTCGAACTTAAACAAATTCTATCTTATTCAACAGTTTTTGATAACAAAGCCGGATATAAAGTTCCGTGAAGATCCATTAATATTTGTAGCTGCTATCGTGTATTCAAGAAATCGACCACACACATCAGACAGACGTACGGACATCACTCCAAAAATAGTCGAAACGTGTTTAGGAGGTCTTAAAACATATGGTGGCATCAAAATCCCGAAATCGCGAAAACAATACTATGTATGGGAAATTAAAAATCATATAATAATATAATTGATTTAAATGATGGCGTATTTTATTGTTCGTCGAAAAAATACGTTTTGTTACGGAATTTAGAGGGTCGTAAATTAATTACGTTTCGTATAAAAGTCGTATGGTAATTATATTTTGTTAAAGGGTTATAATAAAAGGGAGGGATAAATTTGAATAAAAAGTTATTATTAATAGAATTGATTGAGAGGGATAGATTGATTAAGGAGTTATTGCAAATAGAATTTATCGGGAGGAATAGATTTGATTAATGAGTTATTATTAATATAATTGATCAGGGGGGGGGGGAATAATTTTGATTAAGGAGTTATTATTAATGGAATTGATCGGGAGATGTGCATGGTCCGCGCCTAACTGAAGATTTTAGTAGGCCAAGCGCGCGTTGTAAGCGGACAAATGGAAGAGAATCATATGCATAATTAATGTCCCCCCTCATGAACTTAACTTCCTTTCTCTCGACTCAGGCCGTCCAACCTACCCGAAGGTGTAATGTATCTGCTTGGATGGCAGGAACAGTGCTACCCAAATTAGACCGGAACCCATTGGGGAAACATCCACGGGGACCATACCCAACTTCTTCTGCCACCAACTTCTCGAAAGGACTTTCAGAAACGTGCGATTCAACGTGCTTGTACTCCGCGTAAACACAGAAATGGTGTGGGCAGAGCCGGGAATCGATCTCGGATCCTTCGAGTGCCTTAACAACTGGGCTGTCTACTGTTTTTTCTCTATCTGTTTGTCACATTTGATGACAAACTTGGCACAATATCACCAACTTGGCTACTTTGAGAAAATGTCTCCAACTTAATGATAACTCAATATCACTTAGGATTAAATTCAAATTCTCTGATATTCCATGCCGCTTTATGGGAATTGATTATGTAATGACTTTGATTCAAAATATGGCGAGATTCGCTGTGGTTGAAATAGGTACGTTTTGTTGAGGAGGAGGCTGGAGGGTTGTCAAGTAATTGCTTTTTGTTAGACGTTAGAGGATTGTATATTAATTATTCTTCTGTGGGCGAGGTTTAAAGTAATTCATAATATTCATCGGGAAAGGTGCGGGATTTGCATGCAATCGGGAACATTAAGTACAGGCGTACGGATGAAAGGGAATGTTTTACATTATCGTATACTCCCCCTCCTCCGTCCATAACTTCCGAATATGCCTAAAGTTTGAGTTTTCACAGATGTGATCGCGCTTCCACTGGAGGTAACAGCAACCATGGATCACTTCCCCTCTTTTCAGCGTAGAATATCTGATACTTGCAATGGGTGCAAGAAAACTTGATACGTGCCACAGTTTTATGATTCCCGTCATATGACAATTTATCAATTAGTTTAACAAGAAAACTTTTTATTTCTACACAGCAATCGTACTTCTACATTATATAGGAAAGCTTAATTAATGGGTATTTTTTTACAATGTAATGCACACTAACAGTGTGACTGAATGCTATCAAAGAAGAATAACATAGCATTCTCGTTCAGGGCCGATCATAGGGGTGGCGGATACCACTCGAGTGGGAGATAGGCGTTAGGAAAAGCACGGCCGAGTATTTTTTATTTATTCTTGAAGGAGGTGAAGATATGAAATATTCACAAGTAGGGGAAAGTCAAATAAGGTATGACAGTCCAGTGGTTAGCGGACGGGGGTTGCACTCAGACGACCCGAGTTCAATTCCCGTCTTTCCCTTAAAACCGTCTCCT
The DNA here is from genome assembly GCA_951213105.1 of Amaurobius ferox. Taxonomy (NCBI): domain Eukaryota; kingdom Metazoa; phylum Arthropoda; class Arachnida; order Araneae; family Amaurobiidae; genus Amaurobius; species Amaurobius ferox. Next base: position 110,513,668 of record OX578152.1, on the reverse strand, counting down.
TGTTTTCGCGGAGTACGGGCACGTTAAATATGCGAGTTCGTGAGCCCTTCCAAGAGGTTGGGGATATAGTAAAGAGGGCACGACGTCTGTGGATGCCGCCCTGGCTGTGTGCCGGTCTACATTGGGTGGTACAATTCCGGCCGTCTGATCAGATACCATACTTTTTCGGGTAGGTCGGACGGTCTGGGTTGAAGAAGAATAAATATGGGGCGTCGGGGATTTTGATGTTCTGAACCTTTCCCCTGTCTGGGTCATGGAAATATCGAAGGGGGGGCAGAGCATGTTCTCCTTCACTTTAAAGGGCTTAAAAAATCTTTCAATTGGTACTATACTTTACAATGTACCCACGGAGGAGGGGGGCATCGATATCGTGTGTCCAAATAATGACAACTATAGCATGTTACCTTCTACTTTAAAGAGCATGAAAAATATTTCGATTGATACCATATTTGACAATGTACCCCCCAGGGGTGTAACTTGCCCCCAAGGGGTGGAGGAGCTAATGACGTCTTGAATAAAAATTGTATCGCAGCTATTTTTCCCAACAATGATTAAAACTATCAAGTTTCGTGATCATTGAGCCATAAATAAACCCCTTTTATGCATGATTATGCCACATTTTGTCTTATGCTGCCATATTAAGAAATAGAAAATGTCGCTTGAATTCGCCCCTTCAAATATTTTATTATTAATTATTCGCGTTTCTTCATTAATATCAAAGTTCGCTTGCACTTGCATAATGCAAGTGCAAGCACCTTTCCGGAAGGTAGCTGATGCATTACAACATCATGGACATCCGTTGAATTGCGAACTAAATGAAAGTATTACGGAAATCGAGTTAAAATTTGATTTTGTTGCAGTTGGGGAGGGAGGGGGGTACGTACATTCAAGCTAAACCCATGTACTTCGTAGTTCCTTTTCCGAGAACGACCTGTTCGGTAGAGCGACAGGTATACGGGTCTAAAATAACGTTCTCTGAAAGAAGATTTAGGATTTTGTAAAAGGATTTATCTTAAAACAATGATGAAAGAATCTTTTAATTTAAAGGTAAGTTTATAGAATTGTTTTCCTTTATTAGCTGTGTACCACAGCTATGCAGCTATTCCAGCAACAAAACCGTACAAGTTGTAAAGAACCTTTCTAACCCAATCGAGAATCGAACCCTGGCTCTCCGAACTGGCCAGCCGACGCTCTACGGCTGAGCTACTGGGACGAAATGGCAAGCTCTTATCGTCGAAGTGGACTCTGTATTCTCCACCCTGTAATGTCAGATTGGCGGGTAACTAACAATCTGGCTGAGCACCTCCTGCTATTTTTACCTCAGGTTAGCCTCCTGCTACTACTATTTTTGCCCAGGCTAGTATCCTACGTGGTCGTTATCTTCTCAATTTAAAATCGGCGCTCAATCTTCCAGAGTCCACTGGATTCGTACTAGTCGTACTAGGATCAATTTCAGAATTTTCAATTCTCTCAAAATTTTGTAAATCTCATATTCTTAATCTTTGGCAAAATTATCTTAATGATTATATTTCCACCAGGACTGGTGATCCAGCTAGAATCCTGTCTTATCTCCCTATCGTGAATCCTAATTTAAAAATTTTTAATAAATTTACTTTCTTACTGGTCATGGCCCCTTTCTTGATTACCTATACTTTTTTTAAAATTAAATCCACCTCTAACTGTATTTGCAATAAATTCGGTGGCGTCGACGATTACATTTTCGATTGTCCTTTTTCTAAAAAGTTTCATCTCTGCAAACTCTCCCCATCTAATAAATCAATTTCGTTCTCCAAAGTTCGTTCAAATCCTTCTTCAGTAGATAAAATTAAAAACTGCCTTCTTGTTGCCATGGAAATTTCTAATAAAGTGACCTAAGCTTATGAGTAGATTCTGCTCTCAATTAATTTGGATCAATGAATCCCTTTATTTCATTATTATTAACTTATATGGACTTATTGTGTTCCCTCCATATTTTCTGTTTAAAAAAAGCTATGTTAACTGTTTCTATTTTCTCAGTTCTTTTTTTTCATCTTTTGACCCTTTTTATTTGTACTTTTTCAACATTTTCTTTTCTAAACTTTATCCAAAATTTCTAAAATTTCTGTTTTTGTTTTCCATGTGCCTAAATTCCTTTCCTTTTCCATATATTTACTCACTCGAAATTTATATATCTCACTCTATCTGAATATACCTCACTCTAAATTTTATTTTTCAATCTTTTTATCTATATTCGCAATAACACTTTTCCCATTTTTGAAAAATGGACGTACTTGTCAAGTTCAAATATAATGTAAAACTGTCTGTTTAACCACACTATTTTTCATCAGTTGTTATCTTTTTATAGACCTACATAAATGTTCGCTTTGCGGTATGGTAGACCTTGGATGCCTCCTGAGTGCAGGAGGTATCCTTTCCCGGCCGTGCAGCTAGCTACTCTAAACCCACTATGTGAGTCGCACAGTCTGGGGTCTTCAGACCTCCGAGATCTTTGTACTAACCTGCAGGGTTGGTTTGTTCGGGCGTCATTGTAAAGATCTTTGCTACTCCAACCGGAATTCGAACCCTATAACTCCGAACTGGCCAACCACTGGGACGAAATTACAAGCTCTTATCGTCAAAGTGGACTCCTTAAAATCCCATTACAAGCTATAACACTGTAATCTATAAAGTATGGTGCACGTATCAGCCCCATATACAGAGCCTATTATGGGCCCATTCTTAATGTTTCACCTTTGCTTTTAAATAACTAGGTGCTATACATCTGGGACTGGTATAGATTTGGCACTTGGGTATATTAGATCCATGTGTGCCATACATGGGTCCATAATAAATTGGCCTTATGATCTGCAAATGGAATAAACTATATAGCATCCACACACCCTACGGAATCACGGCAAATCACTGCTGAGGAAGGTATAATGTATGTGTTTCTTTCTTTTGACCTAGACCGTCCGACCTACTCGAAGATGTAAAGTATCTGTTTCAACTGCGGGACAGTGCTACTTGGGCCTCCGAATGCAATCCCCGTGCCTTAACCGCTGGACTGTCTCGCCCTTAAAGGTATAGGTCTGCTACCTGCACGGGATTAAGCCTACCTCCCTCCATATAGACATGCACATCTGCAGATCCCTAGTAGAACATCTACGGGCTCAAGCCTGCCTAAATGTCTAAATCCCACCCCCACGGGCTTAATCTCAAATCGATGATACCGGAATTTAGGTCTCGGTTGAAACTCGATGCCTAATTCACAATATTCAAAAATCTACATTGAGATAGCTCTGCTGTTCTATAGAAAATTCACTGAAACCTCGTTTCCGGCATCGATGATCAAAGCCTCCGAAAGACACCAAGTTGACAATATTTTACCAAATTTGCCACCAAGGTGACCAAATGTAGGGGAGAGAGGGCATGAAAGGTATACTGTGGTGAAAGGAAATGAACATTGGAGTTTGGTTTATTTTTTAAATATAATAAATCTTTGGATTGATATATTATTCTTAAATGAAGTGAAAGTGAATCGAATAGTTCGTACATTACTATTATGGTCGCAATAACCCATCACTACTTCTTTGCACGAGTTCCTAAAATACAATCATTAATAAAAATACTACATATTAAATTCCACTTTTTTAACTTTTAAAATAAAATAATATTTATTTACACATATTATTATTAAGATTAAAATTACATTATTTTAATAAACGCTTAAGGGGACGGTGGGCGTTGAAATGAGCAAAAATCGCTAAAAAAAGTTTTAATATATAACATTATTTTACACATTTAGCATTTGCTTACCTGCTGCAGCAGGTGCAATGTTTCTGTCAGCGATTTCCATGGACGCCAATGCCTGCAAAGGGGGGTCGAACTGTTTGGGATAGGGTATGTTACGTACCTGTCTTTTGGGAAGGTTCTTCGTTTGGGATGGACGCTGTCCCACCCGTAAGCAAAAGATTGAATGCATTTTTTTCGAAACGGAATTTTCAAAGGTTTTACATTTTTAAAATGCTCCATGCGTCTTAATTTTTATCTGAAATACATGAAATTTGGCAAGAAGACACCTCTCATACTTTTTAATGAAACTGGGTATGCATTTTATAATTGGACTTTATTGAGGTAATTAAAAGTGAATAAGAACCTAATTAAATGATGAAAATTAAGTTTTAATGCCGAAAAATATTTTTAAAAAATTAACTTTCTAAGAGATTTAAAATTGAATACCCAAATGTGTTCATAATGTGTTTTCGAGTGATCATAATGTAAAATGAATCAAAAGTGTGAACAAATGGCACGCAAGGAGCATTTTCAAATTTTCGTTAAAAAAAATTAAATTAAAAATGAAGTACAAAATTACAACAAAATTGAAAAAAAAATTAATGGTATTGTATATAGTAATGCTAAGAGGAATATTTATTCAAATTTTCATGTTTCTAACAATAAGTAAATAAAAAGAATTTCAACGTCCACCGTCCCCTTAAGGAGGAGAAAATGCACGTGTGAGACCAGACTTTATATCGTTCCAAAATCATATATTTCACCTAATATATACGCAGATTGGCATATACTCTGTTTGTCGGCTCATCATGCTTGGAATATTGGCCGTTTCTTTTCCTGGCATTTTAACCCATAAAGTGCCATTGCTCTCTTGGGGAACACCTGTAAGGTATATTGTATGGCACTTAAAATATCCCGGCACTTTATGGGTTAAGGTCAGCTTTCTCTTTTTTAATACACTGTCAAATTTCAACATAACCACTGCACAGTTTTGTATCTCAACTCTTCTGCACCATCATTCCTTACAAAACTCACTCTTGGGCATACATTGCCCGAATACCAACACATGTAAGGAAGAGAGGGCATGAAAGGTGTACATTTCCTATTTATATAAGTTAAACATTTCGACTCTTTCGGTAAATTTCGTGTGCATTTCAAAGCTTAACCATTTTTACATTGAAAATAAAGACAAATTTGATGGGTATTTCGATAGAAAAAATTAGAACTTATACATTCTTATAAATGTTCCTCTCAACAAAGATGAAATGCATACTGAAGGGGGATGAAAGAGAAAGACTAAAGAATCTTGATTAAACAATTTCTAAAATAAAATTTAATTGGGATGTAGCTCAACTCGACTTTGTCATATAAGAATCCACTTTTAATAGCCTTTTTTTCAAATTTTGAAAGAATATTTTTGAAAAATCAGTATTATATGCCTAAATAATTACTATTATAGCGTGTTGCCCTTCACTTTAAAAAATCTTTCGACTGGTGCCATATTTTACAATGTAGCCCTTGAGGAGAATGGCGGGTAATTTTCCCCCGAGGGGAGCTTATGACGTCCTAAACAAAAATATCTGATGTAGGCAACACATAATTTGCCCTGCAGACTTATATTCGCATTCACTTTATTTTAATTAAATTTAATTCACTTTTAATTCAATTTTCCTTCTCATTTGATAACTGGATTTATTTTCAAAGGTGGCGTAGAGAAAATACGAAAAACTAAAATATCTCAAGAACGGCTAGTCCTAATGTAAAGGGGTTCGACTATACTAAATAAAACCTGACTTTTAAAAATGTAAGGTACTGTAAATAAGCTGTCAATTATAGCAATTAACTAGCTTGCACCTGCCCACAGTACAATATACAATAACATACAAAGCATATATCTACTCATATGTTTGGATCTATAAAATATATATATATATATATGCTAAATATTTTAAATAGCATATTTCTATACAAACTAATTTCTAAAGGTAAATATAGTTATATACATATTTGCATAAACATAATTACACTGGAACATCAGTTATTCTCGGAACAACCTATACATAATACACACAAAACTTAACATTACTCAATATAACAGAACTCTGAAGTGAGTAATTCTCCCTAGTGGTAACATAATAAATATATACAAAAATAAAACTATATAACACACATTAAAATTAAATATGATGCGTAATGCAATTAATACCTGTCATCCTAATGAAAAATTGCCTAACCTCCCGATCTGAATTCCGATCTAAATTGCGTGGCCCTCTCCCTGGCTTCCAAACAATTAATTTGGCGACTTTTTAAAATAACGCCAAACTGTCAGAAACGTCACCATATTGATTAAAATCACTAAATTAATGAGAATGACGACAATTGTATGAAATTTAAAATGGAAACATTAAGATTTTTTATTTCATTATTGGATTGGAATACAAACTAATCAATAAAGGGATGGTATAGTATGTTTCAATAGGATCTATGTCTGGTGATCTTGTCGACATGCCTGGGTCACCTGGTGAACTTAGTAACTTTTGAAAATGTCGCAAAATTTACAAAACATTACTAAATTGACGAAAATTCTGCTAAATTGTTGAAAATTTAGTTACTCAGAAAAGGTGGGACATCCCAGTGGTTAGAGCACGGGAAATGCACTCGGAGAGCAAGAGTTCGATTCTCAGCTCTTCTCGAACTGTTCCTGTGTTCGTGCAGAGTACGGCCACGTTGAATATATAGGTTTGAATGCCTTTCCGAGAGGTTAGTGTTAGGGAAAGGAGGGTACAGTCCCTATGGATGCCTCCCGGACTGGGTTCCGGTCTAAATTGGGCTGCACTCTCCCGGACGTCCAAACATATATCTTACACCTTTGGGTAAGTCGGACGGTCTGGGTCGAAGAAAATATTACCTCAACACAAGGTATTTCATCCTTATATTTTCGTTGCACAGTGTGTAATTCATCATTTTGTAGCTGGTAAGAAAAGTCTTGCTTATGTCTCATCAGAAATTTTCTCTAATTTTTCAGATGGCAAATCATAATATCTTCCACCTATTGGCTTTTGCGATTGGTTTCGTCCTCTGTGATGCTGATCAAGCTACACGTTCAGACGGTAAGTGGATTACCCACTTGTGTCTATACTTGTTGTTGTTGTTGAGACTCAGACGGTCCGACCTACCAGAAAGGTGTAAGGTAAGTGTTTGGACGACCAAAAAGAGCCACCCAACTTACACCGGAACCCAATGGGGGGAGGCATCCACAAGGACCGTACTCTCCTTTCCCTACCACCAACCTCTCGGAAGGACTTGCGGACCCACATATTTAACGTGATCGTACTCCGTGTGAACACGGCGGCAGCGGAGGGAATCGAACCCGATTTATGAAGTTATTTTAGTTTTACAATACCTCTACTTTTAAAAAATGAAGGCATAGTATACCACTAATACTGATCTATTCTATGTAATGAGAAGCAGTACTGTACCTTTAACTAAAAAAAATTTAGGGGATTCCTTTCAGTTATTTTACATAATATATCCGCACATAAAATTTCATGACGATACATGCATGCACTCGTAAATTATCTTACCCACATTTCACAGGCAAATACATATTCATATTACACACTAACAGAGTCAAATACATATACGCACACACATAGACAAACACATATATATATATATGCACACACATAGACAAACACGCATACATATATACTCACATACAGACAAACACATACATAAGCGCACGCAGAGATAAACACATACATACGCTCACACACGCAAAAACACATACATATATGCGCACAATACATAGATCTTGCGGAGAATATTTGAACTTTGATCATGAGGTTTTAAAACATACTTTTCCCTATCCCTTATTTTTCTTTCCGATTTCTTTATTGCAGCATTATTTATTTTGGTAAGCAATAGTGTGATAGTTGAGTTTAAGCGGGAAAATGATTGTTTGAACTATGGTTGAAATAATGGTATTACTGGTAATTGATAACTAAAGGCATAAGTAAATAAAGGCATTTCGTACACTGTACAGCTTATTAAGAAACAAGAAGTATGCGGAACGTTGTTGTTCTAACGACTTTCCTTGCATTTTGACGTTACTATATGTATACAATTGTTTTAAATTCGTAGTTTGACCATAGAGCATTGCTGTTAAGGTAATTATTGAGTAATTGATATCAAGTTATTTTAATGCTTTATTTGATGTGAATCGGCAGTAAAAAAAGAAAGAATTTTTCTTTCCCTATCCCTTATTTACTTATGCCTTTAGTTATCAATTACCAGTAATACCATTATTTCAACCATAGTTCAAACAATCATTTTCCCGCTTGAACTCAACTATCACACTATTGCTTACCAAAATAAATAATGCTGCAAAAATTTAAAACTTCTAATATTTTGTGTTTTAATCTTGGACTTTATACGAAACAAATGCCAACTCCTTCAATTATTTAACATAATGTATCCACATATGAAATATCATGCCGGTACGTGCATTCGTTCATAAGTTATCTTACCCAAACTTTACATGCAAATACTTATACATATACGCACTCACACAAACAAACTCATTTGCATATACGCATACACACAAGAACACATACACATATACGCACACACACAAGAACACATACATATAAGCACACACACAAACAATCACATATACATATATGCACACACACACACACATACATACATATATGCACGCACCTCAAACATCTTGCGGAGATTGTTTTAATTGTGTTACTGAGGTCTTAAAACATACTTTTCCTAATACTTATTTTTCTTTCTATTTTCGATTCAGACCAATTAAAAAACAAATTAAAATAACTTGACATGAGTTACTTTATGACTTTGACGGCAATGCGATATGCCTAAACTACGTTTTGAAAACTATAATTTGTTTCCATAGAGACGTCATTACAGGTTACATTACAGTTATTACAGCTGTATTATTTCAAACGGTTAACTCTCTCTCTCTCTCTCTCTATCTCTATCTCTCTATCTCTCTATCTCTCTATCTCTCTATCTCTATCTCTATCTCTATCTCTATCTCTCTATCTCTATCTCTCTATCTCTATCTCTCTATCTCTATCTCTCTATCTCTATCTCTCTATCTCTATCTCTCTATCTCTCTATCTCTATCTCTATCTCTCTATCTCTATCTCTATCTCTCTATCTCTATCTCTCTCTCTCTATCTATCTCTCTCTCTCTCTCTCTCTCTCTCTCTCTCGACGTTTTCGACGGAGCTATACGTTTCGAGACCTCTAGAATACGAAAAAACTATTTTTAGCGTGACGTCTGTGTGTGTGTCTGTCTGTCTGTCTGTGCAGATTTTGTATCCACTCTAACTAAAAAACTAATGGACCGAATTTCACAAAATTTGGTAGGTAAGTTACTTGTGGGCGAGTCTGGTGCTGATTAGTTTTGGGTACGATTCGGGATAAAAGAACCCGCCTTTTTTTGCGAAATGGCCCGCAAAAGCTTGTATCCACTCTAACTGAAAAACTAATGGACCGAATTTCACAAAATTCAGTAGATAAGTCACTTGTGGGTTACCCTGGTGCTGATTAGATTTTGGTACGATTCGGAAAAAAATGACCTTCTTTTTCTGCAAAATGGCCCGCAAAAATCGTCCAAATCTAAACTAAAGAACTGGGTATACTCAAATATATCCATTAAATGCTGATTTAATACGTAATTTTTAACGACGAAAAGAATAAGACCAACCCCATTACACTAGGACTAGCCGTTCTCGAGATATTTTAGTTTTTCGTACTTTCCCTACGCCACCTTTGAAAATAAGCCCAGTTACCGAATGAGAACGAGAATTGAATTAAAAGTGAAATAAATTTAATTGAAATAAAGAGAACGTTAATATAAGTCTGCAGGGAAAGTCATATGCTGCTCACATTAGATTTTTTTATAATTACATTGATGAAATAATTTCTTCACGAAGCTCAGCAATATCTCCTACAATTTTTTATCCTCCAAAGCTTAAGGGGAGCAGAAATAATTAAAAATATATATTATTTCGTTCAAGGACGCTTTGCCATTCACTTTCTCCCATTGAACTACAGGGGAAACGGAACGCTCTGGGCTGGAAGAGTCCCCGAAGTCACATGACAACGGTTTTGGTCTTTCGTTAGGGTTGACGAGGCTTTCTCTATTTGATTACTCGTCGAAAGTTCCGCCCCTTTGGTGTGCGGGGTCAACGTCGTATGGCGGCAAAATGATTTACAAGCCGGCCGCTAAAATAAATAGGCAAATGATTGGCCGTACAAGTGCCTGGCCATTAATAAAAAGAAGTTTTCGAGGAATTTACCTGTCAAGTTCAAGACGATTGAAAAGTTTACGTCTTTCAAGTTTGAAATGATTATGTCTTAAAAACTAAGAGTGATAGCTATGAATTACAAGAAGAAATTTGTTGCTCTTTGAAAGCTCTATAAGTAATGAGCACTATAAGTTGGATTTCGAATCAGGTTCTTAGTTTTCAAAATATAGTGATTTTAATTTTAATATTTCGAACTGTTTTGAAAATATTTAAAGAAGACAAACCACCCACAGAGAAAGATGTTATATACGCAAAACTATTTCGGCTCCATCGGACTGGAGACACTGATGACATTTTTACAGGGTTTGGCGGTGGCGCATTGAAATCAATGCTATTTTATTTCAGTTAGACGTAAGCTACTGAAGGGATTTTCATTTATTCGTTTTTTTCTCTTGACGCCATGCGATAAAAATCATTTTGATAAGTTACAAGTTGGATCCTTTCGGTTTTGGGTTTGTTCTTTGTTTCTGGGACTCCTCCTCACAGCCTTGTGTTTGTTCTTCTGTTCCTGAGGTCCCTCCCCACAGCCTTAGGTTTGTTCTGTTTTTCCTTGGGTCCCTCCTCACAGCGTTGGGTTTGTTCTTCTGTTCCTAGGGCCTCTTCTCACAGCCTTGAGTTTGTTCTTCTGTTCCTAGAGCCCCTTCTCACAGCCTTGTATTTGTTCTTTTGTTTCTGAGGCCCCTCCTCACAGCTTTGTATATGTTCTTTTGATCCTGAGGTCCCTCCTCACAGCCTTGTGGTTGTTCTTCTATTCTTAGAGCCCCCTCCTCACAGCTTTACATTTGTTGTTCTGTTCCTGGGCCCCCTCCTCACATTTTCGTGTTTGCTCTTCTGATCCTCAGGTACCTATTCACAGCCTTGTATTTGTTCTTTTGTTTCTGAGGCCCCTTCTCACAGCTTTGTATATGTTCTTCTGCTCTTGACGTCCCTCCTCACAGTCTTGTATTTGCTCTTCTGTTTCTAAGGCCCCCCTCCTCACAGATTTGTATATGTTCTTCTGTTCCTGAGGTCCCTCCTCACAGCCTTGTGGTTGTTCTTCTATCCCTAGAGCCCCTCTTCACAACCTTGTATTTGTTCTTCTGTTCCTAAGGTCATTCCTCACGGCCTTGTGGTTGTTCTTCTGTTCCTGAAACCCCCTCCTCACATCCTTGATTGCATTGATGCCTCTGTGAGGCAGTGATAATCAGGAGATGATTGTTTGCTTCAGAGGCTCCTAAATATATACTAGAAAAATTTCCCTGCGTTTAAGATAAGCGATCGTGGCTTAAGCGTGTGCGCACCGAACACAACAGTTATTTTATTTTATTTTCGCTATAAGCGAACGTATTGTTAAAACGTTCTTTGGTTTTCAGGAAATCGCTGTGAGTTTCGGTATAGTTCTTTTGTATCGGAAATTAGCAACTTAAATCCCGGGAAACGCAGGAATGTTCCCGAAAATGTATTCGGCGTTGCCCGGAATTTGACATGCAAACCTTGGATTACAACCACACCGGACTCACAAAGAACTCTCGAAAACCAAAGAAAATTTTAGCAATACGACCGCTTATAACAATAACACAAATAAATAAAGCCAAACCGACTGCGTGAAGATAGATACGCTACGAGAATATACCAACCAAGGAGGACGGATATGTTCAACACTCGAAATGTATATACTCTTTAAAAATTCACGAAAATTCTACACTTTATCGTATAGATTTCATTCAAAGTTTAATTGAAAGAGGATATTTTGGTTTTTCTAATGATGTTTAGATGGGGATGAATACTCTGAAACAATACTGTCTGTTACTAAATAACATATTTGAGTAAAAATCGTGCTAAGACATAAAATAAGAAAGATCAATCATGCATAAAGCAATGATTATGAAACACTTTTCAACTGAAATGCAATTTTATTTAAACATCTCTAAAATGTGATGCATTCGGCGGCGATATTTTTTAAATGATCACAATACTACAATAATTTATTATATTTGAAAACTTTAAACTTCATCGAAAAAAATGAACTTTATTCAAATGACGACGTCGAAATATAAATCGCTTAGCTCTTTATATAAAAGCAATGAATAAACATTTATTCCTTTCCTTTAATTCAGCGATGATATTTTTAAAATTATCATAATACTACAATAATTTGCTTTACTTAAAAACTTAAAACCATGGAGGTAAAGGTACTTTCTAACTCCATGCTTAAAGCTCCATCGAAAAAGGTATAACTATAAAGTCAGGTTCTCTATGTAAAATCAATGAATATTTCATTCATATCACCTATATTCGAGACTCCAGAGCTAAACAATTTTGCGTTAAAAAAATTCAGCAATTCTTATACAACTCATCTTACAGCTCGCTTTCTTTCCATTCTGCATACGTTAAAATTAAGCTTCGTTGTAGAAATAATCAAAGTTTGATAATCATTTGAACTCACAAATATTGTAATTGCGTTGGTGCAGAATATAGATACACAGAAAAAGCACAAAAATAAAGCGGTTTTAGGATGAATGCAACACTAAATGTAAATTAAGAAGATCTTTTAAAATCACGATTTTGACACTGGGAAAAAAGATGGATGCCATATTTTATTTTGAAGTGGGTCACATGATCTCTTCGTATAATATGGGTGTAATTTTTATTTTTATTTTTATTTAAAAAAACTACCGAACATATTTTACTCAATTTTTTTTCATATATTTCATGGGATAATTTGAATATTTCCTAAAGTTTTCAGAGCAATTTGTGAATTTTAACTTCGCTTAAAATTGTTTGAAAAATTAGGTCCCATAGGGTTCAATGTATTTTCCTTTTTTAACCTGAGTTCAATCCAAAACTAGCTGGGTGATATTATTCATTTACATTCCCGTATGTCCCACAGACCGTCTGAACAACATACTAAAATTTCATTTTGATAAATTCATTTTTACGGCAGTTATCGTGCGAACGGACAGACAGACAGAATGACCAAAGTCATAAACATTTTCATTTCAACTATGTTGGAAAGTGTTAAAAATACTAAATCGAATTTTAAAAGAATAGCGCCGAAGGTTATCGCCCCGGATCCTGTAGTATCTATGTAACAAATTTCATGTCCCTTAGACGTTTAGAGTTTCTGCTACAGACGACACAGACAGACATTTTATTTTATTAATATAGATAAAGTATATAGTATATGCGTTTTATTGGCCACATTTAACAACACGGTCTTCTATACTTAACCTTTCAGACAAGGCGATTTCTTGACCAAGAGGATTAATAACAACAAAAAGCGGAATAAATATACTCTATAACAAAAAAATCGACGCACGAATTGTAATGAAATTTCGGGTACAAAGACATTTTGCGCGAACATGCAAATGAATAAAATTTGGTGTCCAATGAATAAATAGTGGGAGCTCCAGCGCATCGGAACTACGCATTCAGCAGGTGTATATAAGGAACGTGTCTGAATCTGTGGTCAAAATTTCTGTTGCATTTCGACTGCGGATATCTTACGTCTTTGGTAGTTATTTCTGGCACACTGACAGTACAGCGGTACGTAGACAACATTCTACGACCGGTTGTGTTACCGTTCCTTTTGCGACACCCTGGACTTACTTTTCAACAAGATGATACCCGGCCGCACTCTGCACGTGTTGCTATGAATTGTCTTCAAGCTTGCCCAACACTTCCTTGGCCAACTAAGTCTCCTGATCTCTCTCCCATAGAGCACATTTAGGACGTTGTGGAAGGCGATTACAACCATCCCGGATTGTTGACGATTTAGCCCGACAGTTGGAGACAATTTGGCAAGACATTCCGCAGGACACCATCCGTTAACTTTATCAGTCTATGCCACGCCGGGTGACATCTTGCATCCAGGCCAGAGGTGGACCAACGCCTTACTAACTTTCTCCCTTTGTAAACGGTGAAACTCTAAATCATTAAATTGTTCTGAAATTTTAATCGTTTCTTTTTCTATGTATGTTCTTTACATCCACCAATTTTTAACACAATCGGACAACTCCTTCTTGATGTTGATGTTGATGACCCAGACCGTCCGACCTACCAGAAAGGTGTAAGGTAACTGTATGGACGGCCGGGAAGTGCCACCCAATTTAGACCGGAACCCAGTGGGGGAGGCATCCACAGGGACCGTACCCTCCTTCCCCAACCACCAACCTCTCGGAAGGACTTACGGACCCACATGTTTAACGTGATCGTACTCCGCATGAACCTCCTTGATGCGTCGATTTTTTTTTTGTTATAGAGTGTACTATTGAGACAGCTCAAAAGCGGAAATAGCTCGTTTTGGTCAATATACTATTTTAGGTAAAAAATGACAGCATTTGACTTAATAGCTGTTGTTCTCCTTCCTCAACAACTTTTTTCTCAGAATTTGATTATAATAAAAATAAAAAATCTGATGTGGGCAGCACATGACTTCCGCGTTCTCTTTATTTTAATTAAATTTAGGTCACTTTTAATTTAATTTTCGCTCTCATTTGGTAACTGGACTTATTTTCAAAGATGACGTAGAGAAAATACGAAAAAACTAAAATATCTCGAGAACGGTTAGTTCTAGTGTAATGGGGTTGATTTTATTCTTTCCTTCGGTAAAAATTACGTATAAAACAAGCATTTAATGGATATATTTAAGCATACGTAGTTTTTATTTTAGATTTTGACGATTTTTGCGCGCCATTTCGCAAAAAAGGAAGGTTATCTTTTTCCGAATCGTACCAAAATCTAATCAGCACCAGGATGATCCACAAGTGACATATCTACCGAATTGTGTGAATTTCGGTCTATTAGTTTTTCAGCTAGAGTGAATACAGGCAATTTTTGCGGGCCATTTTGCAAAAAACGGCGGGTTCTTTTATCCCGAATCGTACCCAAAACTAATCAGCACCAGATTCGCCCACAAGGGACTTACCTACCAAACTTTAGGAAATTCAGTCGATTAGTTTTTTAGTTAGAGTGGATACAAATTTTCGACACAGACAGAGAGACAGACACACACACAGACATCACGCTAAAAATAGTTTTTTCATATTCTAGAGGTCTCGAAACGTGTAGATCCGTCGAGAACTCGAGTTGTGATTTTCGGTATGATTCCATTACTTTCCCTATACATTACCGCATGTATTACAGGGAAAGTAAAAATCTCATGTGGGCAGCATATGACTTTAACAACACACACAAAGTCTTTTTCTTGTTTTCACAATTTTTTAAATCAAGTTTAATTGCACCAAATAACATGGCTAATTATTGAAAATGACACTGAATTCGTTATTTGAATTCATTTGGCGACTGAAGGTGTTTTCGATGACGGCGTGGTACAAATGCGAAAAACTTAAAATATCTCGAGAACGGTCGACTTTAGAGTTATGGAGTTCGTCTTATTTTCTTCGTCCAAAATCATGTATAAAACAAGCATGTAATTGATATTAGAATACGTAGTTTCTTATTTAAAATTTTGTCTATTTTTACTGGCCATTTTACGAAACAGGGTTTTTTTCGAATCATAACAAAATCTAATCAGCACCAGGGTAACCCGCAAAGAACTTATCCACCAAATTTTGCGAAATTTTGCTAATTGGTTTTCCAGCTAGAGTGGATACATGCGATTTTTGTGGGCCATTTCGCAAAAAATGGTAGGGTTTTTTTTCTGCGAATCATACCAAAAGCTAATAAATAAGCACCTGGATAACACATAAGAGATTTATCTACCAAATTTTGTGAAAGTTGGTCAATTAGTTTTTATCTAGAGTAGATACATACATTGCGCAGACAGACAGATAGATACATACAAAGACGTTACGGTAAAAATAGATTTTTTTTTGGGGGGGGGGGGGTCTACAGTGCTCAAAGAGTGTATATCCGTCGGAAATTCGAATTGCGATTTTCGACACGATTCCAATACTTTTCCTATACATTGCCATGTATTGTAGGTAAAGTAAAAATCTTGCATACATATTTTTCATAGGGGAAAACAATCCAAAACTTTCATTAGCAATTATCATTGAGGTTCGTGACATTGTGTTTTTTTCATTGTGACCTTGTGACATTGTGTTTTCTTTCATTGTGACCTTGTGTTTTCTTTCATTGTGACCTTGTGTTTTCTTTCATTGTGACCTTGTGTTTTCTTTCATTATGACCTTGTGTTTTCTTTCATTATGACCTTGTGTTTTCTTTCATTGTGACATTGTGTTTTCTTTCATTGTGACCTTGTGTTTTCTTTCATTGTGACCTTGTGTTTTCTTTCATTGTGACCTTGTGTTTTCTTTCATTGTGACCTTGTGTTTTCTTTCATTGTGACATTGTGTTTTTTTTCATTGTGATCTTGTGTTTTCTTTCATTGTAACCTTGTGTTTTCATGACATAGCATATTTTCTTGCTGTCAACGCGTATTTCGTCTATATACGGACTAGATACCGACAAGCGCATATAATAAACGAGAAGCCGGGTTATCGATATTATTATCTGTAATAAGAGCGTGATTCTGTCCGAAGAAAACGTAAATTGAGCCTGTAAGGAGTGTCATGTGCTGCCGATAGCAGATCTAATATTTTTATCTTTTCAGTTTCCACTGTGGATTGGAAAAATTACTTGGCAATTCGAATTGGCTGCTTTTTTGGACTTTTGGTGATTACTACGTTTCTACTTTGTGCTTGCAAGCGCTGGTGTCCAGACTGCTGTAGAGAAAATATGCCAAACCGTTATTGGTTGTTTGTGTAGCAACCTGGAAGATGCTATTAAAGAGTCAACACAAGGCAATTTTTGTTGCTGATTATTCATTAATGGCATAAATTTTGTTCGTTGTTACTTCATGTTAAAGTGCTACAATTGTACTTAAAACGAAATAAATATTTTTATCTGTATATTTATTATAATTACAACCATTGTTTTAACTCAACACGGAGTATATTTGTTGCGTTTTAAATATTTAAGGCCCTAACTAACCAGGTTCCACTAATCATAGCGACATAAAATTTGGCATGCCCTTGTGCCGCCTTTTGTGTCACATTTTAATTTAGATTTTCAAACTCATCGGAACAGCCCATCCTGGGCTCATAGAAGATTACCCCTTGCAATTTGGTAACAGTTTGTTTATAACAATAGTGATATGAATAACTATTGTTGTAAGATAATTAAAAAAGAGCCCAATATTACATATGAGAGTCACACTAAAATTTTTGAGATAGGAGCAGACGATATGCGCTAGAAAAGAATATTTGTCGGATATTCAAATTTGAACTCTTTTATGTCCGCACACGATAATTTGTGGCAACAATTACAATTTAGCTATTGTAGAATAAATTTTGAAAGAAAAGAAAATGGAGTTGATGCGAGAGCATCATCGATCTATGATTTTCTATGATTTTAAAGTGGGGCTAAATCAAGAAGAATGGCTTCAACGTCTACAATTAGCATATGGAAATGATGCTCCAACTATTGCTACTGTATTCAGATGGTTTATAGAGTTTAGAAGAGGTCGAAATTCTCTCCTGGATGAATAACACACAGGAAGACTTTTGTCAGCTGTAGTCGAAGAAAATGCGTCGGCCTTTCAAAAAATATTATTCGATGATAATCTCTGTACCTACCAACATCTGATACCTACCAACATTGGATACCTTTCGCTATACCTACCAACATCCTTCCACAGAAGGAACTTAACATTGGATCCGCAGCTATGCATAAAATTATTCATGAAGAACTGCATATGAAAAAAGTTTGTCGTTGGGTTCCCCATAATTTAACAGAACACCAAAAAAGCGGAGCTTGTCAAAATCAGTAAAGAAATCCTAAAATTACTTAATGATGGTACATACTGCATTATTTCTAAAATCATAATTGGTGATGAAACGTACATACCGTTTTTTGACGTTCCAACACATTAAGAAAGTAAAGAATGGGTCTTTGAATATGACCCAAACCCAACAATGGTGAAAAGACAACGAGCAATGAAAAAAGTAATGTATGCCGTGTTCTTCAGAAGTACAGGTCTGGTCAAAGCCATAAAGCTAGAGGGACAGAAGACAGTTACAGCTAACTGGTACACCACTAAGTGTCTTCCAGAAATTCTTCAGGAAGTGAATGTTAGGGGACTCATGCTTCACCATGACAATGCATCTTATCATTCAGCAAGAATGACAGTCGAATTTCTTGAACAAAAAAAACATCAAAGTGATAGAATATCCACCCTATTCTCCTGATCTTACTATGTGTGACTTTTAGCTATTTTTCAATCTAAGAAAAATTTACGTGGGCGTCGTTTTCATTCCGAAGATGAAATTGATGAGGCTATAAAAGCTTATTTTTCATCGATTCCAAGAAATGGATGGCTTGAAGCATTTAATCTTTGGAAAATTCGTCTACAAAAGTACATTGATGTTGGAGGGGAATACTCTGAACATTCCTAAGAGTTGGCAAGTTTAATTTGTAACACTTAGCTGTATCTCAAAAATTCCAGTGTGACCCTCATGTATATATGTATATATATATATATATATATTAATTTGTTTATTTAATTTATTTGAAGCACATTTATTACCTCAAATTTATTTGAATATAATGGTATGGTGTTGGTAAGCAACGGATTTAAATTCAATGAGATTATACACAGACGATTTTTAATAAATATTTTCAGATTTAAATAATTAAGAAATGCATATAAAAATTAATTTTATGGGAATTGCATTTTTTACCGAATTACATCAATTACGGCATTTAGGTTAAATAGGTAACGGGGATAATTAATAGTTTAAATTTCTTATACGTCATCTGTTTTATTTTGGCAAATATTTTTTTAAACTCATATATTATATTTAGCCAGTTGTTATAACAGAATAAAAAATCTGATGTGGGCAGCACATGACTTTTCCTGCAGACTTATATACACATTCTCTTTATTTTAATTAAATTTAATTCACTATTAATTCAATTTTCGTTCTCATTTGGTAACTGCACTCCATTTCAAAGGTGGCGTAGAGAAAAAACGAGAAAACAAAAATATCTCGAGAACGGATGGTCCTAGTGTAATAGGGTTGGTCTTATTCTTTTCTTTATTAAAAATTACGTATAAAACAAACATTTAATGCATATATTTCAGCATACATAGTTTTTTATTTTAGATTTTGTCGATTTTTGTGGGCCATTTTGCAAAAAAAGGCAGGTTATTTTTTTCGAATCATACCAAAATCTAATCAACACCAGGGTGACCCACAAGCGACTAATCTACCAAATTTTGTGAAATTCGGTCCATTAGATTTCCAACTAGAGTGGATACAAGCTTTTACAGGCCATTTCGCAAAAAAAGGCGGGTTCTTTTATCCCAAATCGTACCCAAAATTAATCAGCACCAGATTCACCCACAAGTTACTTACTTATCAAATTTTATGAAATTCGGTTGATTAGTTTTTTAGTTAGAGTGGATACAATATCTGCACACACACACAGACAGACATACAGACACACACACAGACGTCACGCTAAAAATGGTTTTTTCGTATTCTAAAGGTCTCGAAACATGTAGATCCATCGAAAACTTGAGTTGCGATTTTCGGCATAAATCCAATACTTTCCCTATACATTAATTACCATGTATTCCAGGGAAAATAAAATGGTAAGTTTATATATTCTAATACCAATTCAGCGCTTTCATTTTGATATATATGGATCCAATTTCATATCTATATAAATAAAATTGAAAATCTGTCTGTTTGTCTCATCATCACGGGAAAACAGCTGAACCGAATTTGATGAAATTTTGTGGGTTACACTTAAAATTTAGTCTATGTTTCGAATTTCTGAGAGGAGGGGTTGTCCAGATATTAATGGAAAACAAACTTTTTCTTAGGAGTTCTACTCTCTAACTCCTTGGTTACTCCAAACGAAAAAGGTTGGAAATCGCTGGTTTAAAACGTAAATTAAAACTTTATCTCTGAGTTTGGTGGGAGATAATTTTGCTAATCGGTCACTTTTCAAAATTACAGGTTTGAAACATGAACTTAAAAGGAGACTCTATCACCATGGTTTATTTTTCACAGGCTCTTACTCAACAATGAAATAGTATTGTATGAAGAAATCTCAAAATGGTTATTTAATTATCACCATTTTATGAGAAAGATTTTTTCTTACATCATGTTGCTCAGAAACGTAATTAAATCAAATGTGTTTGTTAATTTTTATTATTATTTTTTCTATTTGATTAATAAATAAATAGATATAATAATATATCTTATAAATAAACGGTTTGATTTTTTTTAATTATATTAATTGCGGACTCTGTACATCACTTTCATTTATTTTATCAACGAGTTTTCAAATTTATATATTGTGTTTAGCCAATAAATTCATTTAGCCGATTGTTGAAACAGAATATGAGTAGAAATGATATATCTACTAATAAAATTTTAGTGTTTTCAATATATAGAAACGGGATAAGAATGTTTTATTCTTCAGATCTGCAAATTCAAATCTACGAATTTGGTGTGATATCTCTAACTTGGCAACTTTTTTTAAACGTTGCCAAATTGACGGAAATGTCGCCAAATTGATAAAACCGATGGTAAATCAATGGAATTTTGTTTTGTAGAAGAGAGTACTGAAATGATGTTTCATGAGCATTTGTTTATCAGTCCAACCATATTATTTAGTAATACATTTAGCGAATTTTTAAAATGTCGTCAACTTGATAAAAATGTTTGTAAATCCATAAAAATATCTTGAAATTGATAAAATTGCTCTAAATGAAATCAATTAATTGTGTTTTGTTAAGGGATAGTATTGTGATGATGTTTCGTCAATTTTGTCGTCAAATGGGACTGCCAGTTTTACAGTACTTGGCAATAAATTTGGCGGGTTTTTTTAATTTCGCTAAATTGACGAAAATGTCGCCAAATTGATAAAATAACTCTAAATTTATCGATATGACACTAATTCGATGAAAATTCAATATTTTGCATAATTAAGTATGATTTTCTAGATAATCTCTGTTTTGTGAGAATTAAAAAATATTTTTTACTAAATTTGTTTACAAACTGAACCAGTATACTTTATTCTTCAGATCTGCCTGAAGATATTTTTGTATATCGAGGCCAGAGATTCTTATATATATTTTTAGAAGAATTAAATTCAATATTTTAATGAATACTTTGAATAATAAAGTCATTTAGAATACAATACTATAGGGATTTACACATAATTGTGAGTGTTACGTTTCTTTATATTATATTTTCCGTACGAAGAATGGGTTTAGTGGTAGTTTTTTATAGATTTATTTACAAACGAGATGTGGATGCTTTATTTATCGGATCTGCCTGTGAAGATACTTTAGTATAGCGAGAACAGAGAGTCCTATACTTCTTTTTAGGAGAATTAAAGTAAACTAGCCGAATACTCGTTGAAAATCAACGGCCCCCCAATAAGCAATGCCCCGATAACGCAAATTTTTGAAATAATTCGTGATTCACATTCATTCAGAAAATCGGAAATTTTAGTGTGCGGAACCCCGTAAGGAAAAAAATCTGATGTGGACAACACATGACTTTCCTGATATAATGTAATGAATTTACTACTTTTACAGTAAGAAAAATAGGTTTTTCTTATAGTAGTTACTTATATTCTTTCCAAGATATTGAATTTTCGACAAATAGCCGTCATTTTCATTGATTTAGCGTCATTTTTATCCATTTGGCGAGATTTTCGTTAATTTGGCAACATTTAAAAAAGTCACCAAGTTGGCGACATTCCGCCAAAATCTCTCCATGCGTTATGGAAGAAGAAATAAGTTATTCTTACAGCAGATAAATGACTATTGGCGTTCAAATACAAAAGTATTACTCAAGTATCTTTTTACATGAATGGAACGAGCTAGATCCACGAGAATGGTGTCACCCAATTTAACGCATGGTATTACATATGAAAAGTGAAAATGTTTCTCAATAGAAAATATTTTTTTTATTTTATATGACTTTTTAATAATTTTTTTGAAAAATGTGCAATATTTCAAGAACGGTTCGTGTTAGCGTTCTAAAATTTATGTCAATCGTTTTCTAATGAAACATTACATAAGAAATGTCTATTTGCGTAACTTTATTAGCGGTTTTGATTTTTTGACGATTTTTTCAAAATTTCACTCGAAAATTTAGGGAGATTCTGAACATTCGATTGCGTATAAAAATAATAGGCTTCCAGTGTTTACGAATTGTGATTTTTGTACCAAATTTTGTTCGAATCGGTCCATTCGTTCGTCAGTTATCGTCTCCACAGATTCACTGACACACACACACACACATACTTTCACACACACACACACACAGACATCACTTCAAAAATGTTTGATTCGTGATCAGGGATGCTATAAACGTGCTCTCCCGTCGAAAACTCGAATTCGAATTTTCGACCCCGTCACAATACTTTCCTTATATACATAATGTATAAGGAAAGTAAAAATACTGGGAAACTGAAATTGTTCACTTTTTTCCTTTTCAACTATCTACCCGTACATCAAATTTGAAGTCTATCTCATACTGATGAATGTAATTTTATCATTCTCTCTTTCGAACGTTTTATGTGGAGCACCCTCTTTAGTGATCATTTATAAAGAACTCTAATCGTCTTGGGTTTTTTATCAAATGATTATCCCATATAATAAACTTCAAGCGTCTGTCAAATATTAAAGCAGGCGTTTCTCATTTATTAGGCAAATCGAACATTATGGTGTGTAACATCTCCTAAAGTAGCAAATATTGAAATTTGAAATTATACACTTTCTACCTTTTGAAGGATATACCCATACACCAAATTTGAAGTATCTATCTCATAGTAAAGCATGTTTTTCTATTATATCACTTTTTGAACGTTTCGGTGTACGGAATCCTCCAAAATTACAAATTTTCGACATTTTCTATTGCACGCTTTTTCTTTTGAACTATCTACCTATACACCACATTTCAAGTTTCTATTCTATCGAAGCATATTTTTTCTATCATTTCACTTCTCGAAGGTTTTCCTGTGGAGTATCCACCCCCTTAAATGAACATTTTTGAACTAAGAACTCTATTCCTTTATTTTTGTCAGATGATTGTCCCATATACCAAATATCAAGCCTCTATTACATTTTAAAATAAGGCGTTCCTCATTTATTCGGAAAATCGAACATTTGGGTTTGCGTCACCCTCTAAAGTAGAAAATATAGGAAAACTGAAATTGCACATGCTCTCCTTTTCGAACTATCTGCTCGTATACCTAATTTTAAGTCTCTGTCGCATCTCAAAGCATGGTGTTTCGTCATTTCATCGTTCGAACGTTTTTCTCTGGAGCACCCCCTTAAACGAACATTTTTTAAAAACTCTTTTATCTTGGCTGTTTTCATTACATGATTTGCTCATATGCTAAATTTCAAGCCTCTATCAAATTTTAAAGCAGGCGTTTCTCACTTTTTCGGCAAATCGAACATTTCAGTGAGCAGCATCCCCTAGAGTAGCAAATATTGAAAACCTGAAATTTAACACTTTCTTCCTTTCGAATGGTTTACCTATACACTACATTTGAAGTCTCTATCTCATCGCAAAGTATGCTTTCTTTTCATTTCACTTTTCGAACATTTTGGTGTGGATCACCCCCTCTACAGAACATTTTTGAAAAATTCGATTTTTCTATGTGGTTTCATCGAACAATCGACTCGTTTACCAAATTGCAACTCTCTATGTACTTGGAAAGTGCCTAAAAAAAGCGTGACAGACAGGTAGACGGACACTTGGCAATTAGTATATACTAGTCGAATACCGGTTGAAAATCAACGATCTCATAATAAGCTACCCCAAATAATGTAAATTTTTTAATACTTCGCTATTCGCATTTGTTCGGGTATTTGGTGTCCAGAACCCTTTAAAGGAGAAAATATTGGAAATCTAAAATTGCATAATTTCTTGCTTTCAAAAAATCTACCCGTACACTAAATTTAAAGTCTCTATCCTATCGCGAAGCACACTTTTCTATCGTTTCAACTTTCGAACTTTCTTTTTGTGTAGCAGCCCCGTAAATGAACATTTTTGAAAAATTGTATTCATCTTCGGTCTTTTATTAAATAATTAGCCCATATACCAAATTTCAAGCCTCTATCAAATTGTAAAGAAGGTGTTCCTCATTTGTTCGTCAAATCGAACATTCTAGTGTTCTGCACTCCCTACAATAGCAAATGTAGAAAACTGAAATTGGACACTTTCTGTTTTTCCAACTATCTACCCGTACACCAAATTTGAAGTATCTATCTTATCGCAAAGGATGCTTTTTCTGTAATTTCAACTTTCGATTATTTTTGTGTGGAGTACTCGCCCCCTTAAATAAACATTTTAAAAAACTCTATTCTTTTTGGGTTTTTATCAGATAATTGGTTCATGTATCAAATATCAAGCCTCTATCACATTTTAGAAAGGGCTTTTCTCATTTATTCTGAAAATCGAACATTTGGGTTTGCGGCACCCCCAAAAGTAGAAAATATTTAAAACTTAAAACTGTACATACTCTTCCTTTCGAACTATCTACCTTGACATCAAATTTGAAATCTCAATCCCATCATAGTTTTCTCAACATAGTTTCCCATCGTAGTCACCGAAGCATAGTTTTTCGTAATTTCGCCTTTCTAACGTTTTTCTCTTGAGCACCCTCTTAAACAAACATTTTTGAAAATCTCTTTTGTCTTGGATATTTTCTTCAAATGATTATCCCATATACCAAATTTCAAGCCTCTATCAAATTTTAGAGCAGGCGTTTCTCATTCGTTCGGCAAATCGAACATTTTGCTGTGGGGCACCCCCTAGAGCAGCAAATATTGAAAATCTAAAATTAAACACTTTCTTCCATTTGAACGGTTTACCCATACACCAAATTTGAAGTCCCTATCTCAGCTCAAAGTATACTTTCCTATCATTCACTTTTCGAAATTTGGTGTGGAGCACCCCCTGTAAGGAACATTTTGAAAAATTCGATTTTTCCAGGGAGTTTCATTGAACGATCGGCCCATGCATCAAATTGAAAGTCTCTATCGACTTGAGAAGTATCTTTAAAAAGCTTGGCAGACAGACGGACACTTGGCAAATAGTATATATAGATAATAGATATTTTAATAGAATGTTTTGAATAGATTACATTTAGAATACTATAGGAATTGCACATAATTGCAGATTTTAAGTTTCTTTATATTATATATACCGTACAAAGAACTTATATAATACTAGTCCATTATAAAATATTCTAAAATAGAAACTTAAGTATTAATTAATCATATTTTAAACACAAAAATATCGAACTAAAGAAGAGCATCTTCTTAATATAGCAATCATTTTAAAATAAAGGGAAAAGCATGGCAAGTGTCCGTTATTTAAATTTTTTTTTGTGCATAAAGATTATATAAACCAGGATAGTATATGGATACGTTTCATCGCGGACTATAAGGAATGGCTGCGTTCATTCTCCCCCCTCCCACATGCAACCAGACTGGCCTCTATACCGTATATCGTAACGAAAAGTTCCCATCCACATTAATAGAACCACTATAAAGTACTTTTCTAATAATAGGGCCATTGTACTACTCCAACATCTAAGTGAAACATACTATCATTTTACATAACGATCAATATTCGAAGAAAGAATCACAACACTTAACACATTAACTATTTTTTTCACAGCTATCTCGCTGGAACTCAAACATAAATAACATTACAAACAAATTTACTATATACACTATTTACACAACTAACAATATTTTTCCCGGACATTACTAATTTAATTCTATCCTAACTCATTACTGAATTTCACAGACTATAAAACTACTTGATGTGATAACTTACTATATATGACGACGATGAACATTCCTGCTGTTCACAGCAGACGGTAATTTTGCAGCATGGCTTTCCTTAGACGAATATGCCAAACCCTATTTTTCCTATCCTTGATCAAATCTTCTTTTCTCCCGAAACTCAAAGTCCGCCGTATAAATAGACCTGGCCAACCACCAGAGTGGGCTTCTTCTACAATGAACTTCAAAGATTTGCATAAGAATACCCACACCACTCTTCACCCCCAGCATCTACGACTCACTACTTTGTGACTGTTCTTCATCAAAAATGCATATACGGAATCCATTCTATCAAAAATACGTCTAAAAAATGTCATGGTGTAGAGAGGTCGCCAAGGCTTATCCCAGTCAGTCTTTGGCGACTTTCTCTTCCATAAATCATAAGAAAGTAATCCTTCATAAATACTGAGCGTTTCTTTCCTAGATGTCAAAATAATTCAGAAGGAGGAATGAACTGAAGTTTAATGTTTGTTCTTTTATTTTTACCTATGTTTCATTCTTTTTTTTTAATAATTTTTACGAAATTATGAAGAATATTGAATATTTTTTGGGGACCATAGGCTCCAGTGCACTAAACCACCGTACCGGGCTATCAAGAAGATAGACTGTTGAAAAGATGATTATTGTCGAAAAGATGAATGTTAATGATTAAGGTTAAATGATCACCATTTCACTCGGTTGCCTATTTTAGGAACTGAGATAGAAATAGACTAAATTGGTTCAATAAGCAACTTTGAATAGAAATAGAGAATTTGGTTGCGCCAAAGTTACTTCCCGTCCCCCTATTTCAGCAACTTCTCAGAATTTGTTTACTGTCGTCTGTATTTTAGAGGATATTTGTGTCCTTTCTAGAAATGTGTTACTTGCTGAGATGAGTGAATGTCATTTGCATTCACGCACTGTTTCTATCTATCTAATATGCACTGGACTAACTAATTGACTGATTGGGTAATTGAATGACATGTAGCGAACGCTCATAAAGCAGAATTTATTGCATGGAGCTGGAGATGTCTTTAGCTCAACGCTATGATTCTGGCCTACCACGCTTTGGCCTCGGGATCAAATCCCGGCACTTCCAAGTTGGTGATACGCATTTTCGCTGCAGACATATCGAAATTGTCGAACACTACTAGAATCTCGGTTTTGGTCTCATTCAATTCATCTCATATTTTAAGTCAAGGAAAAATGCTAATATTTTGAGAAATTCGAATTAGAGGTGGCGATTCCTAGGAAGAAAAACAAAAAAAAACTCAAAACCGCTTTGCTTAATACTCAAACACTTTCAAACTAACTAAAATCTTAGTTTTGGGTCTCATTTCATCCGTTTTAACTTACAGATCAAAGGTAAAACCAAAAATTTTGAAAATTCGAAATGGGGGGTGACTATACAAAGAGATTTACAAAAAAAAAACTTTTATCACTTTTCCTCTCATAAATAACAACGAAAAAGCTTAATCATGCATAAAGCATTGATTATGAAACACTTTCCAACTGAAATACAATTTTATGTAAACACCTCTAAAATGCGATACATTCAGGGCTGAATATTTTAAATTTTCACAGTACTACAATAATTTATTATATTTGAAAACTTAAAACTTCATCGAAAAAATGAACTTTATTCAAAAGATGTCATTGAAATATAAATCGCCTGGCTCTCTATGTAAAAGCAATAAATATTTCGTTCATATCACTTTTATTCCAGACTCCAGAGCTAAATAGTTTTGCGTTAAAAATATTCAGCAAATCTTATGCAACTCATCTTACAATCACTTGTTTACATTCTGTATCCATTAAAATTAGGCTTCGTTGTAGAAATAATCAAAGTTTGATGATCATTTAAACTCAGAAATATTGTAATTGCGTTGGCACAGAATATAGATGTACAGAAAATACGCAAAAATAAAGCGGTTTTAGGACGAATGCAACACTAAATATAAATTTAAAAAAACTTTAAAAGTCATGATTTTTACACTAGGAAAAAAGATGGATGCCCTATTTTATTTTGAAGTGGTTCACGTGATCGCTTCATATAATAAGGGTGTAATTATTATTTTAATTTTTATTTAAAAAACTACTAAACATATTTTGCTCAACTTTTGTTTATATATTTTATGGGATAAATTGAATATTATCTATAATTTTAGAAACAATTTGTGAATTTTAAATTCGCTTAAAAAATGTTTAAAAAATTAGGTCCTATAGAGTTCAATGTATTTTACTACTTCAACCCGGGTTCAATCCAAAACTAATTGGGTGACAATATTCATTCACATTCCAATATGTCCCACAGATCGTCTCAACAACATGTAAAATTTCATTTTGATAAAGTCCTTTTTACGGCAGTTATCGTACGAACAGACAGACAGACAGACAGAATGAACAAAGTCATAAACACTTTTCGACTATGTTGTAAAGTGCTGAAAACATAATTCGAATCATTTTGCTGTCAACAATTAAAACTGGAAGAAATAAGTATATAAATATAACGCAAGATAATTTTTGTCTAATTGTTAAAATTAAATCAATTTGTCGCACGAGGAAATAATATTCAAAATATCTTCTCATTTAACATGTTACCAGAATTATAAAATATGCGGAATTTCTATTTTTAAATCTAAAAGGGTTTTAGAAATTCACGAAAGTTATCAAAAGCTTTTAATAAGTGTGTTGGTGTCACATTTAATGTCTACTAGTCATTTTGAAAGTGCGAAGCGCGGGTGAAAATGGCTATTAAAAACAATTCTGAAAAAATATTCATACTCGAAAAATTCGAGCTCAAATCATGAAAATGATTAAACATTTTATCATGTTCCAGGTTTTCATATAATGTTGCTGCCCATTACATTTTATACTGGTATAGGCGTTTTCATTATTGAGTTATAATGTACACACTGCAAAATCCGCTTCGACAATAAAAGCTTGCATTTTCGGGGCAGCAAGGTTCTTTACAATGGTGCCCGAACAAATCAACCCTGTTAGCTCGTGCCAAGACATCGGAGGTCTGAAGACCCCCCAGACCGTGCGACTCACATAGTGAGTTTAGAGTAGCTAGCTGCACGGCCGGGAAAGGATACCTCCTGCACTCAGGAGGCACCCAAGGTCTACCATCCCGCCAAACGAACATTTATTTAGGTCTAAAAAAGATAACAATGGATGAAAAATAGTGTGGTTAAACAGACAGTTTTACATTACAATTGAACTTGACAAGTGCGTCCATTTTTCAAAAATGGGAAAAGGGTTATTGCAAATATAGAAAATCTGATGTGGGCAACACATGACTTTCCTTATATAATGTAATGAATTTACTACTTTTACAGTAAAAAAATAGGTTTTTCTTATAGTAGATACTAATATTCTTTCCAAGATATTGAATTTTCGACAATTAGTCGTCATTTTCTTTGATTTAGCATCATTTTTATCCATTTGGCGAGATTTTCATTAATTTGGCAACATTTCAAAAAAGTCGCCAAGTTGACGACATTCCGCCAAAATCTCGCCAAGCGTTATGCACGAAGAAAAAAGTTATTCTTACAGCAGATAAAGCCAAGCCAAGACGCTTCGTTTCGGGCTTCCATGGGACCGAAGGTCCCTCACGCCCACATCAGAAAGTAAGAATGTCTGCTGGTGATGATTTTTCTGAATAGCAATATGATAGCATAGCAATCTTCCACGTGGGGTTGCTTGATTGAGTCCAGAGATGGCTCGTGGAGTCATCTTCGTCTTGGAGTGGCGAAGTACTTCGGCTGGTGGCACGCTGTAAGCTAGAAGGAGGTGGGCGGGGCCAAGGAAGGGGACCAATGAATAAGGTAGTAGCAGTGTGAGCGAAGATCAATGGCTGATCAGCTTTTAGGAGTTAGCAATGTAAGTACAATTATTACAATTAAAGAAAATAAAAGGATTTCTAAAGAATTAACTGTTACAAAGTAACTAAAGGGATTTACAATTTAATTTACAATTTAAGGTGACAAAAACACACTGCGCTACAGGCGCGATTACTGTTACAATCAGTTCTTCTTGTGAGCAAAAAAGGCCCTTTTCAGGGACACCGGTGTACAATTTTGAGTAAAATTTAACTAAGAGTCTGCAAATACATACGCAGAGCGCGAGACTGGGCTGGCATAGCATGAAGTAAGAATCAACGCTTAGTAAAAGTCAAGGCCAAAAGGGAAAAGGTGGCAGAGCCAGATGAAAGTTAGGGGGCGGGCGCATCTGCGAGAGCGTTATAGCTCTCGTAGATGAACCAAACCAAGTCAATTTGCGTAGTCGCCTTACGCAGGTTGGGAAGCGCTCTTTTGAACGCTTCTAGTAGTAGATTTTTGTCTAAAGTGTCTCTCATGTCAATGAGGGTCATAAAGAAGTCGGTGTAGTTGATAGCGTTGCTATCAACTGGGGTTTTAGAATTTCGGTTGGCGACGGCAGGGACCGACGGTTTAGTAATTTGTCCGGTAATTTTGGAATTAATTTTATTAGCGCTATCCAAAGGCAGATCAGCAGGCTCCTGAGGTCCAGAAGCAACTTTGGCATAGTTGACGGTGGGGCTAATGCCAGCAGGTCGGAATGAACGACTTTTGTTCCCAGGGTCTAATCCTGGGGGGGGGGGGGTGCACTATGGTTGATTTTGGAATTGTACTGGGGTTTGTCCCTGACTCTCTTAGTCACAGGCGAGTTGCCCGGGTTTTTCGGGCAGCCCCGCCAGCTGGCAGCATGTGCGCCCCCGCAGTTGCAGCACAGCTTGAATTCAGCTTTACATTCAGAGGCGGTGTGGGGTCCTGCACATTTGACGCAGCGCCGTGGTAGCCTACATGCCAAACTGCTATGGTAAAAACCATTGCACGAGTGGCACTGGCTAGCAAAGCCCTTGCGCCCCATGTAGGGCTCCACAATCACTCCTGTGCCTAAGAGCACAGATATTTTAAAAAGGTCATCCGGGTTAGTCCCGGGGGCTAACTGAAGGTAGTAAAGAGGGAGGGGCTCTCTGGTTCCTCTTTTAGAGAGTCTGACTACACTAAGTACTTGATATTCAAGTGCTTCCATACTGCGTTTAATAAAATTTATGTCTGTGATAATGGGGAGTCCTCTAATTACACATTTAACTGGGAGGTCCTCTTTGAGAGAGAAGGTTTTAAAGTAAGCACCTGTCCTAGTCAGGTAGTTTACACAGTTTCGATATTCTTCATCGTTTTTGACAATTATCCTGAAGAATTGTCGGTCCAGGACCGGAACAATATCAGGGGCAAATCTCTTTAGATTGAAAATGATAGACGGCCATTCAGGGTTTGAAGCACTAACAAGAATGGGCGGCGTGGCCGGGGGTTTTGGCAAGTTTGCCGCGTGGTCGTTCTTTCCATTTCCAGTCGCGCTTTGATTGGTTGGCTCAGAATCCGAGGAAAGCGTGCGCTTTCTGTTAGTTTTTGGAGTCTTGTGGATAAATCCATCTGCATCCTTGAAAGTACGAGGGTTAATTACTTTATTAGTATTATCTACATTGGTATTTAGATCGGGGTTTACATTAGTGCCGGCATTTGCTTCGGCAGAGTCAGTTTCCATATTATTAGGATTATTAATAGTTTAAATCCTAATACACAGTTTAAATAGTTTAAATCCTAATTACAGCAGATAAATGACTATTGGCGTTCAAATACAAAAGTATTATTCAAAGTATGTTTTTTCATGAATGGAACGAGCTAGATCCACGAGAATGATGTCACTCAATTTATCGCATGGTATTACATATGAAAAGTGAACATGTTTCTCAATAGGATTTTTTTTTTTATGTGACTTTTTCATAATTTTTTTTAAAAATGCACAATATCTCGAGAACGGTTCATGTTAGCGTTCTAAAATTTATGCCAATCGTTTTCTAATAAAAATTTACATAAGAAATGTCTATTTGCGTAACTTTATTAGCGGTTTTGATTTTTTGACGATTTTTTCAAAATTTCATTCGAAAATTTAGGGGGGTTCTGAACATTCGATTACGTATAAAAACAATAGGCTTCCAGTGTTTATGGACTGTGATTTTTGTACCAAATTTGGTTCGAATCGGTCCATTCGTTCGTCAGTTATCGTCTCCACAGACTCACTGACACACACACACACACACACACACACACATACTTTCACACGCACACGCACACAGACATCACTTCAAAAATGTTTGATTCGTGATCAGGGATGCTTGAAACGTGCTCTCCCGTCGAAAACTCGAATTCGAATTTTCGACCCCGTCACAATACTTTCCTTATACATTATGTATATAAGGAAAGTAATAAAAAGATCATTGAAAAATAAAATTTAGAGTGAGGTGTATTAACATAATGAAAAATAGATTAAAATTAAAGAAATTAATAAAATTTTAAAAGTAAAATTTAGAAAATATATGAAAAAAGAAAATATATGGAAAAGGAAAGGAATTTAGGCACATAGAAAGCAAAAACAGAAATTTAAGAAATTTAGGTAAAGATTTAGAAAAGGATATTTAGAAAAAATACAAATAAAAAGGGTCAAAAGAAAGAAAAAAAAAGAATCGAGAAAATAGAAACCATTACCATAGCTTTTTTTAAAACAGAAAATATGGAGGGAACACAATAAGTCCATATAAGTTAAAAATCTGATGTGGGCAACACATGACTTTCCTTATATAATGTAATGAATTTACTACTTTTACAGTAAAAAAATAGGTTTTTCTTATAGTAGATATTAATATTTTTTCCAACATATTGAATTTTCGACAATTAGTCGTCATTTTCATTGATTTAGCGTCATTTTTATCCATTTGGCGAAATTATCGTTAATTTGGCAACATTTCAAAAAGTCGCCTAATTGGCGACATTCCGCCAAATTCGTCGCCAAAATCTCGCCAAGCGTTATGCACTAAGAAATAAGTTATTCTTACAGCAGATAAATGACTATTGGCGTTCAAATACAAAATTATTACTCAAAGTATCTTTTTTCATGAATGGAACGAGCTAGATCCACGAGAATGATGTCACCCAATTTATCGCATGGAATTACATATGAAAAGTGAACATGTTTCTCAATAGGAAATATATATATTTTTTTTAATATGACTTTTTGATAATTTTTTTGAAAAATGTACAATATCTCGAGAACGGTTCATGTTAGCGTTCTCAAATTTATGTCAATCGTTTTCTAATGAAAAATTACATAAGAAATGTCTATTTCCGTAAATTTATTAGTGGTTTTGATTTTTTGACGATTTTTTCAAAATTTCATTCGGAAATTTAGGGGGGTTCTGAACATTTGATTGCGTATAAAAACAATAGGCTTCCAGTGTTTACGGATTGAGATTTTTGTACCAAATTTGGTTCGAATCGGTCCATTCGTTCGTCAGTTATCGTCTCCACAGACTCACTGACACACACACACACACAGAGTTCACTTCAAAAATGTTTGATTCGTGATCAGGGATGCTTGAAACGTGCTCTCCCGTCGAAAACTCGAATTCGAATTTTCAACCCCGTCACAATACTTTTCTCATACATTATGTATATAAGGAAAGTAAAAACCGCATATCTGTATCTTTAAAATCAACTGAATTATGATAAAGGAAAAAATCTGATGTGGGCAACACATGACTTTCCTTATATAATGTAATGAATTTACTACTTTTACAGTAAAAAAATAGGATTTTCTTGTAGTAGATACTAATATTCTTTCCAAGATATTGAATTTTCGACAATTAGTCGTCATTTTCATCGATTTAGCGTCATTTTTATCCATTTGGCGAGATTTTCGTTAATTTGGCAACATTTAAAAAAAGTCGCCAAGTTGGCGACATTCCGCCAAATTCGTCGCCAAAATCTCGCCAAGCGTTATGCACTAAGAAATAAGTTTTTCTTAAAGCAGATAAATGACTATTGGCGTTCAAATACAAAAGTATTATTCAAAGTATCTTTTTTCAAGAATGGAACGAGCTAGATCCACGAGAAGGATGTCACTCAATTTATCGCATGGTATTACATATGAAAAGTAAACATGTTTCTCAATAGGAAATATTTTTCTTTTTATTTTATATGACTTTTTGATAATTTTTTTAAAAAATGTACAATATCTCGAGAACGGTTCACGTTAGCGTTCTAAAATTCATGTCAATCGTTTTCTAATGAAAAATTACATAAGAAATGTCTATTTGCGTAACTTTATTAGTGGTTTTAATTTTTTGACGATTTTTTCAAAATTTCATTCGAAAATTTAGGTGGGTTCTGAACATTCGATTGCGTATAAAAACAATAGGCTTCCATTGTTTACGGATTGTGATTTTTGTACCAAATTTGGTTCGAATCGGTATATTCGTTCGTCAGTTATCGTCTCCACAGACTCACTGACACACACACATACACACATACTTTCACACACACACACACACACACAGACATCACTTCAAAAATGTTTGATTCGTGATCAGGGATGCTTGAAACGTGCTCTCCCGTCGAAAACTCGAATTCGAATTTTCGACCCCGTCACAATACTTTCCTTATACATTATGTATATAAGGAAAGTAATAAGAATGAAATAAAGAGATTCATTGATCCAAATTAATTGAGAGCAGATTCTACTCATAAGCTTAGGTCACTTTATTAGAAATGTCCATGGCAACAAGAATACAGTTTATTAGAGGGGGGGGGGTTGCAAAAATGAAAATTTTTAGAAAAAGGACAATCGAAAATGTAATGGTCAACATCACCGAAAATGTAGGAGGTCTGAAAGGGACCCTAGTACGACTACTACGAATTCAGTGGACTTAAGATTGAGCGCTGATTTCAAATTGAGAGGATAATGACCACGCAGAATACTAACATGGTTAAAAGTAGTAATAGCAGAAGGCTAACTTGAGGTAAAAATAACAGGAGGTGATCAGTCAGATGATAAGTTGCACGCCAGTCTGACATTAGAGAGTGGAGAATGCAGAGTCCACTTCAACAATAAGAGCTTGCAATTTCATCCCAGTAGCTCAAATGTGCAGCGTTGACTGGCCAGTTCGAAGATCTAGCTTTCGATTTCTTGTTGGGATAGCAAAGTTCATTATAACACACACACGCGCGCGCGCACATACATACTAGTACCGAAATGTTGGAAATGAAATTAAGAGGTCTTAAAACAGGCTCATCCTTCAAAATCTGGAATTTGAAAATTTTTAGAAAAACAATGCTTTTTCTATTCAATAGCATGGGCATGTAAAAATTATAACATATTATGAGTATATGAGAAAAACAGCGTGTGGGCAACAGTCGATTTTTTTCTCGTTGAATATTTTCACCACCATCCGAATACCACGGTATCAGGCATGCATATTTAATGAACCAGAATTACCGCTTTCTCCTTTTTCGGGAACAAACCCCCAGAAGAGCGTTCTCCTGAGACAGTTTCGGGAGACGATTTGCGGTCGGAACGGGGTGTTTGAATAGATTCGATTAAAGGACCCGTACATCGCGCCATCATTTATGAATGAGGTATACGAGCAGACGATAATGCTAAAAGTAAGATATGGGAGATCTTTCAGGTAGATAGCTTTGCTGTCACAGCGTCAAAAGCGTGACAGGTTAAATGTACTAGAATTTACGACAAAGGCAATTTCTACCACATAATAGGGCGCTGTACAAAAATACAAGTTTGTGTGATATGGAATAAATTATAATTGTACTCCTATTGCAAATTAAATCATTCATACACTGGTTTCGCATCTATTACGCACTCGTCAGAGAGGAACAGCTAGGGCCGCGATAGTAGTTAAAGAGGAAGGATCGAATGAAGTAGTACTGTATTTGATTTTCGACGTCGTCTAAATAATCTATCGTCATGTCTTGTAAAGAACCTTGAGTCTTCAATAGGGAAACAAACCACGAATCTTCGTTCTGGCCAGCCGATGAGCTACTGGGACTGAATTGCAAGCTCTTATTATCGAAGTGGACTCTGTATTCTCCACCCACTAATATCAGATTAACGTACAACTAACAATCTCATTTGCTATTTTTGCTTCAGGTTATCCTCCTGCTATTTTTATCATCCAGGTTATCCTCCTGCGTAGTCGTTGACCTCCGATTTAAAATCGGCGCTTAATATACAAAGTCTACTTAATTCGTGATAGTCGTACTAAGGTCACTTTCAGACCATCGACATCTTTGCACTAACCTACAGTATTCATTTGTTCGAGCACCAATTTAAAGAATCTTGCTGTCCGCACCGGGAATCGAACCGTGGGTCTTCGTACTGTCCAGTCAATGCTCTACCATTGAGCTACTGGGACCGAATTGCAAGTTCTTATAGTTGAAGTGGACTCTACCGTCTACGTGGAGTATGTGCCCAAAATCTGTTAAGTCCGAAAATTCATCCGAGAGGGTGATGGTTTAGGGAAAGCTTGGTACGGTCCCTATGGTTGGTTGTCTATTGGGTTCCAAAATTGAGTGAACTTTCCCGTTTGTCCAAACAAATGCCTTGCCCTTTGGGGTAAGTTGGATGGTCTGGGTAAAAAGAAATAAAACATGGAATAGCCGATATCTGCAATGGAAGCAAAAAAAATTTGTCATGTGCTACGATTTTAAAACTCTCCATAGAAATCAACAGATTTAATTCTAAAACATTTCATATTCATTGAAAATTTAGGTGCATAGCAATTTTTTGTTCATATAGCCAATATCGGCTATCCCATGCTAACGAGCGCTAAATCGGCCTCTGGATGCTGTTATCTGCAATGACAGCGTAAGTCTAAATTTTGGAATGCTCCTATAGGCGAGTTCTGAGACTATAAACTTGGCCTATGCAATCTTGTATAGTTTGAGCTAAATTTTCAAGATATTTAAAACCGAATACGGGGTAAAGATGGAACTTGTCGGTTGTCACAGAGATTAGCTAAATTGTGGATCATAGCATATTTCTTTGATGCCATTGAAAAAAATATTTAAAACTTCATATATTTTGGGAGAATATAGCATCAGGTCTTTTGCGTGCGTTTTAATAAATTTATAGAAAAAAAATTTGTCCCACAGCATTTGTTAAAAATAATTATTGAAATGTTATTCATTTTTAAAACATGTTTCTACTTCAATACGATCAAATTATGTTCCATGCTCTGCGCGATCTTATAAAAATTTTAATACATCGAATAATGAATGCGAAAAAATCATCAAAGCATAAATGAGGGGGGGGGGGGTACCTTGAATCCCCATTAATATTCCTGTACGCTCATAAAAAACCCCAGGTGTGAACAACACATGACTTTCTCCATACAGGATGATTAAAAAAAAGATAGGCCAAAATTTACGAGGTGGTAGTACACATCATACCAAGCATTTTTCGTCATAGTTTACCGGGTCGGAAATGAAATGTAAAGGCGCCAGTGGACGCTTAGTGGTAAAATCGATGAGGTGAGGCGAAAACACAAGAATGACTTAGTTATAAAATGACATTTAATAAACAATAATTAGAGTAATGGCTCAAAAGAGCGACCGCCAACCTGAATGCACGTCTCACCGCGTCGGTGGAGATATTGGCGAACTCTCTCGGACACACCAGACATGTCGCGCACTTCGGCAGCAGCGGCCGAAATTCTGGGCACGAGTTCTTCTTCATATTCAAGGGGAGTGTCATAGACGAGACTCTTGAGATATCCCCACAAAAGTGAAGACACGACAGATAGGGTGATCGTGTGGGCCAAGCTATGGGACCACCTCGCCCAATCCGTCGCCCTGTAACGCCTTTACGTTTCATTTCCGACCCGCTAAACTATGGCGATAAATGCTGATTTTGTGTGTACAACCACCTCGTAAAGTTTGGCCCATTTTCTTTAATCACCCTGAATAATGTAATGAAATGACTTCTTCTACAGTGAAAAAATTATATATAAGATCTACAGGACAATGTTTTTAATATAAAATTGTACATTTGGCACTTTTCCGGATGACAACATGCAAAACTATTTCGAAATACCCAATTAACTTATATTTAATGCAACTGTAAATTGACAATTATTAACATTGACAGCGTTCGCTATAAGCAGTCGTCCATATGTTAAAATATTTTAATAATAAATTCCCCGATTTGGCCTCGATTTAGTTAACTTGGCGTAATTTTTGCAATGTTAACAATGTTTTCGTCAATTTGGAGCGAAAGCTCGCCAAGTTGCGATATTTTGCTAAATAAGTTGCTACGTTCATTAAATTTATCGCCACGTGTTCCATACAAACGAGAAAAAGATAATTTCTTAAATATAAATGACCATTGGCAAACTGTTTGGATAATAATTTTGCTTTCTGATGCCTAAGTATCTTCTCTGGTGAATGGAACGAACTAAATGCACAAGAATAATGTCAACAAATTAATTGCATATGAAAAGTAAACATATTTTGCAATAGTCAATACTTTTTAATTTTATGCGATTTTTTTTATAAATTTATTTGAAAAAGTGCAATATCTCAAGAACGGTTCATGCTAGCATTTTAAATTTTATGTCACTCATTTTTAATGAAAATTTTCATCATAAATGATTGTTAACGTAACATTATTGAAGGTTCTGATTTCCTGATGATTTTTTTTAAATTTTATTCGAAAATTTAGGAGTTTCCCAACATCTGATTGCGTTTGAAATCAATAGGCTTCAGCATTCACTGACTAAAATTTTTGTAAGAAATTACGTTCGAAACATACGTTCGGTCGTAAGATATTGTCTCTAATGATTCGCAGACTCACGGACACACAGACACACACGCAGACATCGCCTGAAAAACGATCGATTCGAGTGTAGGAATGTTTGAAACGTGATCTTCCGTCTAAAAAGAGTCTTGCTGTCCCAACCGGGAATCGAACTCCGGATCTCAAAACTGGCCAGACGACGTTCTATCGTTGAGTTACCGGGATAGAATTGCAAGCTCTTAACATTGAAGTAGACTTTACATTCTTCACCCTATAAGGTCAGATTGACCATATAATTCCAGATTGCCACCCTCTAATGTCAAAACTGACAATCTATCTTACCACCTTCTGATATTTTTACCTCAGGGTATCCTCCTGCTACTACTATTTTTCCTGGGTTAGTATCCTGCTTGGTCTTTATCCTCTTAATTTTGAAATCGGCGCTCCTCCACAGTCCACTGAATCCATACTAATCGTACCAGAATCACTTTCAGACCTCCGACATCTTTGCACTAACCTACAGGTTGATTTGTTCGGGCGCCATTGTAAAAAGCCTTGCTGCCCCAACCGGGAATTGAACCCTAGATCTCCGAACAGGCCAGTTGTTGTTCTGTCTCTACTATTGAACAACTGGGACTGAATTGCAAGCTCTTATCGATGAAGTTAACTCTGTAGTACCCCTTACAAAAAAAATCTGATGTGGGCAACACATGACTTTCCTTATATAATGTAATGAATTTACTATTTTTACAGTAAAAAAATAGGTTTTTCTTATAGTAGATACTAATATTCTTTCCAAGACATTGAATTTTCTACAATTAATCGTCATTTTCATTGATTTAGCGTCATTTTTATCCATTTGGCGAGATTTTCGTTAATTTGGCAACATTTCAAAAAGTCGCCAATTTGGCGACATTCCGCCAAATTCGTCGCCAAAATCTCGCCAAGCGTTATGCACTATGGAATAAGTTATTCTTACAGCAGATAAATGACTATTGGCGTTCAAATACAAAAGTATTACTCAGAGTATCTTTTTTCATGAATGGAACGAGCTAGATCCACGAGAATGATGTCACCCAATTTATCGGATGGTATTACATATGAAAAGTGAACATGTTTATCAATAGGAAGTATATATTTTTTTATTTTACATGACTTTTTGATACTTTTTTTGAAAAATGTACAATATCTCGAGAACGATTCGTGTTAGCGTTCTGAAATTTATGTCAATCGTTTTCTAATGACAAATTACATAAGAAATATCTATTTGCGTAACTTTATTAGTGGTTTTGATTTTTTGACGATTTTTTCAAAATTTCATTCGAAAATTTAGGGGGGTTCTGAACATTCGATTGCATATAAAAACAATAGGCTTCCAGTGTTTACGTATTGTGATTTTTGTACCAAATTTGGGTCAAATCGGTCCATTCGTTCGTCAGTTATCGTCTCCACAGATCCACTGACACACACACACACACACACACACACACACACATACTTTCACACACACACAGACATCACTTCAAAAATGTTTGATTCGTGATCAGGGATGCTTGAAACGTGCTCTCCCGTCGAAAACTCGAATTCGAATTTTCGACCCCGTCACAATACTTTCCTTATACATCATGTATATAAGGAAAGTAATAACT
Organism: Amaurobius ferox; assembly: GCA_951213105.1. NCBI lineage: Eukaryota > Metazoa > Arthropoda > Arachnida > Araneae > Amaurobiidae > Amaurobius > Amaurobius ferox. The sequence continues at coordinate 110,473,412 of OX578152.1, read as the reverse complement.
AATATGAATAACTCCAGACATTGAAATATACTCAAGTTAAACAGAAACTTTTTAACAGACTCAAACGATTTAAAAACTTACTTTTCCTGTAAATGTTGTTTTACAACATGGGCACTGTCGTACTTGAAAACTAACTTCGCATTTCGCATGGGGAAATGATCTGTGATTTCAATCGTGTGTTCTATTTTAGAAATTTATTCATTTAAGTGAAACAAGAAAGATCAATCATGCATAAAGCATTGATTATAAAACACTTTCCAGCGGAAATGCAACTTCATTTAAACATCTCAAAAATGCGATGCGTTCAGAGGTGATATTTTTTTAATTATCACAGAACTGTATTAATTTATTTTACTTGAAAACTTCAAACTTCATCGGAAAAAGGAACTTCATTCAAATGACGTCATCGAAATTTAAATCGTCTGTCTCTCTATATAAAAGCACTGAATCTCTCTATATAAAAGCAGTGAATATTTCATTTATACACTTTTATTCCAGACTCCAGAGTTAAATAAATTTTCTTGAAAAAAAAATCAGTAATTCTTATACAACTCACCTTACAATCACTTGTTTACATTCTGCATCCATTAAAATTAGGTTTCGTTGTAGAAATAATCAAAGTTTGATGATCATTTAAACTGAAAAATATTATAATTGCATTAGCGCAGAATATAGATGCACAAAAAATAAAGTGGTTTTAGGACAGATGCAACACTAATTCTAAATTTAAAAGAACTTTAAAAATCACGGTTTTTACTCTGGGAAAAAATGATGGATACTATATTTTATTTTAAAGTGGGTCATGTGATCTCTTCATATATTATGGGTGTAATTATTATTTTAATTTTTATTTAAAAAACTACCAAACATATTTTGCTCAAATTTTTTGTATATATTTTATGGGATAATTTGAATATTTCCTAAAATTTTGAAAGCAATTTACGAATTTTAACTTCGTATATTAACGTAACTTCGTATACTTCGTATTGCGAATATTAACTTTCTATCGTACCAGCACCTCACATACATGCACCCACACATACACACAGACGGACATTATTTGAAAAACGTTCAACATCTAGAGAAAAGATAATATTAAAATTCTAAAATAAGCGTCATTCGTTTCTTTATAAACAATTACATATGAAATTAATTTTTGCTTGACACTATTAAATGTTCTTATTTTTTATGATTTTTTTTAAATATTCGTTGGAAAAGTTAAAAGTATTCCCAATGTTTGATTGCGTCGAAATCACCAATGTTCCAGTATTCACTTGTGGTAATTATACAAAATTATGTTTGCAATCGTACGTAATTATTTTAAAAACTCTTCATTCATTTGTGAGATATTGCTTTTACACACACACATACAGACATCAACTTAAAAACGTTTGATTCGGATTTAGGGAGGCTTCAAACATGTAAATCTGTCGGAAACATAAATTCAAATATTTTACCCTCTCCAATACCTTCGTTATACATTACACTATGTATGTAGGGAAAGTAATATGTATTATATTTTTTTATTCAAATTTGCAATGACAAACATAATTGTCATTTGCCTGTATTTCTACACTTTTAGACATACCCGAAGTGATTTAAAATGTGCAAATTCTAATAGTGATCTAAATATTTTTCAAAAAATTCTATTAAATTATTTAATTTAATATCCCAAAATATTGTATAAGAATCCCTATTGTCACTATACAAAATATTTGCATGATTAAATCTGAAGAACTGAAACATCCTAGTTACACTTGTAAACCAATGTACAAAAAAAAAAAAAGAAGTGTGATTAGCATACGCTCGAATAAAAAAACTAAAGTGGTACCAAAAGTTACATCCACGCCATTTTTATCCTATTTCATCGACCGGTTAAACCTATTAAACAATATATGAATTTGAAAAATATTTGCTAAAATAAAAAGATGACTTCACAAATTCAAAGTATCAAATAATTCGCTTAATATTATGTTTCAAAACGATAACTGCTACAACCCAATAGAAAATATATGGTTCGTTTATAGAATTCATATTTGTAACTAATGTATTTACTATTCAAATCCTATAGATAAAATAATAATCGTTTGCCGAATAAACACATTTAATTTAATTCCGTTTCCAAACCACCTGATATATTTTTCTTCAAATAGAATCTCAAAACATCGTCGCCAACATAACGCTATTTATGTAGAAAATTTAATTTTGCATTTTTTAACACTTTCCAACATTGATGAAAAGTGTTTATGACTGTCTGTCTGTCTGTCCGTTCGCATGATAACTGCCGTAAATATGACTTTATCAAAATGAAATTTTAGTACGTTGTTCAGACGGTCGGTGGGTCATATGGGAATGTAAATGAATAATATCAACCAATTAGATTTGGATTGAACCTGGGTTAAAAAAATGAAATACATTGAACCCTGTTGGACCTAATTTATCAAAAAAATTTTAAGCGAAGTTAAAATTCACAAATTGCTTCGAAAATTTTAAAAAATATTCAAATTATTCCATTACATATACAAAAACAATTTTAGCAAAATACGTTTGGTAGTTTTTTAAGTAAAAATTGAAATAATAATTACATCCATATTGTATGCAGAGATCACGTGAAAATATCCCATTTCAAAATAAAATATGGCATCCGTCTGTTTTCCCAGTGTGAAAATCGTGATTTTTAAAGTTCTATTAAATTTATTAAATTTACAATTAATGTTGCATCCGTCCTAAAACCTCTCGTTTTTGCGTATTTTTTGTGGATCTATATTCTGAGCCAACGCAATTACAATATTTTTTAGTTTAAATCATCATCAAACTTTGATTATTTCTACAACGAAGCCTAATTTTAACGTATGCAGAATGTAAACAAATCAAGCTGCAAGATTAATTGTATAAGAATTACAGAATTTTTTTAACGCAAAACTATTTAACTCCGGAGTCTGGTATATAAGCAATATGAATGAAATATTCATTGATTTTACATAGAGAAGAAGACGATTTTATAGCATGGCCTTTTTCGATGAAGTTTTAAGCATGGAATTAGAAAGTACTTTTATCTCCATGGTTTTAAATTTTTAAGTAAAATAAATTATTGTTGTCCTGTGATATATTAAAAAATATCACCCCTGAATGTATCGCATTTTAGAGATGCTTAAATAAAGTTTTATTTCAGTTGGAAAATATTTCATAATCAATGCTTTATGCATGATTGATCTTTCTTGTTTTATTAACACTTTACAACATAGTTGAAAAGTGTTTATGACTTTGTTCATTCTGTCTGTCTGTCTGTCTGTCCGTTAGCACGATAACTGCCGTAAAAATGACTTTATCAAAATGAAATTTTAGTATGTTTTTCAGACGGTCTGTGGGACCTATGGAAATATAAATAAATAATATCACCCAATTAGTGTTTTATTGAACCCGTGTTGAAAAAATGAAATACATTGAACCCTATGGGATCTAATTTTTCAGTCATTTTTTAAGCAAATTTAAAATTCACAAATTGCTTCAAAAATTTTAGAAAATATTCACATTATCCCATAAAATATATAAAAAAAATTTCAGTAAAATATGTTAAGTAGTTTTTTAATTAAAAATTATTTAATATTGGAAAAAAAAAATTCAATTAAATTCTGACTTTTGGTATATCCTTCAGAAAGAAAAAAGGGATATATTATATAATAAATATCTTTCCAAGAGTTTAATCATTTTGTATATGAGACAAGCTTCATATTTTAAAATAAATTTGATAGATAACAATTTTTCATTTTTTTTTTATTTTAATTTTATATAACTCTTCTTGATATACTTATTTGATGACATTTTTAATGCACTTTCCTACGTCCTAGAGAGTTAAAATTTGGTACACAGATTAAATTTGTTGAACATTTTATTCGACAAAAATTTGGTGGATCTTTAAATATAGATCATACATTTTTTTCGAAATGGGCTGCAAATAATCCCCGTTCACTTCTATAAATCATTGTTGTAATATTGTAAAAATTCTGATGTGGGCAGCACATGCCTTTCCCTGCAGAGTCATATTCACGTTCTCTTTATTTCTTCAATAATAATTTGAGTTTATCTGCACAAAATAACAGCCATAAGTATTTTAAATGACATTGAATTTGCACGTTAAACTTAAATTTAGTTCTCATTTGATAGCTGGACTTATTGTCAAAGGTGGCGTAGCGAAAACTCGAAAAAACTAGAATCTCAAGAACGGATAGTCTTAGAGTAATGTTGTTAGTCTTATTATTTTTGTTGTCAAAAATGTCGTATAAAATAGGAATTTAATTGATATAATTGAGCCCACGTAGTCCTTTATTTTTATATTTAACGATTTTTGCGGGCCATTTCGCAAAAATAGCCCGTACCTTTTTCTCGAATCGTACTAGAATAACCTAATAATGATTTATGTACCAAATTTTGTTAAATTTGGTATACAAATCACTTGTAGGTCATTGAAATATTATACACCAAATTTTGTTAAATTTGTTCTATTAGTTTTTAGCTAGAGTGGATAAAGGCAATTTTTGCCGGCTATTTCGCAAAGAAGGCAGATTCTTTTATTACGAATCGTACTATAATCTAATGAACATCAGGATTTCCCACACAAAACATACCTACCAAATTTTATGAAATTCGGTCCATTAGTTTTTCAATTAGAGTGGATGTAATATCCTCACAGAAACATACACAGATACACTCTTACACACACAGACGTCTTCCTAAAAATAGTTTTTTCGTGTTCCAGGAGTCTCAAAACGTGTAGATCCTTCGAAAATTCGAGTTCCGATTTTCGACACGATTTCAATACTTTGAATACATACACACACACATATATATATTATCTGCGTATTTGTGTATTATCTGTGTATCTATATTCCGTGCCTATGCAATTACAATACTTGTGATTTTAAATGATAACTAAACTTTTATTATTTCTTCAACGAAGCCTAATTTTAACTGATGCAGAATGCAAATATCTGAAGCGATTGTAAGGTGAGTTACATAAGAATTGCTGAATTTTTTTCACACAAAATTATTTAGCTCTGGAGTCTGGAATACAAGTTATATGAATGAAATATTCATTGATTTTGCATAGAGAATCAGATGATTTATATTTCGACACAGTTTTAAATATTTAAGTATAATAAATTACTGTAGTACTGGGATATTGTAAATGATATCACCACTGAATGTATCACATTTTAAAAATTTTTAAATGAAATTACATTTCATTTGGAAAGTGTTTCATAATCAATGCTTATGCATGATTGATCTTTCTTGTCTTTTCTTTACAGTGGATTAAAAAATTGCCAGCTCTGCCAACCAAAAATGAAAGCCAAAAGAATTTCATAAGCAAGGGTGAAAGTTTTTCAATAAAATAATTTTAAGGAAACTCCATATTTATTTCACATACTTAGAAACGTAGAAGAAAGAAGATGTATTAATTATAGCAAATTAATAAGGAATAATGTATTCCAAACTACAAATCCATAAAAATATATCTTCAGCAAACTTTTTTCTTTATCCACACCGAAACTGCAAGTTTACAAATACCGTTTCCAATTAGAAAAAATCTGATGTGAGCAGCATATGACTTTCCTTATATAATGCAATGAATTTACTACTTTGACAGCAAAAAAAAAGTTTATTCTTATAGTAGATACTTATATTCTTTCCAAGATATTGAATTTTCGGTAATTAGTCGTCATTTTCATCGATTTAGCATCATTTTTATCCATTTAGCAACATTTGAAAAAGTCGCCAAGTTGGCGACATTCCGCCAAATTCGTCGCCAAAATCTAGCCAAGCGTTATGGAGGGAGAAATAAGTTATTCTTGTAGCAGATAAATGATTATTAGCGTTCAAATACAATAGTATTACTCAAAGTATCTTTTTCCCTGAATGGAACAAGCTAGTTCCACGAGAATGATGTCAGCATGGTATTACATATGAAAAATGAACATGTTTCTCAATAGGATATATTTTTTTTTACTTTATATGACTTTTTGATAATTTTTTTGAAAAATGTGCAATATCTCGAGAACGGTTCATGTTAGCTTTCTAAAATTTATGTCAATCGGTTTCAATGAAAAATTACATAAGAAATATCTATTTGCGTAACTTTATTTTTAACTGATTTTTTGACGAAGTTCTCAAAATTTCACTCGAAAATTTAGGGGTTCTGAACATTCGATTGCATATAAAAACAATAGGCTTCCAATGTTTACGGATTGTGATTATTGTACCAAATTTCGTTCGAATCGGTCCATTCGTTCGTCAGTTATCGTCTCCGCAGTCTCACTGACACACACAGACACACATACTTTCACACACACATACACACACACAAACACACACACAGGCACCACTTCAAATATGTTTGATTCGTGATCAGGCATGCTTGAAACGTGCTCTCCCGTCGAAAACTCGAATTCGAATTTTCGATCCCGTTACAATACTTTCCTTATACATTATGCATATAAGGAAAGTAAAAAAGCCCAACTGGATATTTATTGATGAAATATACACTTATGGGTCGTACAAACCAATTCCAAATGATTCATTATCAACAAATTATGATAGCAATAAAGGGCTAACATTGGCGGCAAAAACTTTGCCATACTGTGTTTTGGAAAAATCTGCATTGAAACATACGAGGGATATTATTTTAAGTAAGGTCCGTTTTGCAATAAGAACTACGTAAGTATATTTATTTCAAAAAAAGCATTTACTTTCTGAATTTACATTCAATTCTATATTTTTCTACACAATTTCCTTGCCAATTTAAGCATTTATCGGAATGATATACCAGTTTTTGGATACTGTCATCATAGAACTCTGCCGCCTGTGATGATAGCCAGTTACTCACGATCGTTTTCACTTCTTCATTAGTGTCTTGCCGCTCAGGAAGGTTGCCGCCCAGGTCCTTCATGGGCGGTAGCCCAGTGGTTAGCTGATAGGTTGGTGGTAGGGGAAGGAGAGTACGGTCCCTGTGGATGCCTCCTCCACTGGGTTCCGGTCTAAATTGGGCGGCACTTACCAACCGTCCAAACAGTTACCTTACAACAACAATATGAGAAAATGCTTACGAAAAACGTATTTTCCTTTCCGGAGGAAAGTTGAATTTTGTGTGGCTTGATTGAAGAATTTTTCATATAGCAACATGTCTATCAGAATACATAGCATAAGTTCCTTCCTAAATCATGGATTATGAACAAGAATATGTACTATATATTTTTTTAATCTTCGTTTGGCCAAAAATTTCAATTTGATTAATTTTTTGCAACTAGTTTATCCTAGAAAAATGTTAAACTGTTTAAACTACTGTTTCGATATACTTGTAAGGAATATAATTTGCAGATATTCAACGGCCTTAATGGAGATTGGAATTTTTTATTTTGGCCGTAAAAGAGGGACTGAAATCGTGATTTTAACTAGAGAACTCACCTACGTTGGATATATATCGTAAAAGTCTTCTGTGTGAGCCTATTTTTCCTAGATCACGTATTTGTTTCAACGATAATGTATTTTTATCTTTCTTTTCTTCTGATTCACACCAAATTAATGTTGTTTACAAATACCGGTCGTCTGGCCAATAGGCCATTAGACCGAGGCTAGCTCTCCAGTATGACTGAATTAAAAGTCACTAGTTCAGGTTGTCCAAATGTTTTCCAGACATAGGCTGTCACAGGTCACAGAAAATACAATTAGTACATAAAATACAAATAAGTAATATTTAGATTTTTAACTATTCAAAATACATAAATGCAGGTAGTTCAGATCTTTATTTAAATAATTGTTTTTTTGAAATGGCAACAGTGTTTTCAACAATGAAACGTAATTGTTCATGACAATAATGATTGAGAAATGTTCTATTTGTTCATTACAACAATGCTTGCTAAACTTTATGTGTGTTTGTAAAATTCAACAATTATGAATTTACTACAATGCTATACATTTAAAGAATCGTAACTGTATATTTTCCCATGCTTTGTAGAAGTTTGATTTTTGGTAAGTTATTAATTACATTTCAAATTGTATCATATGTATAATAAATATTCATTAAGAATGAAAAGGAATTCTGCGACATTACCATCTATACTGTTTTGTCGCCAGTTTCCTGTCCAATTAGCTTATGCCTTGAGGATCAACAAGGCTCAAGGTCAAACTTTTGACAAATAAGCTGTGTAAATTATTTATTTAAAAGTAAAAGGTAGGTCCGTCACACTGAATTCAAAATTAACAAACCATTATCTCGCATTTGGCGTGATTTTCATCAATATGGGGAAGGATTTAAGATTTCTGTAGAGATTTCCTCTTAATTTGCAGTCTATGCGTTTCGGCCTCTTCTTTTCAAATTTTTTAAAAAGATTCTTAACTTTGACGTGCTCGCCATCTCCTCAGACTTTAGTTCTTTAACCGACGTTTCTTTTCATTTCTGTCCTCTCCATTTTCCATTGGCCAACACGTTTCTGAAATAAAATGTGTTTTGAATATCAAAAACTGTTGCAAATGCCGGTCGTTTGACCAATAGGCCTTTAGATAGAGAGCTAGCTCTCCAGTATTTCTTAACAATTGAATTAAAAGTCACTACTGCAGAACAATTGTCCAAATGTTTCCCAGACATAGGCTGGCCTAGGTCACATAAAATACAATCCTGGGAAGCAGCAAGTCCGAAACGGTGGAGATGAGCCCTGAGACAGTCATGAGCAGTCAGAAGTATGATCCTGCCAACTGCTTCTCGTCACACCAAATTAATAATGCATACTACCTCGATATGAATTCACATTTTCAAAACCCAATTATAGGAGGCGTTCCCGATGCCCCCATTTCCGATAGCAACATCCATTGACCGGTTTCGTGATTGTTAGGCTCATAAGCATAAAATAGTCATTACCTTCAATGACAGCAATGAAACTTGCTAGTTGTAGTGCTGTCATAGTGGCCATCAGTTGTTCTACGCTGGTGGCTGCATAATAAATTACAGACGCATAATAAGTCAGTTATAGGAACGCAACAGCCATATCCGATCACCTACCTTCTAGACTGAAAAATATGTAACGGAAAATGTTTCATATTTTCTTCCAAAATATAGTAAATGCACTTTCATAAAATATAAAATACTTTTATTCAGAGTATTAGATTTTTATATTTGATGGGAAAACTCTTGCCTAGTCTCTTTTTACGCAATACTAAAATTTCAGTAAAAAAAAATTTTTGTGAAAAGCTGTAGCAGGAGAAATTAAAAATCTGATGTGGGCAGCACGTGACTTTCCCTGCAGACTCAAATTCATTTTTTCTATATAACATTAATAATTCATTAAATTGAGTTTAATTGCACAAAATAACACTAAATTTGCATTTTTAATTAATTTCTGTTTTTATTCGGTAATTGGATATTTTTCCAAAAGCGACATAATTAAATGAGAAAAATCTTAAATTTCTCGAAAACGATTAGTCCTAGAGTAATAGAGTTGTTCTTATTCTTTACCTCATCAAAAATTAAGTATAAAACACGCATTTAATTGATATATTTGAACATAGTAGCTTTTTTTTTGCATCGTAGCTTTTTTTTAGATTTTTGCGATTTTTGAGGGCCATTTCGTAAAAAAAAGGCAGATTGTTCTTTTCCGAATAATACCAAAATCTAATCACCACCAGAGTATTCCACATGTAACTTATATATCAAATTTTGTGAAATTTGGTCAATTAGTATTTTAGCGAGAGTGGATACATGAAATTTTTACGGGCTATTTCGCAAAAAAAAAGCTGGTTCTGTTTTTATGAATCGTACCAAAAACTAATCAGCACCAGGGTCATACCCAAATGACTTACCTACCAAATTTTATGAAATTCGGCCAATTAGTTCTTGAGTTAGAGTGAATACATACATTGCACTGACAGACAGACACAAAGACACACACACAGACGTCACGCTAAAAATGGTTTTTTCGTATTCTAGAGGTCTCGAAACGTGTTGATCCGTCGAAAACTCGAGTTACGATTTTCGGCATGATTCCAATATTTTCCCTATACATTACAATGTATTGCAGGGAAAGTAAAAATTATCGCTCTTCAGCATCCGCTTCAAAGAAATGTATGTATTACTTAACTCCCATTGATTGAAAAGTAATTGAAATATAATCACGTACAGAATACCACAGAGTTCTACTTGAACAAACAAATAAGTTGATTTTCCGAGTGATTTCTTATTGATGGGAAATGAGGACTTGTGTCCCAGATTTTGATATTCCATGACCGTATCTTTATTTCTGACCACAATGCAATATCTTATATGAACTATCATATTCCTTTACTGCTGAGTTAGTTTACTGGAAATGCTTAAGTGTAACATAAACATCTTTAATGCTTGATCTGTATATATGCATACAATTACTTGCTTGTATAACAAAATGTATATTTTTATTTTGCTTTCGAAAAATAAATATAACAAAGCTTCGACAAATTTTAAGATCTGTTGAACTCATTTCGAACACTTTTGAAATGGTAATTGACACAAAACACGATTTCATTTTCCCAATTTCTTACTTCTTTCTTACTTCATTTTCCCAATTTCTTACTTAATTTAACTCAGTATAAAATATTTGTATTGATGCAAATATGATATAATTTTTCAGCATGAACCTGCCAGGTTACGCTAAATCTAATTTCTCTTATGAACTTATGAACTGTTTATCTCGCGTTATTTCATTCTGTTAAATTTGACTTTAATTAAAAAAATCTGATATGGGCAGCACATGACTTTCCTTTTATAATGCAATGTATTTACTACTTTTACAGTAAAAACGAAATAGGTTATTCTTATAGTATATACTTATATTTTTTCCAAAATATTGAATTTTCGTCAAATAGTCGTTATTTTTATTAGAGATTTTCTTTGATTTGTTAACATTTTAAAAAGTCTCCAAGTTGGCGAAATTCCGCCAAATTCGTCTCGCCAAGCATTATGGAAGTTGAAATAATTTAATCTTATAGCAGATTAATGACTATTGGAGTTCAAATACAAAAGTATTACTCAAAGTATATTTTTTCATGCATTGAACCAGCTAGATCCACGAGAATGATGTCACTCAATTTATCGCATAATATCACATATGAAAAGTGAACATGTTTCTCTCTAGGAAATATTTCTTATATAATTTTTTGATAATTTTTTTGAAAAATGTGCAATATCTCGAGAACGGTTTATGCAAGCGTTCAAAAATTTATGTTAATCGTTTTCTAATGAAAAATTAGATAGGAAATGTCTATTTGCGTAACTTTATAAGAGGTTTTGATTTTGTGATTTTTTACAAAATTTCACTCGAAAATTTAGGGGGGTTCTGAACATTCAATTGCGTATAAACACACACACACACACACACATATATATATATATATATATACAATTTTGCAATTTATTAGTATTGTTCAAGACTTTCAATAAGAAATCACTATACACATCATTGTTAGAAATATCAGTTGAATCCAATGTATTGTGTCGGAATTAATAAATATATAAGTTAAATAACTTAGGAAAATGAGTTAAAATAGAAAAATTAAAGCATATAATGGCACTGATATTCAATAGCCTTACTAAGTATAGAATGCAGGTAGAGCATAATATTATAAAAATTTCACTGTGTAATGTCTGTCCAGTACATTTCGTCGTTATATCTAATGTGTTTTTCTGATTTGAATTACGTTCTGCTTTGGCGCTACAATCGTCTCTTAGTCCATATATAAGTTTGAGGAACATTGAGATATCATGTAGCAATATAAGCAGATATAGAGATATATTTTTCTCTTTGCCTCTGATACTGAACGAAGTTATTTTTATATAAATGATATCGTTATAATGATATTATTGGTCTACCATAAGATTATGCAAACGTAAAAATATATATCCGATTCGGCTAAATCTAGTGCTACTTAAATAGATTCCGTCGTAAAAAATTATACTTTTGTTCTGTCGGTTTATAAATAAAATAACATATATATAGCCATTATAACAGAAGTAGTCCATTATAAAATCCCTTGTAAACGGCTCGTAAGGACAACGTTCTGCGGTAGATGGCGCTACATCGGTTGAATACAGCAAATTGAAATTTTACTTGCATTTAATACGTGAATCATTCATCAAAAATTTAATTTAAAAATTAATTTAATTTAATTCATTAAAAATTTAATTTATTTTTATGATTTAACTTATATATAAGTTAAATCATAAAAATCATAGAAAAATGACTTCAGATGATAAATTTGTGATAAAGTGAAACGTTATTCTTCAACGAATTTTCATGTTTTTATATGAAGAAATTTATTATTCCAAATCATTGCTTGTTGTGTATCTGCTAAGTGTTCTAAGTTCTTTTATTTCCTACAGAAAGTTTTTTTTCTATGTAAAGTACATTAAAAGTGACAGAGCAAAATGTGTATTTCTCCTATTGAAATGCATATAATTATTCTTAGCTTTAGGACATGAGTATAGATTATGTATGACCCCCCCCCCTCCCAGGGATGCAAAATATGTAATAATACTTTAATAACTTATTTCTTTCATGTATGTCTATTATAAAAGTACTTTCAATATAACTGCGATTACCCAATTTAAGTGATAATAGGCTGGTCATTTATGTTAGTTAAAATTTTATATTTAGACTACATTAATAAAAATTGTGCTCAATTTTTTTTTTATTTTATTCAATATCTATATTTTAGCACATAAAAAGTTACACCCCCCTTTCCTTCAGACCCATAAACATCTTTCAAAGTATGTACTTGTGTATTTTTTATTAGTAACATAACCATGATAAGTATTTTATGACTCTACAATATTAAAAACTTTAGATCACAGCTCTTTGTATATTGATCATCTGCCTAGGATGTAGCCCAGAAATGAGAGTGGTGAAAACAACTTTTACTATGTTTTTTTTATAAAATAAAAAGTGTCATTCAAATAGCAAAATTGAATTGCATTAAAAATATGTGTGTATAAAAGCATCCAGACGTTGTATTTGACTACACTATTGTTGCATAAAAAAAAAGAAAAATGTGTGTGACTTATTCCGCCCGTACTAGCCGTAGGCTAGATCAGGTCCAAGAGCCCAAAAGTTACAATGAAATTAAAAACCAGCAAAGGATTTTTATAGATATCTTCCTTAGCAAGCCCCAGACAGCTCAAAAGATGGTCAGGGGAGGCGTCTGCGGAATTGTAATTAGAACAAGGAAAATAAGATTTTTGCCCCTGATTAAAAGTAAGACACTTTAAGTGTTCACTGGCAAATCTGCTAATGGTGGTCTGCGTCCTTCTGTCACCCTTAACGGTAAGGGCAACACCAGAGGATTTCCTGTCATACCACGTGTGTACTGGAGGGGTCATCCATAGTTTCTCGTTTAAAATTTTCATTTTTGAGTAGATTTCAAGGTAAGACAAAGTGTCACATGAAGAAAAAGGAAGAGAGACTCCCTCCTTGGCCATATCATCAACAGTCTCATAAATGAGTCCTATATGAGACGGTACCCATTGTAAGTGAACTTCATGCCGTTGAGATAGATCTTTGAGGATCTCTATTGAAAGTGAAGTTCTATCTCCAATAGTTGTCCAGTTACTCAGGTGATGAATGGCACTGCGGCTGTAAGTCAGGATCCAAATATCACAATAAGAGGTATCAGATTTGACAGATTTTAGTCAATCCTCGATAGCAATAAGCTCAGATCTAAAGACTGAGCAGAAATCTGGATTCCTAATACTGAGATGATTTGTGAAAGTAGGGGTTTTGAAAAAACCCCACTGCCGTAGGCATTAAATTCATCTTTGCTACCATCTGTATAAACTAAAGAAAAATAATCTAAAGAAATTATCTAAAGAAAATTAAATCCTTTATATGGAAAATCTATAATTTTTGACAATTTTTTTCAATAAAATAAAACGAATTCATAACATAAAATACACATACCTTAATTTTCCCTTGATACACACAACCTTGATTTCAATATAAAAATATATATAAGAACATCCAATGATAAAGTTAAATCAGCAATAAAATTAACTTTAATATCATAAACCACAAAAATAAACCGCAAAAAACATTCAATAAACCGCAAAAAGCATTCGACGCAAGGGGCGCCCTCACGCGGTACAATGTCCAAAGCTCAGGCCGTCCGACTGATCCGAAGATATAGAGCAGCAGATTAGGAGACCGGACGCGATACAATGTTGTTGTTGAGACCCAGATCGTCCGACCTATCAGAAAAGTGTAAGGTAACCATTTGGACGGCCGGGAAGTGCCACCCAATTTAGACCGGAACCCAGTGGGGAGAGGAATCCACAGAGACCGTACGCTCCTTCCCCTACCACCAACCTCTCGGAAGGACTTACAGACCCACGTTTAACGTGATCGTACTCCACATGAACACGGCGGCAGCGTGCAAATCCAGCACGCAAACCACCTTGCCAGGACGGCCCATAAGGCCCCGCGCTAGAACGGCCAACGGCCCTACCGTGCTGATAACGCCGGTTCTCGTTAGATCAACAAAGTCATGCAGCATCGGCATTTGCAAAAAAGATGGATGCCATATTTTTTTTTTTTTTTTTGAAGTGGGGCACTTGACCTTTTCATATAATACGGGTGCAATTATTATTTTAATTTTTTTTAAGCTACCGAACATATTTTGCTGAAATTTTTGGTATATTTCGTATGTGATAATTTGAATATTTCCTAAAACTTTCGAAGCAATTTGTGAATTTTAAATTCGTTGAAAAAATGTTTGAAACATAAAGTCCCATAGGTTTCAATATATTTAAATTTTTAAACCCGGGTTCAATCCAAAACTAATTGGGTGATATTATTCATATACATTCTCGTATGTCCCACTAACCGTCTCAAAAACATACTAAATTTTATTTTGATAAAGTCATTTTTATGGCAGTTATCGTTCGAACGGACAGATAGAGAGACAAAATGAATGAACAAAGTCATTAACACTTTTCAACCACGCGTAAATATTTTGCGTGGATAATGTATGACGAAGCTCCTCCAGAGATTTGTGTCAAGACGTTGATCAAGCGATTAGCATAATACTTTCTTGCTCTCCAGAGAGACTCTAAATTTGCATATGCCGCATGCACAGCACTTCTACCCTGGTTCTTAGAAGCGAGCCTCTGAACTTTATCACCATCATTCGGACATTCGTATTTCGACTGCTGCACGCGTTATAATGTAGCTCTATTGTAATAATGTTCTTGTATATAATCTACATAATGTTCCTGTATATAATCTATGTAATGTCCTTGTAAATAAATCTATGTTTCATGCTTGCCGGATGCTCTTCAACATCGCAACTTCGCCTTATGTATGACCCTAAGCCATAGAGTGGTGACCCTGAGATCTGATGGCTCCAACATTACTAAAACGTAATATCTCCAATCCAACTTACCGGAGACGTGGTGGATCCAACTTTCCTGAGGCTCCAATTCACCGGAAACTAGATGCTTCAATTTATGTGAGTATCTACTTCAATTTAAGTGACGTCTGAAAAGGTGCGTTTTCCGTAGTTCCTAACGAAACTATGACTACAACTGAGACTATCGAAACTTGTTTGCACCCGTCAGTGATGCAAAAAGCGCTTCAGCTCCGAAAGAAGATTTTTAGTTCTGTAGAACTCACAAGAGTTGCTTTCAAAGCACCTCAGTTCTGGAAAACCCAGATTTATGCTTTTTGCACCTGAACTCTCAATTCTTATTTTACGAAATCGTAAATGAAAAACCAAAATTCTATTGCACAATTGTAGCTCCAGATTGTGATATCTTGACTCATGCCACAGATATAATTCGCACGCCTCCTGAAAATGAACCTTATTCTGTGTTGAAAAATAGGATCATTACGCACTTTGCAGATGTTGATGTCGCAAAACTTCGCAACCTTTTGCAGGAATTGGAGTTAGGAGATAGGAAACCAAGTCATTCACTTCGCGAAATGTAAGATCGCTCCTGGACAAAAATGGACGAAGACGTACTTCACAAGCTGTTTTTTCAACAACTACCAGTTCATGTACAACAAATCTTATCAATTAGTTTAGAATCGCTACAGAAAATTTCTGAAATGGCGGATGTTATATGTGGTGTTTTCACATCACTCTCAATATCAGAAGTGGCAGAGAATAGTCATATTTTGCGCTTCGAAGCTCAAGTTGCAAAGCTGACGGAAACTGTTCAATCCAAACTAAGAACTCTATATCGATCGCAATCCAGAAATGTCGATTTGTATTGGTATCACTCAAAATTTCAAGGTCAAGCTCGCAAGTGTGCAATGCCATGCAAGTTTTTTAACCGGAAACTAAGTGGCTCAATCATTTCGGCGACGATGCATAGAAGCCTTGGGAACAGTCTCTTATTCCTATAAGGCAAGCTACCTCATATACAATTTCTAGTCGACAGCGGAGCAATGATATCGGTTTTTCGAAGCAACACGCGTACTGCTATAGCAAAAAAAGAATTCCCCGTTATAAGCAACAAACGAACCAAATTTAAACGTTTGGAACAAAACTGATTTTGAAATTTGGATTACAATGAAAATTCATTTGGAATGTCGTAATTGCCAATGTTTTCCGAGCCATTTTAGGTGCAGACTTCTTAGCAAAATTCGGATTACTGGCCAACATTAAAAATCAAAGACTAATCAACAGCTGTACAAAAACCCGCATCAAAAGAAGTACGACGCAGATACTCTTACTTGTACAGTGAGTAAGATTCACCCTATACTAGGTTGCTAAGTGAATTTCCAAGTTTAGCGCAAACCATTTCTCTGCAAGTTGCAAAACACAATACAGCTCACTGTATTTAAACTGGAGGACCTCCAGTTCATGCAAAAGGAACCACAAGGAACCACAAGGTACTTCCCAAGTTAACACATAATTTTGTACTTAGTATGACGACCGTCACAGACCTCATACTATGGACCTTTCCTAGTGTGTGCACGCACAGACATTACCCACTGAATATCCGAGGACGAAAAAGCAACATCTGCATTGATCAAGTTTGAAACCCGCATTTCTACTAAAACTCTTAGAGGATTCAATAGAGACATCCACACAGATGTCTGACCAATCATCTTTCACCACGAAGCTCCTCCAACGATTTGTATAAAGACGCTGATCAAGTGATTGGCATAAAACTTTCTTGCTGTCCAGAGAGACTCTAGATTTGCATATGTCGCATGCACAGCACTTCTACCCTGGCTGTTATAAACGAGAATCCGAACTTTATCACCATCATTCGGACATTCGTATTTCGAATGCTACCTGCAAGCGAATTATGATGTAGCTCTATTTTATAATGTTCCTGTACATTATCTACGTAATGTTTTTGTAAATACAGATAGTATGTTCTTGTAAATAAATCTATCTTTTATGCTTGACGCTGTAATGTATACTCTTCAACATCGCACATTCGCCTTATGTATAGCCTATGCTATAAATATTATGTTACATAAAACTACAATAAAGTTCAAGAAGTTTATTTGTTGTTATCAATCTCATTTGCTTCGTTTACAACATATAGCCTATGGTAAATGTATGGCGAATATCATAAAACTCCAATAAAGTTACATAAAACTCTAATAAATTTCAGAAAGTTATTTGCAATTTTTAATTTCATCTGTTTTGTTGAAAACATATAATATGGATCTATGGTAATTTTTCTGGCGTATATCATAAGACTCTAATAAAGTAACGTAAAACTCCAATAAAGTTTATTCGTTGTTTTCAATCTCATTTGCTTCGTTTACGACATATAATATGGGCCTATGGTCACTGCACGGGGAATACCATATAATTCAAATACAGTAGCATAAAATTTCAATAAAGTTCAGTTTTTTCATTATTTTCAATATCATCAGTTTCGCTTTTCACATACACTCTTTTGTAAAAAACAAAAACAAAAAAAGAACGAAGCACCCCTAAAAAAATAACCCGATCATCTGGAAATTCGTTTATACCAAGTATGTAAATGATTAAATTTGCAAGACCAATGCGTGTTAAGTTCGGTCATAGCGTGCGTTTTTACTGTGAAACTAGTATCCTATAAAACAGGTTAAAAATGTGGAAGGTTTATCCTTGCTTTTTCTCGGCGTTGCAGTTCTGTGGAGACAGAACCAATAATGCCGTTACAATGTTGCCGAAGACTTTATAAGCAATCAAACGAGTTTGATATGATAAATTATTGATATGCTAGTACACTATATGCTAAATTATTTTGAAAGGGGTCGATATTTTATTGTGCTCTTCATACATATTTTATGGCACAATTGCGGGGGAGTATTGCCAATTTTCATTTTATAATAAGATTTATCCATTTTTTTTAAACGTTTGGCAACCAAAAATTGCTAAATTTATCCGTAAAATGGTTACATTTTGCAATGTTGCTTGTAAATACTATCAATAGAGGTTTGACATCAAGCCAATTTTGCTACGATTCTAACCCCAACGTTGATTAAAGTCTTGGCAATATTGCTTAGTGAAGGATGTTTCTGTCGAACGTTCTGTCCTCGAAAATTTTAGCAGTGTCCTTTCTAATTATTTAAAGAGGCATGCTAAAATGTTAAACTTAAATACACCAAAAGTGGTCGCCAATCGACTGCCTCTGGGCCGACAGACTTAGGGCGTCAAGTTGCGAGGCTTTTAGGCTCCGGTTCGATTCCCTCTTGGGAAAAAAGGATAAATTATAGTGTTTGAAAGTAGAGGATATTTTTGTCGAGAGTTCTGTCAGCGTCAATTTTAGCCGTGTCTTTTCAACTTATTTAAAGAGACATGCTAAAATGTTAAAATTAAATACACCAAAATTCAATCACCAGTTGTCGCCCTCTTGGCCGAGAGGCTTGGGGCGTCAAGTTGCGGGGCTTTAGGTTCGGGTTCGGTTCCCTCTTGGTTAAAATTGTAGTGCTGAAGATCAGCGGGTTTTAGCGCGTTTTCGGGAGGTTGATGGGGAATCTGGGGTTCTTGATTAGTTAGGTCGTCTTAGGTTACTTCCTCTCCACTTTTCCTTTCTAATATTTCTTACTAAATTATCTGAACGAGATGGAGGACGAGCGGTGTGTTTGCTCTATTGTAGCCGGTGGGGTTTCTCTTCGGGCCTGCTGGCTTCGGTGTCGAGCACGCCACCTTTCCTCGTCCAAAGTTCGTGCAGGGCTTATTTTACACCACGTGACTCCTGTTAAAGAAGTCTCGAAATTTTGAGCATTTTAAAAAAACAGCACATCTCTTTTTTACCAACCCTTTTAATGGATGAACAGGAAATGAAGGATAGGATATCGGAAGTGACGTCATGCGACGGCACTTCCGGTACGTCATTTCCTGTGGCGTCACTTCCGGTCAAATAATATTAATAATGAAATACTTTTTATTAATTTTAGGTAGCAAAATTCAGGTTGTTGAGAAAAACACAAATACCTAAACGTCTCAATACAGGTAGTTGGACTCGAACCCACAGCCTCTGAAATTGTAGGAAGACAACAAGACCACTAAGCCAGCCAGCTTATGTACCGAAAAATCTACTTAATTTATTGAAAAGTGACGTTGAGACAGATCAGAAGAAGCACAGGCACCAAAACGACTGGTTGGACTCGAACCCACAGCGTCTGGAATTTGAAGCAGACAACATGACCAATGAGCCAGCTAGCTCGTACACAGGAAATCTTAATTAATCTATTTAAACTTAACGGAGAGACTGATTGTAAAATCACAGATATCAAAACGACTCAACTCGCTATATTCAATACGAGTGGATGGACTTGAACCCACAGCCTCTGGAATTTGAAGCAGACAGCATGACCACTGAGCCAGCCAGTTCATACGTGGAAAGCCCTAATTAATCCATTTAAACTGAACAGAGAGCCTGATCGTAAAAAACACATATATCATAACGGCACCACTTGCTACACTGAATGCAAGCGGGTGAATTCGAACCCACAACCTCTAAATATTGGAACAGACAACATGACCACTGAGCCAGCTAGTCCACACCTCGTTGGTCCTCATTAACCTATTTAAAATTCACGGAGAGACTGATTATAAAAAGCACAGTTACCAAAACGATGTAACTCGCTACATTCAAAGGCAGTAGACGGACTCGAACCTACAGCCACTGGAATTGGTAACAGACAGCATGACCACTGAGCCGTCTAGCGCATAAACCAAGCATATTAATTATTCTACTTAAACTTAACTGGGAGACTGATAAAAAAAAATTACACAGATACCAAAACGACTCATTGGACTCGAAACTGGAGCCTCTGGAATTCGTAGATGGTAACACGACCAATGAAGCAGCCCTTTCACAAGCGGAAGAACCTAATTAATCTATTTAAACTTAACTGAGAGACATAAAAAAATACACATATACCAAAACAACTCAATGCAGTCGAATTCAGAACCTCTGGAATCGATGGAAGGTAATATGACCAGTGAGCCAGCCAGCTCACACACCAAAGATCTTAAGTAGTATATTTAAACTTAAATGAGACTGATAAAAAATTACAGTGATTCAATAGACTCAAACCCAGCGCATCTAGAATTGGTGGAAGGTAACATGACCACTGAGCCAGCCAGCTCATAAACCAACGAGCCTAATTAATCTATTTAAACTTAACTGAGAGACTATAAAAAAATAATAAAAAACAGTACACAGATACCAAACGCAGAGCCTCTGGAATGGGTGAAAGGTAAACATTAGACACCTCAGTTAAAAACAAAAGGAATATTTCAAGTTATACTAATTTGCTAAATTTTTCTATGAACCATAATTTAAATTTTGTTTCTGTGGTTCAAGGATTTTAGAAATCATTTTTCAGTCGTAAACATTATTGTACAGACTAGTTTAATTGTCCACGATTGTATGGACTATAGGTTAGATATTTGCCTGAGTAGCTATTTTACAAGGACGTAAAGAAATGGAAAAGTATGCTCATTTTCTACTGAAGAGCAATCATTTCCGTTTAAAACTGTAAACAATATAGATACCTTAAATAAAAACAAAATCTTTCCGAGTTCTAGTTGCTAATTTTTTCTATGATACACAATTTAATTTTTTTTTATTTAAATGATCTGCAATGTTAATGGGTTTTGAAGTATTAAATATTTCTACCAGAAAAGTTCTACAACCCCTATTACTTTCCTTATATACATAATGTATAAGGAAAGTATTGGGACGGGTGCGAAAATTCGGGTTTTCGACGGGAGAGCACGTTTCAAGCATCCCTGATCACGAATCCAACATTTTTGAAGTTATGTCTGTGTGTGTGTGTATATGTGTGTGTATGTGTGTGTGTGTGCATATGTTTGTGTATGTGTGTGTGTGAAAGTGTGTGTGTGTGTGTGTGAAAGTATGTGTGTGTGTGTGCAGAGAGTCTGTGGAGACGACAACTGACGAACGAATGGACCGATTTGAACGAAATTTGGTACAAAAATCACAATTCTTAATCACTGGAAGCCTATTGTTTTTATACGCAATCGAATGTTCAGAATCCTCCTAAATTTTCAAGTGAAATTTTGAAAAAATTGTCAAAAAATCAAAACCTCTAATAAAGTTACGCAAATGGACATTTCTTATGTAATTTTTCATTAGAAAACGATTGCCATAAATTTTAAAACGCTAACATGAACAGTTCTCGAGATATTGCACATTTTTCAAAACAAATATTAAAAAGTCATATAAAATAAAATAAAAAACCATTTCTTATTGAGAAATATGTTCACTTTTCATATGTAATATGCGATACATTTAGTGACATCATTCTCGTGGATCTAGCTCGTTCCATTCATGAGAAAAGATACTTTGAGTAATACTTTTGAAGTTGAACGCCAATAGTCATTTTTCTGCTGTAATAATAACTTATTTCTTCATCCATAACGCTTGGCGAGCTTTTGGCGACGAATTTGGTGGAATGTCGCCAACTTGGCGATTTTTTTAAATGTTGCTAAATTAACGAAAAACTCATCAAATGGATAAAAATGACGCTAAGTCAATGAAGACTCATGGATGATGACAACATGGAAATAACGACTATTTGACAAAAATTCAATATCTTTGAAAGAATATAAACAACAAAGATCAATCATGCATAAGCATTGATTATGAAACACTTTCCAACTAAAATGCAATTTCATTCAAAAATCTCTAAAATGTGATACATTCAGTGGTGATATCATTTATATTTTCACAGTACTACAGTAATTTATTATACTTAAATATTTAAAACTTTATCAAAATATAAATCATCTGATTCTCTATGCAAAATCAATCAATATTTCATTCATATAACTTGTATTCCAGACTCCAGAGCTAAATAATTTTGTGTGAAAAAAATTCAGCAATTCTTATATACATCACCTTACAATAGCTTGAGATATTTGCATTCTGCATAAGTTAAAATTAGGCTTCGTTGAAGAAATAATAAAAGTTTAGGGATCATTTAAAATCACAACTATTGTAATTGCGTAGGCACGGAATTTAGATACACAGATAATACATAGATACACAGATAATATATATGTGTGCGTGTGCATGTATTCAAAGTATTGGAATCGTGCCGAAGATCGGAACTCGAATTTTCGAAGGATCTACACGTTTTGGGACTTCTAGAACACGAAAACACTATTTTTAGGAAGACATCTGTGTGTGTAACGGTGAATCTGTGTGTGTTTCTGTGTGCCTATAAGGATATTGCATCCACTCTAACTGAAAAACTAATGGACCGAATTTAATAAAATTTGGTAGGTAAGTTTTTTGTGGGAAACCCTGATGTTCATTTGATTATAGTACGATTCATAATAAAAGAATTTGCCTTCTTTGCGAAATGGGCGGCCGAAATTGCCTTTATCACCTCTAGCTAAAAACTAATATACCAAATTTAACGCAATTTGGTGTATAATATTTCAATAACCTACAAGTGAATTATGTTCCAAATTTAACAACATTTGTTAAATAAATCACTTGTAGGTTATTCTAGTACGATTCGGGGAAAAAGAACGGGCTGTTTTTGCGAAATGGCCCGCAAAAATCGTTAAATATAAAAATGAAAGACTACGTGTGCTCAATTATATCAATTAAATTCCTATTTTATACTTGATTTGTAACAACAAAAAGAATAAGACTAACACCATTACTCTAGGTCTAGCCGTTCTTGAGATATTTTAGTTTTTTTCCGTTTTCGCTACGCCACCTTTGACAATAAAGTCCATTTATCAAATGAGAACCAAATTTAAGTTTAACGTGCAAATTCAATGTCATTTAAAATACTTATGGCTATTATTTTGTGCAGATAGACTCAAATTATTACTGAAGAAATAAAGAGAACGTGAATATGAGTCTGCAGGGAAAGACATGTGCTGCCCACATTAGAATTTTCAAGGAGCTCTGTACTCACGTCAATTGATCTGCACCATGTAAAACAAGAAAGATCAATCATGCTTGAAGCATTGATTATGAAACTCTTTCCAACTTCAATGCAATTTTATTTAAACAAGTCTAAAATGCAATACATTCCTGGGTAATATTTTAAAACTTATCACAATACTACATTAATTTATTATATTTGAAAACTTAAACCTCCATTGAAAAAAATGAACTTCATTCAAATGACGACATTCAAATATAAATTGCCTTGTTCAAACAGTTCTAAAATGCGATACATTCCTCGGTAATATTTTTAAAACTATCATAATACTACGATAATTTATTATATTTAAAAACTTCATTGAAAACATCTGAAATTCATTCAAATGACGTTATAGAAAAAATAAAACGCCTGGATCTCTCTATAAAAACAGCATTTCATTCATACCTTTTTCCCATTGATTTCATTCTTCACAATACTATAATAATTTAAAAATTAAGACCATGGCGGTACAAATAATTAAACTCTATGCTTAAAACTTCATCGAAAAAATCGTCCTTCTCTTTGTAAAATCAATGAATATTTCATTCATATGATCAATGCAGACTCCATGGGCTAAATAATGTTGTGTTAAAGAAATACAGCAATTCTAATACAACTCATTCTACATATTTTGCTGTTTACATTTTACATAGATGAAAAATAGGCTTCGTTGTAGAAATAATCAAATTTGGATGATCATTTAAACTCAAATATATTGCAATTGCGTTGTTTCAGAATGTAGATGCACAGAATTTAAGCAAAAATAAAGTGGTTTTAGGATGGATACAACGCTCAATATGAATTACAAAGAACTTAAAAAATCACGATTTTGAGACAAGATGGATGCCATATATCACTTTGAAGTGGGTCATGTGATCTTTTCATATCATGGTCACGTGATCGCTTCATATAAGAGGTGTAATTATCATTGTAATTTTTTTTTAAAAACTACTGCATATATTTCGCTGAATTTTTTCTTATATATTTTATGGAACAATTTGAATATTACCTAAAATTTTTGAAGGAATTTGTGAATTTTAAATCTACTTAAAAATGTTTGAAAAATTAGGTCCCATTGGGCTCAATGTATTTAATTTTTTCAACCCGGGTCCAATCCAAAACTAATTGGGTGATATTATTCATTTATATTCCCATAGGCCCTACAGACCGTCTGAACAACATACTAAAATTTCATTTTGATTAAGTCATTTTTACGGCAGTTATCGTGCTAACGAACAGACAGACAGACAGACAGAATGAACAAAGTCATAAACACTTTTCAACTTTGTTGTAAAGTGTTAATAAAAAGACAGCTGTCAGTGGTAGAAATATATCTGCTGAGATTCGGCAATTGTAAAAATAATTTCCTACACATCCAAAAAATTGTTTCTATGAATCACATTGAGGCATCATTTTAGGATAGTTAAAATTAAGTTACGTATCAGAAATATACTAACTTAAGCCGTCCTTCAGGTAGTGCATCTTGAAAAGGTATATTAACCAAATGTGATTCAATGAGATGTATAGATGTATGTTATACACCACTTTGCAAGAGATATCATATTGTGAAAATTATCACCATTTAGATCAGATTTTACCAACACACAAAATAATATTGCCACTTGATATTTGATATTCTTAATATTTTATTTAGCGAAAGCACATTTATGATGCTGAGAAATATATTACTAGATTCAAATAAATTTTTTAGCATCAGTTATATATTTGTAGCCTTATTGGCGGTGGTAAAAATCGTATATTTATAAAGGGCAAAGAGAATGCGTTGAATTCACCAATGGATGGATGTTTTAACATAAAATGTAATGTTTATAATCTGATTATGAATATGTAGGGTTATTGTTAAATACTCAAAATAGAGTAAGTGCAATTTGTTTTAGTAAAACAATAACATACCGTATAGTAAGTCACATTTAGTCTTTTTACCACTTTAGAACATAGTTGAAAAGTGTTTATGATTTCATTCATTCATTCATTCATTCATTCTTTCATTCTGTCTGTCTGTCTGCTAGCACGATAACTGCCGTAAAAATGCCTTTATCAAAATGAAATTTTAGTATGTGTTTCAGACGATCTGTGGGACCTATAGTAATATAAATAAATAATATCACCCAATTAGTTTTTATTGAACCCGTGTTGAAAAAATGAAATACATTGAACCCTATGGGACCTAATTCTTCAAACATTTTTTAAGCAAATTTAAAATTCACAATTTGCTTCAAAATTTTTAGGAAATATTCACATTATCCCATAAAATATATAAACAAAATTTCAGTAACATATGTTAAGTAGTTTTTTAATTAAAAATTATTTAATATAGAAAAAAAAAACAAGTTCAATTAAATTCTGACTTTTGGGATATCCTTCAGAAAGAAAAAAGAGATATATTATATAATAAATATCTTTCCAAGAGTGTAATCACTTTGTATATGAGAGAGGCTTCACATTTTAAAATAAATTTGGTAGATAACAATTTTTCATTTTTTTTTTAATTTTATATAGCTCTTCGTGATATACTTATTTGATGACATTTTTAATGCACTTTCCTACATCCTAGAGAGTTAAAATTTGGTACACAGCTTAAATTTGCTGAACATTTTATTCGACAAAAATTTGGTGGATCTTTAAATATAGATCATACATTTTTTCGAAATGGCCTGCAAATAATCCCCGTTCACTTCTATAAATCATTGTTGTAACATTGTTAAAAATTCTGATGTGGGCAGCACATGTCTTTCCCTGCAGACTAATATTCACGTTCTCTTTATTTCTTCAATAATAATTTGAGTTTATCTGCACAAAATAACAGCCATAAGTATTTTAAATTACATTGAATTTGCACGTTAAACTTAAATTTGGTTCTCATTTGATAGCTGGACTTATTGTCAAAGGTGGCGTAGCGAAAACTCGAAAAAACTAGAATATCTCAAGAACGGCTAGTCTTAGAGTAATGTTGTTAGTCTTATTATTTTTGTTGTCAAAAATCACGTGTAAAATAGGAATTTAATTGATATAATTGAGCTCACGTAGTCCTTTATTTTCATATTTAACGATTTTTGCGGGTCATTTCGCAAAAATAGCCCGTTCCTTTTTCCCGAATCGTACTAGAATAACCTACAAATGATTTATGTACCAAATTTTGTTAAATTTGGTATATACATCACTTGTAGGTCATTGAAATATTATACACCAAATTTTGTTAAACTTGTTCCATTCGTTTTTAGCTAGAGTTGATAAAGGCAATTTTTGCCGGCCATTTCACAAAGAAGGCAGATTCTTTTATTACGAATCGTACTATAATCTAATGAACATCAGGATTTCCCACAAAAAACATACCTACCAAATTTTATGAAATTCGGTACATTAGTTTTTCAATTAGAGTGGATGTAATGTCCTCACAGAAACATACACAGATACACTCTTACACACACAGACGTCTTCCTAAAAATAGTTTTTTCGTGTTCTAGAAGTCCCAAAACGTGTAGATCCTTCGAAAATTCGAGTTCCGATCTTCGGCACGATTTCAATACTTTGAATACATACACACACACACACATATATATATATATTATCTGCGTATTTGTGTATTATCTGTGTATCTAAATTCCGTGCCTATGCAATTACAATAGTTGTGATTTTAAATGATAACTAAACTTTTATTATTTCTTCAACGAAGCCTAATTCTAACTTATGCAGAATGCAAATATCTGAAGCCATTGTAAGGTGAGTTACATAAGAATTGCTGAATTTTTTTCACACAAAATTATTTAGCTCTGGAGTCTGGAATACAAGTTATATGAATGAAATATTCATTGATTTTGCATAGAGAATCAGATGATTTATATTTCGATACAGTTTTAAATATTTAAGTATAATAAATTACTGTAGTACTGTGATAATGTAAAAGATATCACCACTGAATGTATCACATTTTAAAAATTTTTAAATGAAATTGCATTTCAGTTGGAAAGTGTTTCATAATCAATGCTTATGCATGATTGATCTTTCTTGTTAATATTGCGATTTTGAATAATATATTCTTATTTAGTTTAATTCATTTTGCAACTCTTATCTCCTTTTTTATCTCTGAATCTAGCTATGTAGGAATCGTGAATATATATAAAATATATCCTACTCCTCTCAATCATTGTTGTAGAACAATATCTTACATACTCAGCATTATATATAGTTCTGAGCACTTTTGCCTTTAAAAGAACGAATCTTTCCCCCCTTCGACTTTTTTACTGGAATCCCGTTTGAAGAGCAAGCTAACTGTCCATAGAACAGCTTCGAATAGTTCCGCCATTTTGCGTGAAACGACCTAGCGGTTATATTATAACGCATTGACTATATGGCTTCTAATAAAATGTATCTGTCCCACGAATAGCAAAACTTGCTATACTTGGAATCAAGACTATAAAATTATTAATTCCCACCAAGCGATAGCAACTGACAAAGAAATGAAATTTGATTTTTAGATATATCTATTTATGGCCAGCAATTCCCAAAATGTGCCAACTTGGCCATATGATGCCAAATTTGCAGCCAAATTGGACGAAAAATTGCCATGATCTCTAAATTTGTCGCCAAACGGGGCAGATAGCAGCCAGACAGTTAGATACGTTATTGACTTCTCCTGTTTAAATAAATCGACACAAATGAGCTAAAAGCAGGGACTCAGCATTGAAATACGGGTAACAAGAACAGCCGACGAATTATGCAACCTTAAAAGAAAATTATCCAACTTTAAAAGGAAAATTTAGTAAAAGGAAAATTGACTTGCGAACTATCCGGAACATGGGCCATCTTGCGTTAAGTTGCCCACTCCATGTTTTCATACTTTAAAGTTGCAGTTTTTCATAGTTTTTCCTTGCAATCCAAAATTTGGAAACACATTTTTGAGACGACAAAATCTAAGATTGTCTCCATTCTAGATACCAGCTATCTCGAACTGGTTTCGCGCTCTGTAGCACAAAATAGCTGAAACTAAATAGCTAACTAACAAGAAAGAAAGCTTGTTATGTTCCGCAATTTTGCAAACCTTCTTCTTCGACCCAGTCAAATAAAAAGTCTTCTTCTTCGACCCAGACGGTCCAACCTACCCGAAGATGTAAGGTATCTGTTTGGACGTCCGAAAAGGGGGAACCAAGTGTAGGCAGCATCCACAGGAACAGTACCCTCCTTCCCCTACCACCAACTTCTCGAAGAAAATTACAGACCCACAAAAAGTGTTTGTACTCCGAGTGAGCACTGGGCGATAGTGTGAAAGCCCCAGGCCGTCGGGCTCGTCCAGAGGACTTGGAGCAACAGGATGGACGACCGACTGGGCGATAGTGTGTGCAAAGGCAGAATTGACATATAACATCTTATTCTTCGACCTAGACCGTTCGACTTATCCGAACTCGGATCGCCCGAGTGCAATCCCTGCCCTCTAACCACTGGGCTGTACCACCCCTCTTTATGGAAGTCGAGAAATTCCTTTCTACTACTCAGCCGGCTTCAAATGTTTTTATGACCAAGCCACACGTGTGTGTTACGTTCATAATTAGAACTCACATATAAGGCGGGGGTGTAATCCTAACTTCGGGAACGCCATCTATAGGCGAATTTTGTGAGTATATGCTTAGAGTTGCACGCAAGATGGCGGCTGATTGAAGATGGCTATGCTCTACATTTAAAGGCACCCAACATCCTCTAGATTGCGAACTCACTCTTCCAGGATGTTGAGTGTCCATTTTTCAGATCCATCCCCACCTAATATCCATTTAAATGACTCTCAATCTAACAAAGGGGAGTGTGCCCGACATGTGAACACGGTGTGTTATGGTGTAATTAGGGACTGAGATCACATAATTTAATAACTTCCCTTGCATGGTAAATGGGCAAGTGTATAAGAAATGCCTAGTGACGTGGTTGAACATTACATATTAAGTTATGAATTTACGGTTTTTTTGGCTTGTTTTTACCTGTTTAGCCGAGTCCAACAGGAATTAAAAGAGATTATTAATTAAGAATGCCCAACAGGAATATTAAATCTTTAGATCATTAGAATTTTTCTTTTTGTTTTTCTCTTTTCGATATTTGACAAACCAAAATTGCTAACAATAAACTTTTATCACACATGAAGAAGAAGAAAAAAAAAATAACAAGCTTTACTTTTCTAAACAAGGAAGAAAATATATTGAAATTTTAACTTTGTTCGAAACGAAAACGCATGAATTATATGAGTCAATCTGTACTACCAAAATCTAGAAATTAGTTCCAGTGTTATCATCTAACTAAATTTCCGAGAACTGCAAAATAATACATAGATGCTCTAGCAGTGGTAAAAAATCCATGGTAAAAAATCCTTATAGTTGTATGTAATCCTTATGGTTAGTTATATGCAAGTGGTGTCTAAAATGAACCGGATTTCTAATTCACGTTCGTATCGTGGTTTTAATTCGTTGATTTGATTGGACTTGTATCAACTTGTATAAATAAATTTTTAAAACGACTTAACTAATTAACAAAAACTCGTATAAAGGTTTTATTCCCATTTGTGGAAGTCATTTCCAGGTAATGATGCGGTAATCAATCATGTAGACCTAATATTTGAACCATCTATAAAAATTTAATTGAAAATCTATCTATAGGTATGTATGTGTGTCTGTGCTTGTTTGTCTCATCATCATGATTGAACTTCTACACCAAATTTCATAAAATTTATGTGTGTAGCCTTGAAATAGCCCGGCTTTGAGTTTCTAGGACCAAGGGTTGCTCAGATATTAATAAAAAAACTCACAATTAAATCTTCTATCGATATAGCATTATGCAGACGATATTTTTTCCGCAAACTTTTTTGAAGACAATTATTCTAATTTCAAATAATTTATTCGTGTTATTTTCTGCAGTTAAACCCAGTTTAATCCATTATGAAAGAAAGAAATGGAAAGTGAATTTCAGTATGTGATGAACATCATATAATGCCCACATTATATTTATTTTTCATTGCGAAGTAGAAGTCGAATATTTTGATGCTATTATCAGCCACGTTTGAAAGTGCAAATTTCTTCACACACCTAAACACTTTTAAACGTAATTTGCACTGTAATTGCAAGCTACATCGCCGAATATGGACATTCATGGTATTGAAGAAGGAAAATACGTGTGCGTGACCTTTAGTTTTCCTCTTTTTTGTTTATTGATCCAGGAACATGTTACGCATGTAAAACTGCCTATTAGTCGAATGCAGAATGGCAACATCATTTATCCATTACGGAAATCGTGCGTGCATTTAAAGATACGAAGTGCTCTAGATTTTGATTGGGTGTTTCAAACGGGATAGTGTCTGGTGGGTAAAATGGCATGAAAAGTGGATTTTTACTCGAATCCGAAAAATAGCAGGACAAGTAAGGTTTTGGAATTTTTTTCTTTTACTTTTATTCTTTACATTCATGAGCACCCATAAAACGTTTTCCGTGTTGTGGGAGGGGGGGGGGGGGGGGTAGGATAAGACATACAACATGGATAAGATAATTTAATTCATTAATAAATTAAATATCAAGTAATATACTGCTATTTTGTTAAGATGTTAATAAACTTATTTAATTTTAATAAGAAATGGCAATGCATTATTTATTTTTAGTGGAGCACCAGTGCAGGATTACCCATTGGCGGTGTTATCATCTCTCACAATTTCCTGTTAAAATTATCCTGTAAATATTAATGCAATAGGAAGATTTTTATATGGTTTGAAAATATTTGTAATTTTGCTACTTTTCCTGCATATATTGTATACTGTTACGAACATGTAAAATGCTCTCAGTAGAGTCCCTTTTGAAAATCAGACGGAAAAAACATCTATACAGGCAACATTTCTTATTATGTGAATCTAAGGTTGCCATATGCTGAATTTCGGAGGGGGTGCCATATTTGACAGCTTTTCAAAGGTTCCAGAACCACCTCGAAATAGCGAATATTTTTCGACATGCGAGAGATTTCTAGAGGTTTCTACAGAGAGTACATAAAACGAGTCATCACTCAGTTGGAGTAGCAGTTGACGAGACATGAACTACATTAAACTGTGAGATACATTACTGTTTTGAGAATTGCATGTGCTGTTTTGCGAAATGGAGCATTTAATCGCTGTTTTACTGTACCCTGACAGTTTTTTGAGATAGTTATTGAGCTTTGTGTTCTATACTGCTCCTGTTTACGCTGTGTTTGTAAATAAACTGGCTATTTATCCATAAATTTGGACTCCATCTTATATCCTAAACATACACCCACGGTTTCAGAGGATACATCGCAACAATACTATATTGGGAAGTTATGGACGGGGTCGAAAATTAGAATATTAGAATTCGAGATTTCGAAGGATTTGTATGTCTTCAGCATTCCTAGGATCGAATTGATAGTTTTGAAGGTGTGTATGTGTGTGTGTGTGCGTGCGTGAGTGCATGTGTATATGTATGCGTGTGTGTGCGTGCGTGTGTATCTGTGTGTGTGTGTGCGTGCGTGTGTGTGCGTGCAGGTGCGTGCAGGTGTATATATGTGTTCACCTTCGCGTGTGTGTGTGTGTGTGTGTGTTTGCGTGTGTGTTTCTCGAATTGACAGAGACATTTGAATGAAATCTGATTTTTAATAGTCTAATATCAATCAACAATCATTGTAATATCTAAAACAATAGTAAAATCGTAATATTTCGTTAAGGAGCGAATGAAACACATTTTAGAACACTGGCATCAATCGTTTTAGAGGTGCTGAACGTTTCTCGAATGCAACTATCAAAAATCCTTTAAAATTTAAACTGCATTAAATACAATTGAGCAAATTAACGTTTTAGAGCAAAACTTAGCATAAGCAAAATGAAATCCTGCAGCATGTAATAATAAAAAAATAGAAATTCTAATAAACTTTTAATCTGTTCTGGAATAGAATAATAACAAGAAACATCAATTATGCATAAAGCATTGATTATGAAGCCCTTTCCAACTAATAATGCAATGCGCTGAATGTATTGCATCTCTAAAATGCGATACATTCAATAATTTAATTTACTTGAAAACTTAAAACTCTTCATCGAAAAAAATGAACTTTATTCAAATGATGTCATCGAAAT
Source organism: Amaurobius ferox (assembly GCA_951213105.1). Lineage (NCBI taxonomy): Eukaryota > Metazoa > Arthropoda > Arachnida > Araneae > Amaurobiidae > Amaurobius > Amaurobius ferox. Next base: position 110,440,847 of record OX578152.1, on the reverse strand, counting down.
ATAAATCATCTGGCTCTATGTATAAGCAATGAATATTTCATTCATATCACTTTTGTTCCAGACTCCAGAGCTAAATAATTTTGCGTGAAAAAAAACCCAGCAATTCTTATACAACTCATCTTACAATCACTTGTTTACATTCTGTATCCATTAAAATTAGGCTTCGTTGTAGAAATAATCAAAGTTTGATGATGATTTAAACTCAAAAACATTGTAATTGCGTTGACACAGAATGCACAGAGGGGTGCGGTAGCCCAGTGGTTAGCGCGCTGGAGTTGCACTTGGTAGGCCCGGGTTCGATTCCAGCCGCTGCCAAAACTGCCGCCGTATTCACACTGTGTACGATCACGTTAAACATGTGCGTCCGTAAATCCTTCCGAGAGGTTGGTGGTAGGGGAAGGAGGGTACGGTCCCTATGGATGCCTCCCCCACTGGGTTCCGGTCTAAATTGGGTGGCACTTCCCGACCGTCCAAAAAGTTATCTTACACCTTTCTGGTAGGTCGGACGGTCTGGGTCTCAACAACAACAGAATGCACCGAAAATATTCTAATAAACTTTTTTAAAAATCTAATAAACTTTTAATCTGTTCTGGATTAGAATAATAAAAATGGAATAATAAAATTCTTCCACAATTTGAACATTATTTTGTAAAAAAAGTAGTTTATTGAGTTCAAAACGAATTCCGTTAATATCGTCTGCGGAATGATTGCTGCTCCTGTGCCCCTCCGTATCTTTTCGCCCTCTACAACAACATTGATCTATGAATTTTTCATAGGCACAAAAGAGCCTATTAGTCGAACGTCGAATGGCAACACCGTTCATGCATCACTGCTATTATGTGAATTACTCAAACTTTGGGAAGCAGACGCCGTTTCTTTTTGACTTATGATTCATTTTTCATTTAAGGACTGACTTATTTAGATGGCCGCCATTTTGTGCCTCTCACTTTATAAACCTGCGTGATTCTGTTACATGCAAAAAGAGCGACAAATGATTTAGAATATCAAAATACTAGATGTAAAGACCATCATATAAATTTATGTAGAACATTGTCTCCTCTTCGCACGCCTGCAGCACTTACGCTCCTAATATCCCCGAACACATGCTTTTCCGAACCAATATTAATTATTTTTATATGACTTCCACCCTATTCATCGAAAAATAATTGTTAAGTCCCTTTAAGGAATAATTAGATTACGATATCCAAGACCCCTGACAAAGAGTGAACAGTAAAACTCTATTTTGAATCAATAATATTAAATTGTTATAATTCCCACTGAGCGACAAGAATTATCAAAGAAATAAAACTTAATTTTCGGAGATAAATGGACCTAATTTTCGTGAATTTCGTTAATTTGGCGACATTTTCCAAAATTCTCCAAATTGGCGATGTTTTGCCAAATTTGTCACCCATTAGAGCAGACAGGCGGATAGACTTAAAAAGTCGCCAAATTGGCAATATTCCCTCGAATTCATCCCCAAAATTTCTCGAAGTGTTATGGGTGAAGACATAGGTTATTCTTATAATAGAAAATTGATTATTAGCATCGAAATACAAAACTACTACCCAAAGTATCTTCTCTACAGAATGGAGCGAACTAGATCTACGAGAATAATGCTGACAAATTCATAGCATAATATTACATATAAAAAGTGAACATATTTCACATTAATATTTTTTCATAATTTTATGGGATTTTTTGATAAATTTATTTGAAAAATGTGCAATATATCAAGAACAGTTCATGCTAGCGTTTTAAAGTTTATGTCAATTGTTTTTTAATGAAATATTACGTACGAAATAATTATTTACGTAACTTGATTTTTCAACGATTTTTTGAAATTTCATTCAAAATCTTGTGGGTCTTATGAACATTTGACTGTGTTTAAAAGCAATAGGCCTCCAGTATTCACTGATTGTAATAATCGTACCAAATTACGTTTAAATCGCTCCATTCTTCTGTGAAATATCGCACACATAGACTCATGGACACACACTAATACACACACATACACACAGACGTCACGACAAAAACATAAAATTCGAATTCGAGCTGCTTGAAACTTGCTTTCCCATGAAAAACTCGAATTCGAATTCTTAACCCCGTCACAATACTTTATTTATACCTTATACTATATATATAAATTAGAACCATCTTGGGATAATTTGAATATTTCCAAAAATTTTCGAAGCAATTTGAGAATATTAACTTCGCTTAAAAAATGTTTGAAAAATTAGGTCCCATAGGGTTCAATGTATTTCATTTTCTCAACCCTGGTTCAATCCAAAACTAATTGAGTGATACTCTTCATTTACATTCCCATATGTACTACAGACCGTCTCAACAACATACTAAAATTTCATTTTGCTAAAGTCAATTTTAAGGCAGTTATCGTGCAACCGGACAGACAGACAGAATAAACAAAGTCATAAACACTTTTCAACTATGTTGTAAAGTGTTAAAAAAGAATTACCTCATATGTATATTGAGCCTGTTGGGATCTTATCATATTCAAACACAAACACATCTCGTAATATATGCTAAAATTTAAATTTAAATTTTCAACTATTCACGTAAGGAGAGTTACATAAAGCCTTATAAAATGCGAAATTTCTTCTACGTGCTCATGTAGGCATCAGCAGCTTCCTCGCACCTTCCCCTCTAAAGAGTGGAAAAGCAGTTGAGAAATGAAGCTCTTGATTGGATGTGACGTGTGTTATCCTCTAACCCAGACGACAAGATGCTGGATAGAAAATGTGTTACGTTCAAGGCTTGACAGCTTATCTGTGGAATCATACGTATTTTATAGCAAGAAGGGGGAAATACTATGAAATATAAATGTATTTTGTATCAAAATTTAATAATAGATATTTCAACTTCATGAAACAATGTAAAATAAAATTTATAAAAAGAAAACAATTATGAAAATTAAAAGTTTATATGGAATGTGAGTATATAGTAAATTTTCTAATCTTAAAAAAATGACGTTTGTGTTTCTGTGTGTGTGTGTGTATGAGAGAGAATGTGTGTTGTGTGTATGAGAGAGAGAGTGTGTGTGTGTAATAAAATCTAAGAGTCGTACAGCGATGAAATTTTGTACACAAGTACTTAGGCCGGCCACACACTAAACTGCCGTTAACCTTAAGGTTGGCTGTGTGGTCTGGGCCTTCAACACAAGTACTTAGGAAGATGTCCTTCAGCAATTTTTACTTTCCTTATATACAATAATGTATAAGGAAAGTATTGTGACGTGGTCGAAAATTCGAATTCGAGTTTTCGGCGGGAGAGCACGTTTCGAGCATTCCTGATCACGAATCGAACATTTATGAAGTGATGTCTGTGTGTGTGTGTGTCAGTGAGACTGTGAAGACGATAACTGACGAACGAATGGACCGATTCGAATGAAATTTGGTACAAAAATTACAATCCATAAACACTGGAAGCCTATTGTTTTTATACGCAATCGAATGTTCAGAACTCCCCTAAATTTTCGAGTGAAATTTTGAAAAAATCGTCAAAAAATCAAAACCTCTAATAAAGTTACGCAAATAGACATTTCTTATGTAATTTTTCATTAGAAAACGATTGACATAAATTTTAGAACGCTAACATGAACCGTTCTCGAGATACTGAACATTTTTCAAAAAAATTATCAAAAAGTCATAAAATAAAAACAAAATATTTCCTATTGAGAAACATGTTCACTTTTCATATGTAATACCAAGCGATAAATTTGGTGACATCATTCTCGTGGATCTAGCTCGTTCCTTTCATGAAAAAAGATACTTTAAGTAATACTTTTGTATTTGAACTCCAATAGTCATTTATCTGCCGTAAGAATAATTTATTTCTCCGTTCATAACGCTTGGCGAGATTTTGACGACGAATTTGGTGGAATGTCGCCAACTTGGCGACTTTGTTAAATGTTGCTAAATTAACGATAAACTCGCCAAATGGATAAAAATGACGCTAAATCAATGAAAATGACGACTCATTACCGAAAATTCAATATCTTGGAAAGAATATAAATATCTACTATAAAAATAATCTTTTTTTTTTTACTGTAAAAGTAGTAAATTCATTGCATTATATAAGGAAAGTCATGTGTTACCCACATCAGATTTTTTTTTTAATTCGAATTAGTTTATTAGTTATATTGTGTTTTAGCACGATTTTGAGCGGTTTTCACGATTTTTGCATATAGCGGTTCCTTAGGGACCGAAAATATTATCACGGAGTTTTCATCTCAAAACCATCGGAAAGATCGAAAAACGTTCTTTTCAATGATGTTTGAACCAAATCCAAGATATTGTGCCTTACCACTAGATTGAACGAAAAGATTGTCCAACGATCTCGAAAATCCCGTTTCTCTCTTCTCGCTCATAGTGTTGGGACACATGAAAGATGAAATATAGTACTTTTCATAATGTGAAGCAATGCAAAATCATTCAGCAAAATAAACTCAGACCGAATGAATTGCCAATGAGCGAACTTACTAAAGAGCTCGCGAAGCAAACATAAATAATGTCATCTTTATGTGTAATCAAATGGTGTTTCAAAATGAAAACTATTTACTTCTGATACTATCGACATCGATATTTTATTCATAACCAAACGCGTACATGTACATCGAGATTGATATTTCTAATGATATTTTATAGAAACAATTAAATACATTTTTTTACAAAAAAAAAAAATCTGATGTGGGCAGCACATGACTTTTCTTATATAATGCAATGAATTTACTACTTTTACAGTAAAATAAAATATGTTATTCTTATAGTAGATACTTATATTCTTTCCAAGATATTGGATATTGAATTTTCTTCAATGAGTCGTCATTTTCATTGATTCAGCGTCATTTTTATCCATTTGGTGAGATTTTCATTAATTTGGCAACATTTAAAAATTCGCCAAGTTGACGACATTCCGCCAAATTCGTCGCCAAAATCACTAAGCGTTATGGACTGATAAATAAATTATTCTTATAGCAGAAAAATGATTATTGGCGTTCAAATACAAAAGTATTACTCAAAGTATCTTTTCTCATGAATGGAATGAGAGCTACATCCACGAGAATGATGTCATAAAATTTATGGCATGGTATTACATATGAAAAGTGAACATGTTTCTCAACAGTTAATATTTTCTTTTAATTTATGGGATATTTTGATAAATTTATTTGAAAAATACGCAATATCTCGAGAACGGTTCATGCTAGCGTTCTAAAGTTCGTATGTTAATCGTTTTCTAAGGAAAATTTACATAAGAAATGTCTATTTGCGTAATTTTATTAAAGGTTTTAATATTTTGATGATTTTTTCTAAATTTCACTCGAAAATTTAGAGGGGGTTGGTTCTAAACATTCAATTGCGTTTAAAAACAATTGGCTTCCAGTATTCACGGATTGTAATTTTTGAACCAAATTTCGTTCGAATCGGTCCATTCGTTCGTCAGTTATCGTCTCCACACACACAGACATCATCTCAAAAACGTCTGATTCGTGTTCAGGGATGCTTGAAACGTGCTCTCCCGTCGAAAACTCGTATTCGAATTTTCGACCCCGTCACAATATTTTCCTTATACATTATATGTATATAAGGAAAGTAAAAGAAAAGCACCCTAAAAAATAATCCGATCATCCCGAAATTTCGCATGCAAATTCCTTTATACCAAGTATGCAAATGATGAAATTTGCAAGGCCAATAAGTGTTAACTTCGATCATAGCGGGCGTTTCCACTGCGCAACTAGCATCCTATAAAATAGGTTTAAAATGTGGACGGTTAATCTTTGCTCTTTATCGGCTTTGCAGTTCCGTGGAGACACAACCAATAATGCCGTTACGACATGGCCGGAGACCTTATAGCAATTAGATGCGTTCGAACGTGGTCGTATAGTCGGGATGCGTGAAGCTAACTGGTCATACCGAGCAATAGGGCGCCCCCTGCACCTAGCGGGCACTGCTGTGCAAAGGTGCTGGCAGCAATGGTTGCTGCAAGGAACTCATCGGCGGAATGAAGGCTCTGGAAGGTCAAGATGCACGAATGCGTGGCAAGATCGGATGACTGTGCGACAGGCCCGAACTCTCCCAACGACATCATTGTCCGCCATCCAACGTGCTACAGCCTCTTCCATACCAACCTTGGTACCTTCCACCATCTCACGGCGCTTGACTGAGGTGGGGTTACGTTCACGGCGGCCTTTCAGACGTCTGCCCATAACCCCACAACATCGACAGAGTCGTTTGGAGTGGTGTCGTAGTCGAACATCATGGCTGCCAGCAGACTGGCATGGCATAGTGTTCAACAATGAATCACGCTTCAGTCTTTCAGCAGATGACCATCAGGTACGTGTTGTTGTTGTTGAGACCCAGACCGTCCGACCTACCAGAAAGGTGTAAGGTAACTGTATGGACGGCCGGGAAGTGCCACCCAATTTAGACCGGAACCCAGTGGGGAAGGCATCCACAGGGACCGTACCCTCCTTCCCCTACCACCAACCTCTCGGAAGGACTTACGGACCCACATGTTTAACGTGATCGTACTCCGCATGAACACGGCGGCATTTGTGGTAGCGTGCAAATCTAGCGCGCAAACCACGGGGATACCGCATCCGAGATGGCCAACAGCACGCGGTGTTCCGAGGTGGTCACCCACCAAGTACTAACCGCGCCCGATGCTGCTTGAATTCGGTGATCTAACGAGAACCGGTGTTTTCAGCACGGTACGGCCGTTGGCCCCATCAGGTACGTGTGTCGAGGCGCCAGGATCAGCGGTCCCAATCAGCCTTTGATTTACACAGGCACACAGCCATTACCCCTGATGTGATGGTGTAGGGTACTATCTCTTACGACAGCAGGTAGCCCCTAGTCATCCTGCTTACAACTTTAGCAGCTCAACAATATATTGATGAAATCCTGCGGTCGTTTGGGTTACCCTTTACGACACGTCATTCTGATGCCATTTTCCAACAAGATAATGCCACGCCACATACGGCTCGTATATCTGTGGAATGTCTCCATACTGTTGATACTGTTCCTTGGCCGGCAAGGTCACCAGATCTTTCGTCAACATGTGTGGGACATGTTAGGCCGCCAGATTCAGGCACCCCGAAATGTAGCAGATCTGGAGCAACAATTGAGGAATGCCTGGCAGAATGTATCGCAGGATGGCATTAGGAAATTTTATCATTCCTTAAGAACTGTACAAGCATGCATTGCCGCCAAGGGGGGTTTCACCAATTACTGATTTGAAAAGTCAATGTGCAATTGCTAACCATTGATGGGTCCTGCGGCCTTGATTTTATGATCATTTCATTACCTGTGTATGAGCTGTACGTATATTTAATTTCAATAAAAACAGTCACTTTCTTCATGGTGCTTTTTTTTTTTTTTTTTTTTTTTTTTTTTTTTTTTGCTAAAGAGTGTATCAGAGTTGGGCAGTATCGGAAATACAAGTATTTGAAAGACATTTTCAAAATACATTTGTATTTTGCATTTTGTATTCTAAACTGAAAAAACTATTTAGTAGAAAAGTAGAAAAAAGTATTTTGATAATGTATCGAAAATACATTTTCAGAGTATTTTGTATTTTGAAAATACTCAAAGTACATTTCTTCAGATTTCAAGCTATTGTGTTTAAATCGCAATTGAATTATTCGCAAAATAGAATACGGGTTATTTCTTGGGATCTGCTATAGATAGAGTTCAGATGATTACTAATTTGAAGTTAGCATCCTATCTCGGAGGGTTCACTATGGATTTTTACTTCCGGTTCAAAATTTTTAATTTTGCATGAAACGTCTATATCTCAAAATTAGCTATAGACAGAGCTTGCATGATAATTGATTGGATTCTGTATCAAATTCTAGAAGATGTAGGGTGATTCACTAAGAATTTGTAGATCTGGTTCAAAAATTTCCCTTAAAACAACTATTTTTCAAAATTGGTTATAGATGGAGATAATGACTGATATGGATTCAGCATCAAATTAAGGAGCTGTTCGGGGTTTACTAAGGATTTCCATTTCCGACATAATTTGTATTTCCGGCTTTCTTTCTACATCTGGCTCAAAAAATTTCCTTAAAACATATATTTCTCAGAATTGGTTATAGAGAGAGCTAATGACTGATATGGATTTAGCATCAAATTCCGGAGCGAACCTGTGATTCACTAAGGATATCCGCCTCCAGTACTTTTTCCACTTCTGGTTCAAAAAAAATTCTTGAAACTTTATTTCTTAAAATTGACTATAGATAGAATCGAGATAATGACTAATATGAATTCAACATTAAATTCAGGAGATGGTTGTGTGTTTACTAAACATTTCTTCTTCTGTATTTTTCTTCACTTTCGGTTCAAGAAATTTCTTTGTAGCTGTAGATAAAGCTTTGATGATGGCTTATATGGATTCAGCATCAAATTCTAGAAAGGACTGGAGGATACACTAAAAGTTTGCATTTCCAGCTTTGGATATGTCTATACTGGTTTTCTTGAAAATTCGTATGACTGTAAGAATACGAAAGAGAATTAAGATGCTTAGAAGCTCCTTCAAAAGTGAAGTGGTACAAACCATTTGCCACCATATAAAGGTTTCTTCATAAATTTCTTGTTTTTATTTTCCCTACAATAAATACAATGCATAGAGAAAGTATTGGAATTGTGTCAAAAATCGCAACTGAGTTTTTAACAGATTTACACATTTTGAGACATTTAGAACACGATAACAATATTTTAGCGTGACGTCTGTGTGCGTGTGTGTGTCTGTCTGTGCAATGTATGTACCCACTCTGACTCTAAAAAGTAATAGAAGAAATTTCATAAAATTTTATAGATAAGTCACTTGTGGGTTACCCTGGTGCTGATTAAATATTGGTACGATTCGGGATAGAGGAAAACCTGCCTTTTTTATTGCGAAATCAAAAAATGTCTGTGTGTCCACTCTAGCTAAAATCCTATTGGACCAAATTTCACAAAATTTAGTATATAAGTCATTCATGGATGACCCTGGCGTTGATTAGATATTGGCATGATTCGGAATTAAAAAATCTGATGTGGGCAGCACATGACTTTCCCTGCAGACTTATATTCACGTTCTCTTTGTTTTAAGTAAATTTAATTCACTTTTAAAACAATTTTCGCTCTTATTTGGTAACTAGACTTATTTTCAAAGATGGCGTAGAGAAAATACGAAAAATCTAATATATCTCGAGAACGGCTAGTCCTAGTGCAATAGGGTTGGTCTTACTATTTTCATCGTTAAAAATGACGTATAAAACAAGTATTTAATGGATATATTTGAGAATACGTAGTTTTTTATTTTAGATTTTGACGATTTTTGGGGGTCATTTTGCAAGAAAAGGCAGGTTATTTTTTCCGAATCGTACCAAAATCTAATCAGCACCAGGGTAACCCACAAGTGACTTATCTACCAAATTTTATATAATTTGGTCCACTAGTTTTTTAAGAGTGGATACATGCATGCACAAACAGACACACACACACATACATCAAGCTAAAAAAAATCTGATGTGGGCAGCATATGATTTCCCCTGCAGACTTATATTCACGTTCACTTTATTTTATTTAAATTTAATTCACTTTTAATTCAATTTTCGTTCTCATTTGGTAACTAGACTTATTTTCATAGGTGGCGTAGAGAAAATGCGAAAAAACTAAAATATCTCGAGAACGGCTAGTCCTAGTGTAATGGGGTTGGTCTTATTCTTCTCTTCGTTAAAAATTACGTATAAAACAAGCATTTAATAGATATATTTGAGCATACGTAGTTTTTTATATTAGATTTTGACGATTTTTGAGGGTCATTTTGCAAAAAAAGGCAGGCTATTTTTTTTCCGAATCGTACCAAAATCTAATCAGCACCAGAGTAACCTGCAAGCGACTGATCAACCGATTTTTGTGAAATTCGGTCCATTAGTTTTTCAGCTAGAGTGAATACAGACAATTTTTGAGGGCCATTTCGCAAAATAAGGTGGGTTCTATTATCCCGAATTGTACCCAAAATGAATCAGCACCAGAGTCGTCCACAAGTGACTTACCTACCAAATTTTATGAAATTCAGTCAATTAGTCATTTAGTTAGAGCAGATACAAAATCTGCACATACAGACACACAGGCGTCACGCTAAAAATAGTTTTTTCGTATTCTAGAGGTCTCAAAACGTGAAGATCTGTCGAAAACTCGAGTTGTGATTTTCGGTATGATTCCAATACTTTCCCTATACATGGATTGCAGGGAAAGTAAAGTAATACTGGTATATATATAATTTATTAATACCATTTTAGCACTCTTTTGATCTATCTGCCTGTGGAGATAATTTTTTGTGCAATATTGTTTTGATTCTTATACTTCATTTCAAGAGAATTAAATTAAATGTTTGAAGGGAATATTTTGAATAACAATGTAATTTAGAATATTACAGGAATTTGCACATAACTGTGAATTTTAAGTTTCTTCTTGTTATATATTTCAACGGAAGAAAGGTTTCTGCTATTTAAAAATAAAGTGTTTTTGAAGTTTCACAGATAATCGGTAGATGGCAGCACTACGTAACATGTTTTGTACATTTTATGATCAGTTTACACCCAAACTATCCTAGGATAGAAAACTTTGGTAGGCTGGCTCTCTATCCTAGGCTAGAAAGGTTTGATAGGCTCTCTATACCAGGTTATCCCCAGAGAATTTTATAGTGTCGTTACCCAAATTTTACAGGTCGTTATGTAATAAATTCATGATCCCCCCAACTACCCTCTGTTTTACAAGTTATTGACCATTTTTCACAAACTGTTTAAACGGCTTAGTGTCTTTTTGTAATAGATCTTGAAACCATCAAATACGGTTTATTATGGCATTTCGCAATAAGAATTAAACTGAACATAAGATTTATGCTTGCATGTTGGCAGTTATTCAAACTTCCAGTTTTGTATCGTAAAAATAACTGTTACAATATTGTATTAATTTCGAACATGTTCAATAGATGGCAGCACTAAAAGGTTTTTTTACTTGTTATTATGAAGTTACTTGATATTATGTTACAAGGCTATTTTACTTGTTATTATGAATAACAACTTCAAACTTCCAGTTTTGTATCGTAAAAATAACTGTTACAATATTGTATTAATTTCGAACATGTTCAATAGATGGCAGCACTAAAAGGTTTTTTTACTTGTTATTATGAAGTTACTTGATATTATGTTACAAGGCTATTTTACTTGTTATTATGAATAAGGCCTCCTCTAGAGGAGCTCTAATTATGAAGATTTCATGCTGTTGTTGTAACCAGGTTGTAACAACAGCCGGTTACCAGCAAATAGAATTTAGACAAGGCGCCAAAACCGCTGCCAAATTTTTATTTGTTTATTATTTGTATTGCTTGCCATGAAACTGGGAGAAACGACACACACTTGTGCAATCGAGGGATAAACCAGATAAACTGCGCTTGCATAGTAGCTTTGACATTACAATAACCTGACAAATTCCGTCATCACGTCAAAATAAGAAGTTACCAACGGCGAACATGGCAGATTTTGAAAATTATGTCCAGGCACCATTGATGACTTTTTTGAGATTGCATTGACATACGTAATATTTAATATTTGATAGAAACCTATCTTGGCGTATAGATTTAGTAGAGTTTCTTATATATATATATATATATATATTTACATATATTTAAATTATTCAAATCTTTAAGTGTTTAAATTTCTTTATAAAAATCTGTATTTTCTGATAACTGGATCTGGAAATATGTGATTGAAAATTATACAATGGAGGTATAATAGTAGTATTCACGGAATTGGTATTCTAAAGTTAACAAATTCTAAAATCGATATGAATACTTAATTTGGAATGCATAAAAATTTGTTAATATTAAAATAGATTATTAGCCATATTATATATATGTATTATATTTTACTGTTGTAATATTGTGCTTTACTATTGTATTCATATAGTATATATACTATAGTTTAATTATATATAATGCTGTGAAACATATCAGAAGGTACTTTTCAAACTAAAATCTGAAAGAAAAAAATGTAAGGCAACTTTCAATGTAAAAGTAGAAGCTCAGTATAGCTCAATGTGCAAATGAATTTTGAAAATACTTTTATTAGTTTGCTTTAAAATCCGTTAAAACGTGAGTTATTTGAAAATTTTAAGTTTGTAATGTGTTCTTGAAGAAAATTGTAGTGGGAAAACGAGGAATCGAAACTGAATCAACTGAATTGCACAAAATTGTTTTACCAGCTACACTACTCTAGCAGTTTAAGAAATTACTCAAATTACGTTACACAACGTTGAGCAAATACATTAAAATGCACGTTCATTTTTAGTAACATATGTTTTTTTTTATTTCAAAATACATTTTTATTTATAAGATAAATGCAAAATAAAATATTATATTTTACTTTATTTAAAAAAATATAAAATTCAAATACTTTTCTAGGATCTAACAAATCCAACCAACGGCAATTTTTAAAAGCAGATAACAAATTCATTCAAAATCAGGGGGGGGGGGGTGAGTCTATTGTTGATTAGTATCAAACGGTTTCGCGGGCAAAAAGCAGTCTCCTTCTTCAAGACAAAAAGCTACGAAAAGAGATGCTTCTGTTCAAGCTCTAATATATATTAGAACTTGAACAGAAGATCTATACAGAATTTAATCAGCAGCAGAAGCCTCTCTTCGTCTAGCTAATGTGGTTGAGCTGATCTGTCAATTTAGTTTTGAAAAAGGGAACTGTTTTTTCCTTGAAAAACTGGCGGATACTTTTAATCACCTGTTTTATGCTGTAACTAATGAAGTATTTTAATTTTGAGATTATTTGGGCATGCAGTTTGAACGAATTCTTTATAACTCATTCACAATTCCGAATACAAAATATATTACTTTTATTTAAAAACAAGCATATCCAGTTTTGAAAATGAAAAACCCACCAAATTTTTGAATACCAGAAAATTCTTAATATTTGTTTAATTTTATATAACTTTTAGATATATTTATTTGAAAAATGTATAATATCAAAAGAACAGTTTACACCAACATTCTTAAATGAGTGTCATTTTTTTTTCTGCTGTTATTTTTTTTTTTTTTTTGCACGATAAATTGCACGTAAAATGAATGTTTCTTTTTATATTTAATATGATTGTCTGTACAGAGTTTATATGGTTTTTAAAAAGTTAAATTGCGAACGTTCCAGGGTATTCCGAACGTTAGACCTCCTTTGAAATCGTAGGGTTCAAGTATTCACAGATTGTGAAAGCGTACCAAATGTCATTCAATAGGTCTTGAGATATTGAACCCTCACACCCCCGCATAAAGACATACTCATAAGCTCCGAGTTTTCAAAATCTCGAGATTTTCTTTTGTATAACTTTATCGCACAATGCGATAAAGTTATACAAAAGATTCACAAAGTCGATAAAGATATAACAACTTACAAAATCTCCTTGAAAAAAGCAAGCATATATCAGTTAGGTGACTACAATTGTTTGGAAGGCATCATAAGTCCCTTCTTCAGGCCAAAAGAACAGTATGCGCCTTTAACAACCGCCAACAACGAACTGCCAAACTAACGGCAGTAGTGGTTGTTAAAGGCCCATACTGTTTGTTCTTTTGGCATGAAAATGGAAGTTTATACTGCCATCAAAGCAACTGTAGTCACCTAACTGATATATATATGCTTTCCTCAAGGAAGTTTTGTAAGACTGTCTTACAAGCAGCAGTTTTTGAGTGGGATAACCGAGTAGTTAAATCACTGGCGATACCAGGGGGGACCCGAGTTCGAATTCCGACTTTGCCTAAACTGTCCCCGTGTCGATTCCCGCCACTGCCAAAACTGCCGCCGTGTTCACGCGGAGTACGATCACGTTAAACATGTGGGTCCGTAAGTCCTTCCGTGAGGTTGGTGGTAGGGGGAGGAGGGTACGGTCCCTGTGGATGCCTCCCCCACTAGGTTCTGGTCTAAATTGAGTAGCACTTCCCGGCCGTCCAAACAGTTACCTTACACCTTTCTGGAAGGTAGGACGGTCTGGGTCTCAACAACAACAATTCCCACTGTGTTACAGTTTAAATTAGATGGCACTGTCCCGACGATCTAAATAGATATCCTACACCTTCGGGTAGTTCTGGTAGGTCGGACGGTCTGGGTTTCATCAACAACAACACCTTCGGGTAGGTCGGACGGGCTGGGTCGAAAGAAAGAAATCAGCAGGTTTATTTATTGTATGATAAATATTTTTAATCTTTTTAGGCCTGCACTACTCTAATTTACTACTTATAAAACTTGAGCTCTTTGACTCCTATTCTCACTCCCTTCTTGACATACCAGATGCCATCATCTACGCATTGTATTTCCTCCCTTCGAGGAGCAATTAAGGGTTGAAAGCGAAGGGGGGGAGGGGGTCTGCAAAGCTAGTGCCTATTGTGACGTTGCCACCGATAGAAGTAAAGCTTGTAGTCCCCCGAGCAAGAATCCGTTACGTAATGCTCTTCAGCATATTGTTGATTCCCGTCACCAGACCCAGATATGGTCGGTGGGATCAGTGCTGGATTACCTAATAGGCACACTAAGCACGTGCTTAGGGCAGCAGCAAATTATCTAAAATGTGTCAATTTGTATATTTTTGCTTAATGCTTATATAATTATTGAGGACAGTGAATTTTCTACGGCCCGAGCGACCTTTAAAATTTTTCTATCTTCCAGGGTTATAGAGTGGTTACCGCCTTCAATGGTGACTTTATTACACCTCATCAATATTAATATAATCAACTGGTCAGTATTATAGTAAGTAGTAACATTATCAGTCCGCATAAAAATGCCCATAGGGAGGAAGATCTGTGCTAAATTTCGGAAGTTCCTTTAACGCCAGGGTGTCTTTTTCAATTACAATTTCATTATAGTTCTTCAACACTAGAACGACGGATATTTTGAACTACCTAGAACGACGGGCAGCGGTCAATTTAACCACCATGGGAAAAATACAACATACCTTTAATTCAAAAACAAAATATCATAGTTACAGCATTTAGGATGCTTCTTCGACACTTCAGTGTTTTCAATAACTTTAAGAAAATAAGAAAAGTCATAAGATTTCAATGAACTGGGATTAGCTGTTTTAGGGGAATCATTTCTCAAAGTAGTTATGAGGTCAAAATGGCCGCTTCCGTCGCTCTAGTGTTAAAAATCTGATGTGGGCAACACATGACTTTCCTTATATAATGCAATGAATTCACTACTTTTACAGTAAAAAAAAAATCTGATGTGGGCAACACATGACTTTCCTTATATAATGTAATGAATTTACTACTTTTACAGTAAGAAAATAGGATTTTCTTGTAGTAGATACTAATATTCTTTCCAAGATATTGAATTTTCGACAATTAGTCGTCATTTTCATTGATTTAGCGTCATTTTTATCCATTTGGCGAGATTTTCGTTAATTTGGCAACATTTCAAAAAAGTCGCCAAGTTGGCGACATTCCGCCAAATTCGTCGCCAAAATCTCGCCAAGCGTTATGCACTAAGAAATAAGTTTTTCTTAAAGCAGATAAATGACTATTGGCGTTCAAATACAAAAGTATTATTCAAAGTATCTTTTTTCAAGAATGGAACGAGCTAGATCCACGAAAAGGATGTCACTCAATTTATCGCATGGTATTACATTTGAAAAATAAACATGTTTCTCAATAGGAAATATTTTTATTTTTATTTTATATGACTTTTTGATAATTTTTTTTAAAAATGTACAATATCTCGAGAACGGTTCACGTTAGCGTTCTAAAATTTATGTCAATCGTTTTCTAATGAAAAATTACATAAGAAATGTCTATTTGCGTAACTTTATTAGTGGTTTTAATTTTTTGACGATTTTTTCAAAATTTCATTCGAAAATTTAGGGGGGTTCTGAACATTCGATTGCGTATAGAAACAATAGGCTTCCAGTGTTTACGGATTGTGATTTTTGTACCAAATTTGGTTCGAATCGGTCCATTCGTTCGTCAGTTATCGTCTCCACAGACTCACTGACACACACACACACATACACACATACTTTCACACACACACACACACACACACACACAGACATCACTTCAAAAATGTTTGATTCGTGATCAGGGATGCTTGAAACGTGCTCTCCCGTCGAAAACTCGAATTCGAATTTTCGACCCCGTCACAATACTTTCCTTATACATTATGTATATAAGGAAAGTAATAGGTTTTTCTTATAGTAGATACTTATATTCTTTCCAAGATATTGAATTCTCGACGATTAGTCGTCATTTTCATTGATTTAGCGTCATTTCTATCCATTTGGAGCGATTTTCGTTAATTTGGCAACATTTAAAAAAGTCGCCAAGTTGGCGACATTCCGCCAAATTTGTCGCCAAAATCTTGCCAAGCGTTATGGATGAAGAAATAAGTTATTCTTATAGCATATAAATACTATTGGCGTTCAAATACATAAGTATTACTCAAAGTACATTTTTTCATAAATGGAACGCGCTAGATCCACGAGAATGATGGCACTAAATTTATCGCATGATATTACATATGAAAAGTGAACATGTTTCTCAAAAGTTAATATATTTTTTTTAATTTATGGGATTTTTTGATGAATTTGTTTGAAAAATGTACAATATCTCGAGAATGGTTCTTGCTAGCCTTCTAAGGTTTATGTCAATCGTTTTCTAAGGAAAAATTACATAAGCAATGTCTATTTCCGTAACTTTATTAAAGGTTTTAATTTTTTGATGATTTTTTCAAAATTTCACTCGAAAATTTAGGTGGGTTCTGAACATTCGATTGCGGTTAAAAACAATAGGCTTCCAATATTCACGGATTGTGATTTTTGAACCAAATTTCATTCGAATCGCTCCATTCGTTCGTGAGATATCGTCTCCACAGACTCACTGACACACACACACACACACACACATCACTTCAAAAATGTTTGATTCGTGATCAGGGATGCTTGAAAACGTGCTCTCCCGTCGAAAACTCGAATTCGAATTTTCGACCGCGTCACAATACTTTCCTTATACATTATATATATAAGGAAAGTAAAAATTAAAATATGGCCAATGATGCTGCATTTCAAGCTCAGACCACAGCAATCCGTAGATAAGATGACTCTGTTAGGGCCACATTATCCACTGGGCCTATGTGGTCCTTCGCCTGGAGGCCCCTAAATAACTGAGATATCCATGAAATTTAACTAAAAGATGGTAGTTTCAAGAGGTGAAATGATATTACCAAAACTCAAATAAATAAAAGGAATGATCTAAGAACAAGTGCATTACGAACAGCTTAAATCTCCAATGAAAGTGAACTACTGAAAATTATTTTGATCAGATAATAGAAGAATTTTATTACGGATAGATTTTTAAATAATTGGCTCTTTAAATTTAATTATGTTATTATTATTTAGTAATGTTCTTTTTGAAAGTTTATTGCTTTAAAAAAAAAAACGCAAGTAATGCATTAAAAATAATTAGTGTTATTTATTTATTTATTGAATTTTTGTTAATATTATTATTCTTTAGAATTTTTTTTTTTTTTTTTTTGGTGGCCTGTGAATCTGTAAATTTAAATTGTTGAAATATTTCTTTATCTCTCTATATTTAAACAATCTGGATGCAACCGCTAACCAAATCCTTTCCAAATAGAGATATTTTTAAGGCTGTAAAGGCTAACAAAGGACCTACGGCATCAAATGATTTGCAATTTGGCATGACGATTTAGAATATACTGCCATGTGTCGCCTTCTATTTTGATAACAATCGGATGAAAATTTCTATTTGTTATACAATTTTAAAGTGAAAATATTTTTACGTTACTTTTGTAGAAAGTTTTTAATTTCTTTGTTGTATCTTTAAAATCTAATCTTTCATTGTTGAGAAAAGTCTGTTGACATCTCAAAAGAAGTAATATTCAGATGGTTTAACTTTCTTTGTCGAGAAAGCTGTTGCCAATTCAAAAACTTTTTTTTCAATAAATATGAAAGTTGGGGGGGGGGGGGGGGGGGTCGAAAATTTTAATTAAATTATTTCATTCCGAATCACTATTTCAGTAAGTAAAAAAGTGATCAGGAAAAGTTTAAAAACTTGAAATAATATTTCGGTGTGGATTTCGTATCGACATTAATTCTGCCATATCAGGCTCAGATTTTCATTTTATTTTATTTACGACCGAAGAGTCATTGGTTATATTTTTAGCGCCAATCATCTGGACGGTAATTTGTTAAGCCCTAAATAGATAACAGTTATTATCCCACAGATTATGATTTTGCTAAAAATATAAAATGAAATATTTATGCAGACCGTTAATATGTACCGATAATATTATATTGATATATCCTATATAAAAAATTGTTTCGCTTGATCAACAATACGAAACAATAAGAAATCTTCAAGAACACTGTACTAAGCAAAGAGAACAGTTAATTAAAATAAACAGAAAATTCGTACTCGGAATCAGAGATCAAAATAACACCTTTATACGCATTTCACGCTATAAAATAGGAAAATACGCTTAGTAACGCTTCTTTTTAAATATTGATTATGTAAAAAAAAAAAATTAACAAATAAAATAAACTCCAATCACGATGTTTACAAGTCACGGAAGTCCCGAAAAAGTCATAAAAACGAAAATGGGTCATCAATTTCTCTAAAATGTTAGAAATTTAAAAACAGACGCTAATTTTGAGATCGATCAGAGTTTTCTCATTCTTCTAGTAATCCGTTTCTGCTTGATTGAGAAAACTGCGCTCGCAAACGACGATTCCCACTTGCTCTACGTAAGAGCAGAGATACATTGCTACCGATTCTCCATAGTTTCTACAAGATGACGGAATTTGCAAAGTTTTCTACGGAAAATTGTCTTTTTGTCTAGGTCAATGTAAATTTACGGCCGCATGCACGTTAATGCCAATCAAATCAACGTGACAATGGGGATTTATGGCTGCGTTTAATGCAAATTAAGATCGCAATTGCATCCTTAAAATTGCCATTCGGCATAAACCGATCAGTTATTTTATAAATTATTTTCGCATAAATAGTGCGATTGCGCAAATTAGTTTATGTTCACGTGAATCGCCAGCTGTCTATTAGTATCTTTTTCCTTCCATCTTCTAAATATTTTATATTAGATTGATTAATCTATCTTATTTTCATATTTTGATTAATTACTAAAGTTAATTTTTAACACTTTACAACAAAGTTGAAAAGTGTTTATGACTTTGTTCATTCTGTCTGTCTGTCTGTCATCACGATAACTGCCGTAAAAATGACTTAATCAAAATGAAATTTTAGTATGTTGTTCAGACGGTCTGTAGGACCTATGGGAATATAAATGAATAATATCACCCAATTAGTTTTGGATTGAACCCGGGTTGAAAAAATGAAATACATTGAGCCCTATGGGACCTAATTTTTCAAACATTTTTTAAGCGGATTTCGAATTCACAAATTGCTTCGAAAATTTTAGGTAATATTCAAATTGTTCCATAAAATATATAAAAAAAATTCAGCGAAATATATTCAGTACTTTTTTAAATTAAAATTATAATAACACCTCTTATATGAAGCGATCACGTGACCATGATATGAAAAGATCACGTGACCCACTTCAAAATGATATATGGCATCCATCTTGTCTCGTGATTTTTAAAGTTCTTTTTAATTCATATTGAGTGTTGTATCCGTCCTAAAACTACTTTATTTTTGCTTAAATTCTATGCATCTACATACTGAAACAACGCAATTACAATATATTTGAGTTTAAATGCTCATCCAAATTTGATTATTTCTACAACGAAGCTTATTTTTCACCTATGTAAAATGTAAACAGCAAAATATGTAGAATGAGTTGTATTTGAATTGCTGTATTTGAATTGCTGTATTTGAATTGCTGTATTTGAATTGCTGTATTTGAATTGCTGTATTGCACAAAATCATTTAGTTCATGGAGTCTGCGTAGCTGATATGAATGAAATATTCATTGATTTTATAAAGAGAAGGACGATTTTTTTCGATGAAGTTTTACGCATAGAGTTTAATTACTTGTAGCTCCATGGTCTTAATTTTTAAATAAAATAAATTATTATAGTATTGTGATGAATGACATGAATGGGAAATTATTTATGAATGAAATGCTACTTTTATAGAGAGAGCCAGGCTTGTTATTTTTTCTATGACGTCATTTGAATGAATTTCAGTTGTTTTTGATGAAGTTTTCAAATATAATAAATTATCGTAGTATTATGATAATTCTAAAATTATTACCGAGGAATGTATCACATTTTAGAGATGTTTAAACCAGGCAATTTATATTTCAATGCCGTCATTTGAATGAAGTTCATTTTTTTAGATGAAGATTTAAGTTTTCAAATATAATAAATTAATGTAGTATTGTGATAAGTTTTCAAATATTACCGAGAAATGTATTGCACATTTTAGACATGTTTAACTAAAATTGCATTGAAGTTGGAAAGTGTTTCATAATCAATGCTTTAAGCATGATTGATCTTTCTTGTTTTTATTATTTTCACACAAACAGTATAATTGCGCAATTCAGTCTGTTCACGTAAATTGCCGAGCGTACGTTAGTATATTTTTCTATACATCTCCATCTTCTAAATATTGCATGTCAGATTGACTAAACTAGCTTATTTTTAAGTTCCTATTAAATATTAAGGTTCGCATAGTTACCTAAAAAAAATACATTTACGCATAATACGCATTTTCTTATTTTATAAAATATGTATGAACCCTGTGAAGAGATATTTTCCAAAATGTGGTATTCAAACAATGACTTAGGCAAATAGAAAGAAACCATTTTTGGCAACGATATATTAAAATTGATATACATATATCCATATCTATTAACAGTACTCTATTTTATTTATTAAAGATTAATACGTATCATTATTTTTAGTGAAAACATGTGTTTTACCAAATGTAAATGTTTGTTTTCAATATAAAATGATTTACACTGGATAAACGACTTATGTAAATATAAATATTTATATTAATGCATAATTAAACATATGCTTCAATAATTTTATGTATATACATTTTTATGTTATGTGAGCGTATATACGTTACTTAACTTGACTACTGAAAAAGTCTTCACTACTGATATTTTCCTTCTTCACTACTGAAATCTTCATCAACTGGTGTGGTACTACGCAAGAGATGGTCAATGATTATCTTTATCCCATGTTTGAAATCTATTTGCATCGACTAAATTTTTTATAATTTCGTATAATATACATAGTGTCCAGTGCTATCGGCGCCCAATGACTATTTCCTCAACCGTTAGTCACAGAGATATATCAGGGAAGTATAAACAAAAGTCAGAAGTATAAACAAAAACACGCGACCCTTTTTAGGGTCCGAAAATTTTAAGGGACAATTCTTGGGCCCATCACATAGAGAGCATTTCCATAAAGGAGGGCATAGGTGCTGCCAAAATCTTCGTAAAGGGACATTCGACTATCAAATGGGTAAGTTTGTTTGCTAATATAGACCTTGGGGAAGACTAATGACATTTTTTTCGAAAGAAATTATTAGCTCCACTACCTAGGGGCATCAAAATTGTCTGTGCTTTGGGCCCCAAACAATTTTAATCCGGCCCTGGATGGGATCACTATAGAGATTTCCCAGTGGGTCGGGGCCATTGCATGGCTGTCCTAAAGGGGCGATCATGCCACGTTTTTCCTGAACCGATCTCGGAGCTAGTATCCGAGCCTGCCTCACACCAGCCGAGGGTAAAAAATGATGAAGTTGCAAAACAATAAAATCAAAAACTGTAGCTATGATATGTAACGAAACCTTAAGATTTCATCACATATAAATTTACATGAATCTGGATGTCCATGCCATTATGTCAGGAAGATGTTGAAGACCCAGACCGTCCGATTCGTCCTAAGACTTGAGCAGTCGTTTGGACGGCAGGATCATGTCAGGAAGATGTTGTTATTGTTGAGACCCAGACCGTCCGACCTACCAGAAAAGTGTAAGGTAACATGTCAAGAAGATGTGTAAAAAGTTCCATTAAGAAAACAGAAACGTGTAAATGAAGGGCTTAGAGCACCAACATGACTAGCGACACTTTTTGCTAAACAGGGAGTTTTCCATCAAATAACACCTAATTGTATATAGCAATTTCTGAGAAAATCCCATTTTTGTATAAATTATAGCATTGTCATATTTCACCAATCCCTTTAAATGAAAGATCTAATATAGGTATATTATTTAATTCAAAAACACCTATCAGTACAATTTCATATAATGCGATGCACGAAACATACATACTTACCAGTGTTGCGCTTAAATCAAAATTTGCATCAGCAGTTTGGAGACTTCTCACGCAGAAAGAAATTTAAATTTATCCATAAGAAATAAGTATATTTATATTTAATTATAAATCGAAATATAAACTTTACGAATAGCACAAAAATATTACGTCCTTTTTTCATCACAAACCGAAATGAAACTTTTATTAAAAGAACCAAAAAATCACACTATCTTCAACGCCACAAACATCACACTGCCTTTCACACCACAAACATCACTCATCTGAGACTACACCAGTTGAACATATACCAAGTTCTCCTACAAAACGCAACCATTTTCCCACAAGGTTCCTACGAATCCGATATTTTCTCATAATTTATGATTCTAGCTTTCTGATTGGTCTCAAACGACTTGCTGCTGTTACCTGTCGAACGCCCAGCTATCCGCGAGGTTTGCAGATTCAAACGGTATGGATGCCACCTGTTAAGACGGCACTGGTAGCGGTATATAGAATCGAGGAGTCATTACAGATAAGATCTCTTTAGGTAGGCCAAATAAGTCTTCGTGGTTATCATTTATAGTTATTACTGGAGGGAAACAGCTATATTTTTTGGAAATGCAATCCCATGACTGTAAATATTACGTTTCTCTTTGAATTAGGTGGTCAGTCAAAAAAGTTCTGGTAACCAGGTGTTTTTGTCATTAGCGTAAACATGTGTCATGGGAGTAAAGAGGATCTTGGTTTGTATGCGAGAGAGTTTACGGTGCTATGATAAGGAAGATGTGAGCAAGACTGAACTGAAGTGTGACATTTGTGTTGATAGAATTTTCTTTCAATTATTTTTATGTTTAAAAAATTTCCTTTTCTGGTATTTAGTAAAATGTGAAGTTAGAAAAAAAATCTTGAAATTTCCCAGAGGGGGCAAAGCCCCCTCTGGAAAAGTTCAGCGGCGGGCTCGTGACCCTGTGTCCCCAAGTAGTCGGCGGCTATATACTAAAACGCCCGCATACACATCACTTCAAAAACATTTGATTCGCGTGCGCAGTGTTTCTTTCAGACATATCTCCAAGGATGGGGGGGGGGGGGGCGAAGCCCCCAAGACGGAGATGATTATTCGCACCCCAGCGACATTTTATGTTAACTTAGTTTCTATTTATGTAACGGCATGTCGATGCATTTATATAGGGCAAATAGAAATTGTGTACTCCCTCTAAAGTTTTATTCACCCCCCCCCCCCCCCCGGCCAAAAAGTCCTGAAAGGAACACTGCGTGCCGGGATGCTCAAAAGATGTAAAGACGATTAATACTCGATTTGGAATTTTCGATCCCATCACAATCGTTTCCCCATTATACTATGTACGGTAATGCTAATAAAAAGGTAAGTACAGGAGTAGGATAAATCTCATTTTATGTCATCTCCGCTTAAATGCGTTTATCCCAATCCCATATCTAAAACGCATCTCTATATAGCAAAGATGTCCCTTATTTAGAGTTTTCGCTACTAGTTCGCTAGGGGTTTTATTAGTATTCTTTTATAATGCTTATACTATATTATTATTCTCGAATATAATGTTTTATAATTGTTATTTTGTATTAACTATTCGCTTTTATATTATAAGAAATGATTAACTAAAACATTGGTTCTGTAAAGCTATAAATGTTACTTATCCGTTAATAAAAGTACCAATAATATTAAAATTATGAAAGATAAAAAAAAATTGTCATCATTTTGCCAAGTAAAGCGATACATTGCCTATTAATGTAACCCTGCGCAGCTTGCATGAAAGAGGCTGTTGAGCAGAAGCGTACATCGTCTCAAAATATGCGCAGATTCAAGGTTCTTTACGTCATTTTGCATTCCGGAACTACATATTTTGGTAATTGTTTTTAAATTTAGTTGTGCAGTCTACGAATTGATCAAAATCTTTGAATTGAGTGGTTTCATATAGATTCTCAAGGTACGAATGAAGTCATTCTGCAATAATTAAGGTGTGAAATAATGTGCCGATATAAGGAATGTAAAATGTTTATTGCCATGTTTTAAATGCAGCAATTTTCTCCTTCTGTCTTATATGCGATCGGAACCATGGCTATTTTAAGAAATGGCTTTATAAATCGGAAAATGTTAAAAAGAAACTAAACTACTGTTTAAGCTTATATCCTTTGTACTGTGACCACCGAGAAATAATACCTTGTATGCACTGAATTAGCGGAGTATGTTTTCATATGTGTGAAAGGCTGGTAAATATTAATTAAAAATAAATAAAAAAAATTCCCCGCAAAATGTAACTTCATCCCATATCGTTGGAAATTGCAGTAACGATACCTATTGGTTAGATAATTTCTGTTCTTAAATTAAATGAATTGGAAGTTGGACTAAAGTGTACATAGTTTGTCACTACAAGAAGCTTTTAACGAAAACAACAAACCATTTCTACCGACTACTTAGTGATATATATATATATACAATATTTTTGTTTTTAAATGACAAAATTTTTAATCTCGGAATTTTTTGCTGTGTGGGTGGTAATACAATTTATTTTTTTTTCTCTTTTTAGCAATGATTGACATCTAATTTGATAACACTTTCAATATCCTTAAAAAAAAAA
This sequence comes from Amaurobius ferox, assembly GCA_951213105.1. NCBI lineage: Eukaryota > Metazoa > Arthropoda > Arachnida > Araneae > Amaurobiidae > Amaurobius > Amaurobius ferox. The sequence continues at coordinate 110,415,917 of OX578152.1, read as the reverse complement.
ACAGGCATAAGAATGCATATGTATTGGAAGTATCTCATAAGCAGCAGTTTTATTTTTGGGTGATGGAATTATGATTTTAACTAATAAAATGTTTTCAACTTAATTAGAAAAACAATAGAATTATATTGTGTTTATATCAAATAATAGATAGAATTATATTGTGTTTATATCAAAGAAAAACGATTTTTAGATTTTAAAAATGTATTCTATTTTAACATTAATTTATACTTATGTAGAAATATAACGATAATGAAAATTCAATTTCTGCGTATTATGGAGTTCAACTAGGATTGTTGGCCCTTTCCCAATTGATAACTATACTTCATATGAAGTGAGTAACTACTGAATGGGGGTTTACTGAATAAGGAAAACTGAATAGCAAAAGCTAAAGATCATAAAATTTAAAATTTCTGCTGTTTTAGAAATTGGTAAGAAATGAAAAATAACATTTACATTCTGACTATCAATTGTCAATATATGGGATACAATTCATTTATTTCAAAATGCAGTTGCAATTAATAATTTAGTATTTGAGACTTAAAAATGCCGAATTTTTGCATCTAAATAAAAATTCCCTTTTCATAAAATTATTTGTTTTTTATTGATTGGTGTGCTAATACAGTACTTACTCCAGTACATTTCTCAGATTCAATGGATGAGAAAGTGTCTTGTCACTGTCAGGCTGATAGGCATCTCAAAATAAATAATTGAATTTGGGGAAATTGCATGGGTACCCTTGCAATTTCGCATAAAACTTTTTTCAGGAGGGTGCAAAATCAAGGATAAGATGTACAACATTAACTAGCTTGATTCCACCTTTTTGACCTTGACCATCCAAGGGGGGGCAAGTACCCCTCTTGCCCTCCCCTATGGGTGTCCGCCCATAGGAAATTGGGTATGATTATTTCATGTAGGAAGCCAATTGATTTTATATACATTTGATCAGGTAAAGGTTCCTAATCTATACTCTCAAATATTTAATAAAAATAAAGAAACCTAATCAATATTCACCCTTTTGCTACAGTGTTCTATTTTAATATACCCAAATGAACATCTAAGCCTCATGTGACCAAGATACTTTTTATTCTAGTTTTGAATTAAATATTTTTTGTTTTCAGATGAGAAACCAAGATTTGATGCTTTTTGCTGTAATCATCACGATACCTATTATTTTCTGTAACTGCTATGAAAATGATGATTCTTATCCTATGCTACCTATAGGTAAAAGTTCATTATTATTTAATAGCTTTAGGTTTGTCATCTTGCATAATAAAATATTTGTCTCCATCGTCTGTAGAGGAAAACTGAAGCATCGAGTAGCAGTGATATTTTTGCAACAGAATTGCTTCATGCCTCTGTAATGTGCACCTCATTAAGATTTTTTTTTAATTTGAATTAATTTAAAACTAATTAAATTTTTAAAATCGAAAATCTGTTTTCTGTCAATTTATTAAAATTAAATTTATTCTTCTTTTGCCACCGCAGAGAATAATTTGAGAGCAGGTGCTTTAATTAAATTGCAGGCATGTTGTCTTGACTGAAAAACAACTGATTGCACACAAAGTGCATTTAACTTATTCTAACTGTGCGAATTTAAATGATGTCATAATTTTTTTAATTGGGTATTATATTATCAGTAGAATATTGTGCTAACATTTAACTTAAATTAGATGGAAATTTGATGAGATAGCAATATTTTTTTTATTTCATTTTGGGGATGAAGGAACTTTTTCTTTTTTACGATTTCAAGTATTTCCATTGTGTCATTATTCTGCTAATGATCTGCGTTTAAGCACTTATTTAGGGTGCAAAAGAAGTTTGTAAAAGGTGCATCAAAGAAGATTATAAAACGTGCATCGAAAGAGCTTATTTAGGGCAAATTACTCTCATGTTGTATAATTGGCATAGTTGCGCATGGAAAAGACAGGAATAAATTTAGTTTGAAGTTTCTAAAGTTATCCCTTCGACCATTTCAGTCGAAATTCAAACTGTCACCAAAAGGTAGATTTCGTGCCAATAATCGAAAACTATGACATCACAACACAGGGTAAACCTTGGTCACTAAAACGGAAGCCATCCATGTTTGCTTTGGTAAATGTGCATATTAAAGCGTGCTGTTTTTTTTTCTCTGCCTGCAAAATGATTAAAATTTGGGACTTGCCTACTATAGAAGAGCAAGCAGTGACCTATTTTCAGCAATACGAAATTCTGGCATCTAAAAAAATGTGTGTTAATGGCCAAAATATGGGTCTTTATGTGAAAACAGACAAACAGTGGCAATGCAATGTAAAAGACTGTCAGAAATGTGTAGCCATTAGAAAAGACACGTGGAAAAGACTTTCATTTGTAACTACACTATACTATATTTACAGCTGGACTAGAGAATTGACATTAATTAATTGGGGAAAGGTGCAGATGGATTTAGCTAACAAGACAGTTATAGTTGGATTAATTACATGAAGGAAGTATGCATGTAATGGACCATTTGTAATTAATAAATGGATAGTTTTACAAAATTATTTTTTTGCTTTGGACTAGTGTAGAAGACCCAGACCGTCCGACTCGTCCAGGGGACTAAGAGCAACTATTTGGACGGACGGCTGTAATCCAGCTACCTGGAGGCTTGAACTGAGATGATAGCGGGCCGGTTCTGTCCTCCACCTATCGTCGCATGTCAGCTATCGTCACTATGTCAGCTTTGGACTAGTGTTGAAGGCCCAGACCACACGACCAACCCAGGGGGTTTGTGGTAACAAGTTGTGTGGCCGGTGCTTTGGACTAGTGTGTAATATGTAAAGTAGATAGTGTTAAATTATAAACATTGGATTTGCTGCCAATTTTTTTATATTGCTGTATAAAAATCAGAGACATTTAGAACGCATAAAAAAATATATATTCTAAGAAGTCACGAGAATAATCAAGATGGAAACTGTGATAATATTTTAGGTCTCTGAGGAAACATATTGTGTATATATGAGCCAAAATTGTAAATCTGGCTTTTTACAGAATTTTTCTACAATCAACATAAAATTTTACAATCTAATGTCACCCCTGTATTAAATATTCAGTCATAAAGTTTACTTTTTTAGTGATTGAATATTATGATAAAATATCAATATTCACCATCTGTACTTTTGTACAGATGTGTACTCTATTGTACAGACTATGTACAGTACTAGGTTGATGTCAGAAATCATCTTCACAGTGTTTTTTATTGTAGTTGTCTTCATGTGAAATATCTTTGAAATTTCAGAGACTATTTCTTCTGTTCGAGAATGCACAAATTATTACCTGCTTATTGAATTTTAATCATGTCACTTTCGAATATTAAAATCTTTTTTTCATAGAGAATATTTCTACTATCAATCTAAAATTTTACAATCTACTGCTATCCATGTATTACATAATCAAGTAGAAATTTTAGTGATTGAATATTGTGAACAAAATATCTATGTTTACCATCTGTACTCTTTTTACTTTATTCGGTTTTTTTAGAAATCAATTTTGGAGAATTTTCAGTATAATATTCTTATGACCACCATCAGTTCATTGAAAAGTAAAGGGTACATGCTTCGTAGATGCAACAATATTTGATGCCAAAATGAATGCTTAATCGATTATTCTGTTGTATGGTGCTTTTGCTTAATATAGTTACATAATAACATAACATGCGATAAAAACAGATCCTGTGTATTCACAGAACATGATGTTGTATTTAAGTTATTTAATTATTGTCAATTTATATGCTTACCCTTTATACTTTGAAGTAAATATAAACACATTTAAAAAATTAAATACATTTTTAAGTTAACAAAATATTTAAATTAATTTTATGTAAATAGGCAAGAAATATTTTATAAAAAGTAATAAGAATAAAGATCACTTAAGGAGCAATAGTAATTGTTTATTATAATAGAAGTTTTTCTAGGAAAAGCATTCCCATTTGGAAATATGGTCATATCTTTCTTTTGCTCAATAAATCTACCTCCTTTTTCACAAATTCATCCAAGTAATCGTAGACTAGACCTGAAAATTCAAATTTTTACTTAGTAACAAGTAGCCAGTAGGTAGTTTTAGTTTAGTAGCCATTCTATCACTGTAAAATCGATAAATATGGTTATATATATTTAATATGTATCTTGTATATATATATATAATACCTAACGAAGCTACTATTAATCATAATATTAATTATTTGGATTCAAATCTAATAATTGAACATACTAATAGTATAGTTACTAATTTATATGATAGAAAAGACTATTTTAAATTCAACATTAATAAAATATTATCATATAATTCCTGCAACTCGATTCAATTGTTTAGAAATATTATACTTAATCAATTTTTTCGAATTTATAGATTATCAGATAAAAAATTTCATGCTTTGCACATTAATAACCTAAAAATTACCAGTAAATTATATGAATATCTAGCATATTTAGCAAATAGTATAGTTAATACGTTTTGATTAGCTTAAAATTCTCTCCTTAGTATCTTATTTCAGCCTGACATCTACATTCTCTTGAATTTATATTTCTATGTTTTTACATCCACTTATACCTTTGCTTCTATGTTTTCTATTATTTTACTTGCCCTTTAATTTTGCAGCTTTTACTGTGGAATATCACATTTTACTGCCTTTATGCAATGCTGTTATTTGTTACTCACAATTGGCAATGGTAGATCTTTCATTGATTTCACACCATTGATATTTGTTGATTATCTTTAACTTGATGACTAGTAATATGCTTTTCATTTTCCTCATGATGGTTGTATTTATGTTTAATGCTTCTTTGTAATTTGTAGGCAATCTTTATGTTAGTGTATTATGAGTAGTTACAACATCTCTATACTGTCATTGGATTTTTATTTTATATTTTATTTTATATATATACACATATATATATATACACACATATATATATATATATATATATATATATGAAAAAAAAGGTTTGAAGATCCAATGAAAGAAAAGTGAGAAGCTATATATATATATATATATATATATATATATATATATATATATACACATAAATAACGATAAGTGGATTTCAATAGGAAAGGTTCCACACATGCTGAGCTATACCAAAAACCATTTCGCTACCATCATATATATATTATAAGATGTTTTACTTGTGATAGATTCAAATAAAATGACTGTAGGTAATAAGCTATTCCCTTTTTAAAAATAACGCGCTTAAGCTGCTGATAATTTTTAAGCTGCTATTTAATTGAAGAATTCTTATTTTACTTGCATTATATACCTGAGATAGATCATTAATAGAAAATGTTCTGTATATCATAAGTGAAAGGAAGATGGACTGAAATATAAATATGACATTAAAAGTACTATACGACAAGCCGTTGAATATTTTAAAAAACATGATAAGAAAACATAATTAAAACAGGTGCTAAATTGGTATAAAATACCCCTTTTTCCCTGTTCCATATATAAGTTAAGGAATGGAATAAGAATTACATGCGGTAAAGAGGGGTGAATAAAATTTGTATAGCAACACATTAAGATGAAAGTATTGATATAAATCTTTATCTTTAAACACATTTCTTACACCATGTATGTTTATGAAAGTATTGATATAAATCTTCATCTTTAAACACATTTCTTATGCCATGTATGTTTATGCAGGGAACAAGGGGATTAGTGCCTTAAGTACCTGCATTACATATATGATTTATATCAATACTTTCATCTTAATGTGTTGTTAAACAAATTTTATTCACTCCTCTTTACCACATGTAATTCTTATTCCATCTTTAACTTATATATGGAACAGGGAAAAAGGGGTATTTTATACCAATTTAGTACCTGTTTTATTTATAATGTTTTCTTATCATTATTTTAACACTTTACAACAAAGTTGCAAAGTGTTTATGACTTTGTTCATTCTGTCTGTCTGTCTGTCTGTCTGTCCGTTAGCGCGATAACTGCCGTCAAAATGAAATTTTAGTATGTTGTTCAGACGGTCTGTAGGACCTATGGGAATATAAATGAATAATATCACCCAATTAGTTTTGGATTGAACCCAGGTTGAAAAAATGAAATACATTGAGCCCTATGGGACACAATTTTTCAAACATTTTTTAAGCGGATTTAAAATTCACAAATTGCTTCGAAAATTTTAGGTAATAGTCAAATTGTTCCATAAAATATATAAAAAAAAATTCAGCGAAATATATTCAGTAGTTTTTCAAATAAAAATTAAAATAATAATTACACATCTTATATGAAACGATCACGTGACCATGATATGAAGCGATCACATGACCCACTTCAAAATGATATATGGCATCCATCTTGTATCAAAATCGTGATTTTTTAAAGTTCTTTTTAATTCATATTGAGTGTTGTATCCGTCCTAAAACTACTTTATTTTTGCTTAAATTATGTGCATCTACATACTAAAACAACACAATGACAATATATTTGAGTTTAAATTCTCATTCAAATTTGATTATTTTTACAACTAAGCCTATTTTTCACCTAAGTAAAATGTAAACAGCAAAATATGTAGAATGAGTTGTATTAGAATTACTGTATTTCTTTAACACAAAATAATTCAGTCCATGGAGTCTGCATGGCTGATATGAATGAAATATTAATTGATTTTATAAACAGAAGGACGATTTTTTCGATGAAGTTTAAAGCATAAGGTTTATGAATTGTAGCTCCATGGTCTTAATTTTTAAATAAAATAAATTATTATAGTATTGTGATGAATGAAATGGAGAAAGTTATGAATGAAATCCTGCTTTTATAGAGAGATCCAGGCGTGTTATTTTTCTATGACGTCATTTGAATTTATTTCAGTTGTTTTCGATGAAGTTTTCAAATATAATAAATTATCGTAGTATTATGATAGTTTTAAAAATATTACCGTGGAATGTATTGCATTTTAGAGATATTTAAACCAGGCAATTTATATTTCAATGCCGTCATTTGAATGAAGTTCATTTTTTTCAAAGAAGGTTTAAGTTTTCAAATATATAATAAATCAATGTAGTATTGTGATAAGTTTTAAAATATTACCGAGGAATGTATTGCATTTTCGACTTTTTTAAATAAAATTGCATTGAAGTTGGAAAGTGTTTCATAATCAATGCTTTAAACATGATTGATCTTTCTTGTTTAAAATATTCAACGGCTTGTCGTATAGTACTTTTGATGTCATATTTACATTTCAGTCCATCTTCTTTTCACTTATGCTATACAGAACATTTTCTATTAATGATCTGTCTCAAGTATATAATTCAAGTAAAATAAAAGTTTTTCAATTATATATATATATATGTATTATATATATATATCCCTCACAGCAAAGATCGTCACATGTGTGACAGTGACGTTGTAGTCATGTGACACCTGGATCACAATGTGACATCATATTTGTGGCTTCTGTGCGACGTTATGTATTAGTAACTTTGTAACTTCATTGTGACTATATTGTATGACATTTCCACAATTTAATTAACACGTAACAATGTGACGACATTACAATGGCAATTACAATGTGATGTCACAAACAAGTTAATATGCGACATCACAAACAACCATGAAAATGACCAAAATGACTTCACTGTGACCTCAATATGACATTGCCGAGACGCCCTGTGACGTCCAAAAGTCACAGTGTGACGTAAATCTTACGTCACTGTGAAAAAAAATGCTGTTAGGGATGCTACATATTAAATATATATAACTTAACCTGGTGTTGTGCTGGTTCTAAATAAGAGAAGAGAGAGAGTGTCTGCTACTTAAATAATACATTTAATGATAACATCACTCAATTTCTAAATCACCTCTTTAAGCCATAGATATCCTTTAACTACCATCAAATTATTTCCTGGTTTCAAACCAGTTCTTTCAAATTTGTATCTTGAAATGTATAAAGAGGTTTTTGTCCTCTGCACCCTTTTTAAAATTCTCTGTCTACATAAACATAGTGTAATGCATAGGGGAAAAATTGTGGCTTGGTCAAAAATTTGAATTTGAATTTTCGATGGAAGAGTACATGTTAAGAATTTCTGAATGTGAATTGAATGTTTGTGAGGTGATATTTGTGTGTCTGTGTGTGTGTTGTTGAGACCCAGACTGTCCGACCTACCAGAAAGGTGTAAGGTAACCTTTTGGATGGCCAGGAAGTGCCACCCAATTTAGACCGGAACCCAGTGGTGTGGCATCCACAGGGACCGTACCCTCCTTCCCCTACCACCAACCTCTCAGAAGGACTTACAGACCCACATGTTTAATGTGATCATACTCCACATGAACACGGCAGCAGTTGTGGCAGCATGCAAATCCAGCGCTCAAACCACCAGGTTACCGCACCCAAAATGTGCCAACAGCACGCGGTGTTCACAGGTGGTCACCCACTCAAGTACTAACTGAGCCCGATGCTGCTTGACTTCGGTGATCTAACGAAAACTGGTGTTTTCAGCACGGTAGGACCGTTGACATGTGTGTGTAAAACCCAGACCACACGACAGACCCTAGGGCTTACTGTAGCTAAGTGTGTGGCCAGATGTGTGTGTGTATGTCATATGTCAGTGTGTGTGCCCTTGAGTCTGCGAATGTGCTGTCTCACAAATGAATGAAGCGTTTCAAAAATAATTTTGAATGGTTATCACAATCAGTGAATAATGGATCACTCTTAATTTACAATCAAATTTTTGAATGCACTTTGAAAAAATCAGGATCTTTACTAATGATAACAATTTATTTCAGATGTAATTTTTCATTAAAAATCGAATGGAATAAACTTTTAATACTAGCGTGAACCATTCTCAAGATATTTCATGATTTACAAATGAATTTTTCAAATAACCATTAAAACATCAGGATCTTCAATGCTGTTAAATAAATAATAATTTCATATATAATTTTTTATTATAAAATGAATAACACAAAACGAACAACTTTAAAAAGCTAGGATGAACCATTTTTGAGATAGTACTGCACTTTTTTCAAATAAATCTATCAAAGAAAGAATCACATAGTATTTAAAATGTAGAACTACTAATATGAAATACAATGTTTACTTTCTATATGTAATAATATGCAACAAATCTGTTAATATCATCTTAATTTCTCTAGTTTGCTCTATTCACGAGAAAAGATACTTTTTGTAAGTGTTATATTTTGACACCCAAAATTTTACCCATAGTGATTTATTTCACATTAAACACAATTACTAATTAAACATCAATTACATTTTAAAGGAGATTTTGCATGCATGTATAAGAAGTCCTGTTTGGACTAATAATTTACCAAAAATGCTTAATTTAAATTTATGTGGTTTTAAATCAGTGCCAAAAACATTGTATTGTGCATCTTGTATATCATAATTTCACTTTAAAAAAAGTTAGGCATTAATAAATAAAAGCACTTCTTGCAAAGGATAACGATAACTTGAGCAGTGTATTTAAGTACAAATAAAACAAAATGCAGCTTACAGCTGTTTTGGGGATATGCTGGATCCCCTTCATTAGTGCAAGAGAATGAACAAACTCGAAGTCAAAAAGACGAAATGGGCACAAATGGGTGCAAGAATCATACAAAAATGCACTTCAATCTATGATCATGACTTCTTCAAAGCCTTCCATACCCAGAAAATTTCTAATAATTCAGTTAAGATTGGCTAGACTCTATATTCTTCATTCTACTTTCTGGTTGGCTCATTTTTAGTTTTGTTGGGTCTCATTTATTCTGGTTCACTCTTGACGCGATATTCCTGTTGTGTTTTAGTACATGCCAGTTGTATGTGTTACTTCTCATTTAATCATTTAAGATTGGTTGGACTGTTCTTAATTATACTTTCTGATTAGCTCTCTCCAATGAACTCCTAATCCATGTCTTATAGAGGGGTGTATAAACCCCTCTATTTCTTCTATTCGCTCCCATTTCATCTTTTTCGACTTAATCTTCAGATTTGTTGGTGCTCTTGCACTGACAAAGAGGATCCAGTGTATCCTTGAAACAGCTGTATGCTGCATTTTATATTATTTGTGGTTAAATATTTTGCTCAAGTTTTCCTTAAGTAAAGTGATTGTATTGTGTATTTTTTTAAGTAGAGTCATTGTATAACAAAAGTCAGGTGACATGCACTGCTCACATCAGATTTTTTTTCTTCAGTTTGAGAAGGTTCTGATTACTTTTAACACTTTCCACCATAGTTGAAAAGTGTTTATGACTTTGGTCATTCTGTCTGTCCATTTGTACGATAACTGCCATAAAAATGACTTTATCAACATGAAATTTTCGTATGTTGTTCAGATGGTCTGTGGGACATATGGGAATTTAAATGAATATATAATATCACCCAATTAGTTTTGAATTGAATCCTGGTTAAAAAAGTGAAATACATTGAACCCTGTGGGACCTAATTTTTCAAACATTTTTTAAGTGAAGTTAAAATTTGCAAATTACTTTAAAAACTTTAGGAAATATTCAAATTGTCACATAAAATATATAGAAAACAAAATTGAGCAAAATATGTGCAGTAGTTTTTTAGAGAAAAATTAAAATAATAATTACATCCATATTATATGAAGAGATCACTTGACTCACTTCAAAATAAAATATGATATTCACATCCATTTTTTTTCCCAGTGTCAAAATCATGATTTTTAATGTCCTTTTAAATTTATATTTAGTGTTGCATCCGTCTTAATACCTCTTTATTTTTGCAGATTTTCTGTGCATCTATATTCTGCGCCAATGCAGTTACAATATTTTTTAGTTTAAATTATCATCAAACTTTGATTATTTCAACAATGAAGCCTGATTTTAATGAATGCAGAATATAAACAAATCAAGCTGTAAGATGAGTTGTATAAGAATTGCTAAATTTTTTGTATCGCAAAATTATTTTGCTCTGTAGTCTGGAATATAGGTAATATGAATGAAATATTCATTGATTTTACATAGAGAAGCAGACGATTTTATAGCATTGCCTTTTTCGATTAAGTTTTAAGCATGGAGTTAGAAAGTACTTTTACATCCATGGTTTAAGTTTTTAAGTAAAATGATAGTGATAATTTAAAAAATATCACTGCTGAATGTATTGCATGTTTAAGTAAAATTGCATTGCAATTGGAAAGTGTTTCATAATCATTACTTTATGCATGATTGATCTTTATTGTTACAATATCATGAGTGGATGTCTTGATCTCCAAAGTAATATTTTTGTTCTTGCAGCATTTCTTTTTAATTTGCTGAGTTCAAATATTTACAGGGAACCGAAGCAATGACTCTATTGGATTTACTATTGGTCTTAGGATTGCAGTTTCTGTAATCATTATTTTGTTGGCTGTTGGAATCATTTTCTGCATTAAATTCTGCTGTCCAAACCAGTGGAAAAAAACTACAGAAGGTTATATAATACAGAATGATGCAGATGGGGTAGTATGTGAAAAGGAACAACTGCAGCCTGTTGAAGAAGTGAAGACCCAGACAACAGAGCCAATCCTAAGGCTTACGGCAGTTTAATGTGTGGCCGGGCAACTGCAGCCTGTGTAATTTTTAAATAATTTATAAATTGATTTTACCGATACACTTATGATGTGAATCAGATCTGCTGTTTATTCTATTTCCTTGTTGTTATATTGTTCTAACTGTAAATTTGTACTGTTGTTTATTCTATTTGCTTGTTGTTGTGTTGTTCTGACTTCTGCACTGTTGCTATTTTAAATGCATTTATTTCAAGTTGGAGTACAATTTTTTTTTTATCTTTGTTGCAGTGAAACTTTGATATCTTTGTTGAACTACAATTTAAAAATTGAAAGAATTTATCGTATTTGGGTCTGTTTTAATTGTTTTCTCTTATTGGATCTCTTGCAATTAATGTGGATTAAATTTTCAAGAAAATGGAAAATAATGTTATTGTTTTGGAATAAGAATTATTACCCTGAATAGTATGAAGATTTATGAATTGTGATCAGTAGCATTCTCAGAATAATTTGTAATTTACAATAAAAGAATTTGTTAGTGATAGCATACTAGGTTGATTAAAAGTATCAACTGGTTTCATAAGTAAAAGATGACCTCCTAAATTGGTAGATACTCTTATTTCCGCAGTCTTAATTCACTTGTATTTTAAATGCAGTGATTGAATGTTATTTGGATTTAGTTGATCGAATTAGTTTATCGAATGTTATTTGGATTTAGCTAATGTTGTTGAAACCCAGACCGTCCGACCTACCAGAAAGGTGTAAGGTAACTGTTTGGACGGTCGGGAAGTGCCACCCAATTTAGACCGGAACCCAGTGGGGGAGGCATCCACAGGGACCGTACCCTCCTTCCCCTACCACCAACCTCTCGGAAGGACTTTCGGACCCACATGTTTAACGTGATCGTACTCCGCATGAACACGGCGGCAGTTTTGGCAGTGGCTGGAATCGAACCCGGGCCTACCGAGTGCAACTCCAGCGCGCTAACCAATGGGCTACCGCGACCCGGATTTAGCTAATGTAGCATTTCAAAACTGGTTGCTTTCCTTTATTTTTGTTATTTTCTTAATTTTGGTAGTATTTTATAAATTGGTCTTTTTACAGTAATTTTATGGTTTCCATGGGCCTTAAAATGGTCTGAATTTTCATTTTCCTTTTTGAGAGCCCTGATTTTCTCCCCCTCTCTCTCTCTCTCGATTAGCAGAAAGGACTTCAAAAACCTGAATATGTATTCAGGCCATTCAAATTTCAGCTGCAAATTGCATCGAAATTTTGATGCTAATATATGCTTTCCTGAACACGTTTTGACTATTTTTGAAGTGATGTCTGTCTCTGGTTGATTCCTTGTGTTCATGATAGATTCACAAATATTATTAGATTTTCACCAAATTTTATATCAGGTTTTGTCAGTAATGAATCTAGAACTAGATAGAAGCAAAGGACAACATTTGGCATAATCATGCATAAAAGGGTTCATTTCTGACTGAAATAACATGAAACCTAATAATTTCAATTGTAAAAAATAGCCGCAATATAATTTTTTTGTTAGTGATGTCATTAGCTCCTGTATGGGGTGAGTCCCTTCCCCCCAGGGAGCATTTTGTCAAATATTATATCAATTGAAAGGTTTTTTCAAGCCCTTTAATGTGAAGGATAACATGCTATAATTGTATTCATTTAGATCCACAATATCATTTTTCAAAATTTTTCTTGTAAAATTTGAAAAAAAGAAAAAAGTTTCTAAAAATTGATTCTGGTTTTTTATTTTTTAGCAGAATAAATTTTTTGTTCCTGAAACCACTTGATACATCTAATCAATCTTTTATGCTGTTACTAACAAAGTATTTTTATTGCAGATTAATTTAGACCAATGGTCTCCAAAGTAAGACTGTTGAATCGAAGATAAAAAAAAATTAGTATTTTTTTTTTTCCCTAAGGCAAATTTTATATTGACTGAACATAAGAGAATTAATTAGAGAATAACAAATATCAAATTGTATTTTTAAATTACATGATCATAAACATAATAATATTATAATTATATGAATATTATTTTACTAGAATGTCCATTTTTAGAACAAAAGACTTCACTATTCTAATACAGAGCATTACCAATGCCTATTTCAGTGGTGTTTCCAGGGGAAGGGGATCATAACCCCCCCCCCCCCTATGTACGTATCGGAACCCACTGAAGTTTGGAGAAATGATATTAACTAAAATGGGAAAGAAAATGTTTGGATACTAATCCCCACCACCCCTTCCAAAAAATTTTTTTTCTGGGGGTGCTACTGACCGTTTTGTACCAAAATTGAAATAAAAGATCTGATATCTGTATTTGCGATAGAGCCCCTTATATGTCTTACGCAAGTAGGTCTTTGGGGTATGTGATAAAAAGAAGTTTGGATACCACCGATTTATAGTAAGCAGATTTTTGTATAATTTCTTTAGTTTTATGGAGTTGTGGACCCTCTTTCACTTTGTAAAAAATGTTCATGAATGTCATAATGCTTGGGGTCAAATTACTTCAGAGCTTACCTTGTATGTTGAATTATTTTAAATAAAAATTCATAAGCTTTAAATTGTCTTATTTTGTGCAAATTTTAAGTTTACAAAATGAAATCTTGTAAAACCATTTCACATTACCCATTTTTTTTTTAATTTTCGACTTTGGTATTTTCAGTCTTTATGTTGTTAGAAAGTTCATTTCATTGGTGTCACAAAAAAAACAAAAACTAATCCATTCAAAAGTAAGTTACCATGAGCATAGAGTGGAGGAAGAGAGGTAGTTTCCCCTTTAGGAGCAGCTGATTGTTAATTCTTGCATCGAGTGGTTTTATTTTCAGTGTGTATTAGGATATTTTGCATTTTACTATTGCTTATGCCAAATTTTTCAGGCATTACTTTCCTTTCTCTATGTGCATTGTCAAGTATTGTTGTTGTTGATTGTTGAGACCCAGACCGTCCGACCTACCAGAAAGGTGTAAGGTAACTGCATGGACGGCCGGGAAGTGCCACCAAATTTAGACCGGAACCCAGTGGGGGAGGCATCCACAGGGACCGTACCCTCCTTCCCCTACCACCAACCTCTCGGAAGGACTTACGGACCCACATGTTTAACGTGATCGTACTCCGCATGAACACGGCGGCATTTGTGGTAGCGTGCAAATCTAGCGCGCAAACCACGGGGATACCGCACCCGAGATGGCCAACAGCACGCGGTGTTCCGAGGTGGTCACCCACCAAGCACTAACCACGCCCGATGCTGCTTGACTTCGGTGATCTAACGAGAACCGGTGTTTTCAGCACGGTACGGCCGTTGGCCCATTTTGTCAAGTATTGTGACATGGTCGAAAATTCGAATTTGAGTTTACGGCAGAAGAAAACGTTCAAATTGCATTCTGAATTTGAATCAAATGATTTTGAGGATGTGTGTGTGAAAGAGAGAGACCATGGATATGATATCTTATGAACAACTGAAGCATTTTGCATGCAATTTGGTACAATTTTTAAAAATCGGTAAATACTGGAATGCTATTGATTTTAAATATAATAATAATCAAATGTTTGGGAGACCCCCAAATTTTCAAATGAAATTATGAGAAAATTATTTAATAATCAAACCTTTTAATAACATTGCATAATCTTTTCTGAGTAAAATTTCATTAGAAAATGAATAATAAACTTTATGAACTCCAGATTGCACATTTTTCAAGTAAATTTATTAAAAGAATTACATAATTTAAAAAGTATCAACTATTGTGAAATTTGTTCTTTCCATATGCAATATTATGCGACAAATTTGATTACATCATTCTTGTAGGTCTAGCTTAATCCATTCATGAGAGAAGGTACTTGATGTAATAGTTTTGTGTTTCGATGCCTAATAATTTGCTAATTGTCTTTTAGTTGTATATGAGAGAAACCCTTCTCTTCATCTGTCTGTAATATTTTGGCAATAAATTCAGCGAACTTAGTGATTAATTTAATAAACTATTGCCAACTTAGCGACTTTTTTAATAGTACCAAATTGATGAGAATATTGCAAAAATTATGCTAAATTTACAAAAATGTCATTGATCAATTAATTATTAAACCTTTTTATGTATATGGACTATAATGTTCTTTGGAGATATTATCAATATTGATAAAGTAAGGTTTGCATGAAATATAATTCAATTGAATTTCAGGATGTCATCCAGAAAAATGCCAAATGTTTAACAATTAAACTTTAAACCGTACTACAACATATAACTGTGGATCTTGTGCTTCATTTTTTTTTCACTCTGAAAGCAGTAAATATATTGCATTATGTAGGGAAAGTCATGAGCTGCTTACATCACATTTTATCTATGCTGATTTATAGCTTATGCTTAGTTGAACTCTCAGCCAAATACCCTCTAGCATATCCTTGCTATCTTATACAAAATAAGCATTTTGTTTGTTAACTTTTTTCCCAATTTTAGCTTGCATTTCAAAGTGTGTTTCTTAAAAATTGATAATAATAAATTTCTAATCGAAAAATGGAACATTGAGATGGTTCAAACACTATATAAAGCTGTTATTAATCTTGGTTCTAACAAGAGACATCTACAGTTTTTATTTAAAATTTAAACAGAAAAAGGGAAATAAATAAAGTAATGTTAATAAATAACCAACTGATTCACAATGTAAAATACACTACAAATAAAGAAAAATGAGTATACACACATTTCGGACATCAACTAGAATTCCTTCAGTGCAACAAGTCTGAACCAGAATGCCTAAATAAGACTATATCGGCCAAACTGAAAATGGCTAACCGACATATCCCGATATAATAGCGCCACCTACTATGAAGATAGGGAGATGAAACTAGAATACGGAAAAAACAAATTATGAACGTGAGAAGCAAACAGGAAAAAGTAAAAGCCAGAGAGTTCAAAGAAACAAAAAATTAGATGTGGCCATGCCATATCCAGGACCTCCATATCCTGCACAAATTGCTACTAGCATCATTTAAATGGCGTTGATGACACAGTTCAATAACTATTTGGGATAAGGCTTCTAATTATACAGGTTGACCAGGGCCGCAGCCAGAGGTGAAATTCAAGGGGGGCTCAACAAAACCAGTTAATCATCAGCATTTATTAACCATAATAGTTGCTATTATATATTTCAATCCATATAAATTATTAACAAATAATTGTATATTTATATTTGTAAACTAAAAGTTGATTAAGAAAATCAATATAGCTACTATACATCAATATTAATATTGTATAATAATTGCAATTATTTTGATATAAACATTAACTAGTAGCAAAGCTATTAATGAATCAAAGAAAATTTCTGAAAGTTAACACAAGTTAAAGCTTAATATTAACTAACTACTTATCAGTTCATTTTGACTCTATAATGTATTACATTGAACCCCACAATAATACAAAAGTATCCAAATACTATTGCCTTGATTTTTAAATATTTTTAAATTAAATATGTAAATAAATTGATTATCAGCATAACCACAAAGTCATCTAAATTAAATAATCTTTAAAACAAAGTAATTTATAAAAGAAATATATATAAAGAAATTTTTTATTCAAATTGGATGACATGTTGTATGAAATTTCATATCACTACGAAATATTTAATATTTTTATCAGGAGGGACTGAGTATGCCTCTTGGGGAGGGGGACTTAGCCCCCTCTGGGGCTGACGGATCCGCCATTTTGACTCCAACCGGTTGTGTCGGTTATCGTCTGCATGTGCTATTTTAATGACGCACGAATGTTACATGACTGATATTTGATCCGCAATTTAGCTGTAGAATAGATGCTTCTGCTTTCAAAAAATTGTACCAATCATTTAAGGGTGAGCGTCAGTAAATCTTCTGCCCTATCCGCGCTTTGTTAACTTTCGCGGCACACATATTTCGCCGAAATTCTGCTCAAACAGTTGCGAAATATTTTCTTATAGATAAAATGCTATGCTTAGATTATATTTAAACTAAATTTAATACCCAATAAAACATAGAATATATGTTTTATTTTAATTTAAAATATTTTTGGTGCTGCCATCTGTTGTCGTAATTTAATTCATACCGACTATTTTTATTTTTTAATGAACATTTTTAAATGTCTATTCCTTCTAATACGCTATTAAATACAACAACAGATCATATATAATGCCATAATCACGGAAACGTAATTGAACTTGGACTTGAAGACAAAGGAACTTGAAGACAAAACTGCAGTCCTCAATGATGTACATTCAGATCCCTTATCAAATTTATAAAATGATAAATTACCATTCCGTGATTGTGGCATTATTATATATGATCTGTTGTTGTATTTAACACTGTATTAGAAGGAATAGATATTTAAAAATGTTCATTAAAAAATAAAAATAATTATGAATTAAATTACGACAACAGATGGCAGCACCAAAAATATTTTGGATTAAAATAAAAAATATATTCTATGTTTTTTGAGGCATTAAATTTAGTTTTAATATAATCTAAGCATTGCATTTTATCTTTCAGAAAATATTTTGCAACTGTTTGAGCAGAATTTCGGCGAAATATGTGTGCCGCGAAAGTTAACAAAGCGCGGATAGGGCAGAAAATTTACTGACGCTCACCCTTAAGGAAATAGTCTAGAATGTTTTGATTTTCTGGGAAAAAGGAGGAGAAAGTAACCCTCGTTTCACGGTTCAACCGGGAGTCAAGATGGCAGCTGTTACCCCAGGCAGAGGTGTTGGAAGTCATTTTGCACTGTGGGTGCAAGATTTTGAATATATATATACTCGTATATATATAATAGTTTGAAAGTCCCATGAAAGAAAAGTGAAAAGCTGTAATTCAAAAAACCTAACTTTCTAACAAGCCTACAAAATAAAAGTATAAATCAGCAAATCTTCAATCAAATGGAAAAAATACAAATTTCGAATCATCAAAAATCAATGGTATGGAATCGATAAAAGAAAAACAAATGAAATCCAAGCATTAATGATATACACGTGGACAAGGGCTGGACCTAAATTATGGATTTGTTCACTTCTCCTAAACTCTTCCTCGGTTCCAAGTGTTTTATCGAAGCAAACACAAAAAATGTATGTTTCTGAAAAAATAGATAAATTATATCTATAAACTATTTCTACTTGGACAACATACATAGAGAAGAAAAATAAAAGGAAACAAGAATACCTGGAAAATAACACTACAAATGCACGAACCTGTGGAACCCAGAATGAAGAGACCAGTGTTGCCATTCGCAAAGGAAAAAGAAATGACCTACTGTTGCCATTCGTAAGAAAAAAATAACGGTAATGCGAAAAGGCATATATATATATATATACTGCGACAAATAGTATGACTAGTATGTTACCGTAATTTCTTATCTTACCACATAATAAATGTGCCTTCTACTTTTAAAAGAAAAAAATAGGTGACATCACACTTCCGCGTCCGCATGTTGTCTACCACTGATATATGCTATTAAAACCTGTCCATGTACGCTTGTCTCTCTTATTACAAAACTCATACTTGGCTTAGTAATGTTCGTGTTTTTTTTATCGTTCACAGCACATTTGAAAAATTGAATAGATTTTTAATTATTTACAAAAAAAAAAAATCTGTAACCTGCTTATTACAAAGCTAATACTCAATCTCGCGGATTATTTTTAGGTGAGGCAATGATAGATGTACAAAATTTATATACATAAGAAATATGCATGCTCTGAATCTAAAATTTTTAATTTTTTAAAAATAAATTTATAATAAAAAATAGTTTTGTTTGATTAAAAATAAAAAGTAAGAAAATTCGCATTTATCATTTTTACTTTCCTTATTATAATGTATAAGGGAAGTATTGTGACGGGGTCAAAAATTCGAATTCGAGTTTTCGACGGGAGAGCACGTTTCAAACATCCCTGATCACGAATCGAACATTTTTGAAGTGATGTCTGTGGAGACGATATCTCACGAACGAATGGAGCGATTCAAATGAAATTTGGTACAAAAATCACAATCCGTGAACACTGGAAGCATATTGTTTTTAAACCTAATCGAATGTTCAGAACCCACCTAAATTTTCGAGTCAAATTTTGAAAAAATCATCAAAAAATCAAAACCTTTCATAAAGCTACGCACAGACATAAAGTCGCGGAAATAGATATGTCTTATGTAATTTTTCCTTAGAAAACGATTGACAAACTTTAGAACGCTAGCATGAACCATTCTCGAGATATTGTACATTTTTCAAACAAATTTAACAAAAAATCCCATAAATTAAAAAAAAATATTAGAAACATGTTCCCTTTTCATATGGAATATCATGGGATAAATTGGGTGACATCATTCTCGTGGATCTAGCTCGTTCCATTCATGAGACAAGGTACTTTGAGTAATACTTTTGTATTTAAACGCCAATAGTCATTTATCTGCTATAAGAATAACTTATTTCTTCATCCATAACGCTTGGCGAGATTTTGGCGACGAATTTAGAGGAATGTCGCCAACTTGGCGACTTTTTAAATGTTGCCAAATTAAACGAAAATCTCGCCAAAAGGATAAAAATGACGACTAATAGTCGAAAATTCAATATCTTGGAAAGAATATAAGTATCTACTATAAAAAAACCCTATTTTTTAACTGTAAAAGCAGTACATTCATTGCATTATATAAAGAAAGTCATGTGTTGCCCACATCAGATTTTTTCGAAATACTTTTCTAAAATTATTTTCGAATGTTTTAAGTTTAATGTATAAAATCATTAAATAGCTTGAGTGTAGTAAAAAATATTGTTTAAAGATTATTTAAAGAATGTTTCAGACCGTGTTAATTTCAATATTAATATGTATTTAAATTTATAAAAAAATATTTTTTATAAATTCAAGTACATTGTTGAAATCAACACAATCTGTAAAAAATATATTCTTCTAGTTCTAGATCAATATTTTTGTTTACAAAGATGCATATAACTTTGTAAATGTCATGTCTGCAACATGCACTGTATTGTAGAGTTGTCCAATGTGTGATAAACATTTAATAAATACGTGTAGAAACACAATATAAACACGTAATAAATACGTTGAAGACCCAGACCGTCCGGCTCGTCCTGAGGACTTGAGCATCTATTTGGACGGCCGGACACGTAATAAATACGTGTAGAAACACAATATAAACACGTAATAAATATGTGTAGAAACACAATATAAATATGTATCTGAATACATTATAAATACGTATGGGAACTCGTTATAAACACGTATGTGGATGTACGTAATAAACTAGTATATGAATACGTAATAATAACGTATGTGGATATACGTAATAATAACACATGTGGATACGTAATAAAAACGTATGTGAATACGTAATAATAACGTATGTGAATACACGTAATAATAACGTATAAAGTTACGTAATAATAACCTTTTTATAACTGTTGGTATACAGTATTCTAACGTATCATTATTTCGTAATAGTTACGTATGGCTTGGCACGTAAAGATAAGATTACGTATTGCTTGATACGTAAAAATTACGTATTTGTGCTACTTGGGTTAGTTTCAAGGCAAAACCTTTCCATAGTTGATAACTTACATAGTTAGTAATATCTTACTGTCAATGCCAAATAAGCTAATTAAATTCTTACGAAAACCCAAATTATTCATGCACGATAGCAGTTTCACAGTATACCTATAAAAACTTTGATATTTTCGACTTCGGAAATACTTGCGTGAACTTATTCCTTCCTACTACATTTCCTTCCTACTACATTTCCCCGGGGAATTGTGGAACAATAATTTCCTCGTTGAAAGCTTGTAGGTTTCCAATTATAAAAAGCCATCCGTACAGTAGGAAATACCTATTATTCTCATAAAATACCCGAGAGGTTAGCAATGTAACAAAATACACGATAGTAGCGAAATTCGTAAAATATAACCAACTAACAGCGGTTACCCGGCGTCGCTCGGGATTTACGATCCAAAACTCTGAGAAAAATTACATATAGGGAACATACAAAATTACATTCAGAGAACTTATAGGGTCGTGAATCTTATACATTGTTTTTTCACTGTGAAAGAAGTAAATTCATTGCATTATGTAAGAAAAAAAGATGGATCTGATTGGCCGCTCTTTAGCCAATCAGATCCATTGGATCATACATGCATGCTTTTCTTCTTTATATATATAGATACATAGATAGATATTTTACATTCATTTATTTATTATTCAAATTAATAAAATTTTTTGAGTAAGCCTGTGAAAAATAAACTATAGTGATAGAGTTTCCATTTAAATTCATATTTCAAACCTGCGATTTTCAAAAGTAACTAATACGTTCAATAAACTCCCACAAAACTCAGAGATTTAATTGACTTTCACGTTAAAACCAACGATTTCCAACCTTTTTCGTTGGGAATCATGAAGTTAGAGAGTAGAACTCCTAGGAAACAGTTTCGTTTTCCATCAATATCTCGACAACCCCTGGTTTTAGAAACTCAAAACTTGGACTAAATTTATGGGCGGTTATTTCAAAGCTACCCACCAAATTTCATTAAATTCAGTTCAGCCGTTCTTTCGTGATGATGAGACAAACGAAAATGTCGTGTTTCACTAATATCTTGAGAACCACTGGTCGTAGAAACTCGAACCATGGCCTGTGTTTTAAGTGGGGCGATTTTAAGAATACCCACCAAATTTCAACAAATTCGGTTCGGCCGTTCTCCAGTTATAGTGGATCATACATACATACATACCTTTCTTCCTTATATATATAGATATATTAAAAACCATCGACCACATAAACAAATTCAACTCTTATACGGTCGACATATTGCCAATGTGTCGCAACGTCAACAGAGCTGAAGCTAAGAAACAAAATCCAAAAATCTGATGTGGACAGACAGTACGTGACTTTCCTTATATAATTTATTCATTTAACAGTAAAAAAATAATGTATAAGATCCATGGTACTGTGTTTTTAACGTTGAATGGTACATTTGGCGATTTTCCGGATGACAACATGTAAAACTATTTCAAAGTACCCAATTAACTTATATTTTGCACAACTCTAAATAAGCAATTATCAATATTGATAGCATCCTCAATAAACGATATAGTACATATATTAAAATATTTTAATAATTAATTCATCAATTAGGCGTCATTTTCATTAATTTAGCGTCATTTTTGCAATTTTGACGATATTTTCGTTAATGGGGCGAAATATGGCCAAGTTGGCGATATTTTGTTAGATAATTCGCCAAGTTGACCAAATACATCACTACAGTGGCTAGAATAGATAGTGTGCCGACCGAGGCGAAAAACAGGTTCCCTAAAAACCGCCTACGCCAGACGGCGTTGGTCTCGAATAAGCGGTCTAAAGCGGAGGAGTTAACATTGAAACTAATGGGAATTTAATTCAAACGAAATGATTGATATCTTTAGAAATAATTGAAGAATTTGTCTGAAATTTGGTGTAATTATTGCAAGTGGTATACACAAAAAGTCATTTGATTTTTAGAGAGATTGACCTAGGGATATATCCATATTTTAAAAATTTTATTTAGCTTTATCTGTGGTCGTTCAAACATTTGAGATCCAAAATAATCAAATTCATTCATCACAGTAACGTGAAATTCGGTATGACGTTTTCTCTTGTGGTACATTTCAAGTCTTTCGATTTTGAAGCTTATCGGGCTAGACCGTCCTGGGCCCGCCATATGACTTTACTTTTTGGTATAACTCGAGAACAGGTGTATCTAAAAATTCGAAGTTTAGCATATGCTTGTCATTTGCTGTATATTTTAACTCTTTGGATTAAAAATCTTATCGGGCTAGCCCGTCCTGAGCCCAACAAGAGGAATATATCGTTTTTTGAGAATAACTCAAAATTCGGAGCATCTACAATGTCTAAATTTAATATATCATTGTCTTTTGTGGTATATTATATTTCATCGCATTTCGAACCTTATCGGGCTAGCCCGTCTTGGCCCGCCAAAGAAATTTACTCGCTTTTCAAGAATATCTCGATCAAACGAAGTATCTAAAGAATGTGAATTTTGTATATCATTTCCTTTTGGATGGATTTTAATTTAGATTTTGAACCCCATCGGGCTAGCCCGTCCTGAGCCCAACAAGAGGAATATATCGTTTTTTGAGAATAACTCAAAATTCGGAGCATCTAGAATGTCTAAATTTAATATATCATTGTCTTTTCTTTTGTGGTATATTATATTTCATCGCATTTCGAACTTTATCGGGCTAGCCCGTCTTGGCCCGCCAAAGAAATTTACTCGCTTTTCAAGAATATCTCGATCAAACGAAGTAGCTAAAGAATGTGAATTTTGTATATCATTTCCTTTTAGATGGATTTTAATTTAGATTTTGAACCCCATCGGGCTAGCCCGTCCTGAGCCCAACAAGAGGAATATATCGTTTTCTGAGAATAATTCAAAATTCGGAACATCTGGAATGTCTAAATTTAATATATCATTGCCCTTTGTGGTATATTATATTTCATCGCATTTCGAACCTTATCGGGCTAGCCCGCCTTGGCCCGCCATAGAAATTTACTCACTTTTCAAGAATAACTCGATCAGTCGGAGTAGCTAAAAAATGTAAATTTAGTATATCATTCCCTTTTGGATGGATTTTAATTTATAATATAGTATTCTCTTTTGGGAGATATTTTAATTCTTTGGATTTTAAACTTTATTAGATTACCCCATCTTTGCCCAGCCTTAGGAATGCATTCGTTTTTGGAAAATAACTCGAAAATTGGAGAAAAATTATCATTTACCAAACAATTAAACAATTACATTAGTTCTCCTTAGGGATTATATTTGAGAAAGTATTTTGTACTGTTGTGTAAACCCACATTCGATCGTCGACCCCCCCCCCCCTTATCCTAGATTTTGCCTACGCTTATATGCAAGAGAATTAAATAATGCGAAACCAGTCCACGGTGCACTTTAAAGATTCATAGTAATATAGTGATTCGTACTACATAGTATAATAGAAAGAAAAGTCTGGTGACGGGATTTTTGGATGCTGAAATTCGCAGATTATGAAATGTTAAGCTATTTTTTAGCCTATTCGTCGAAATGCAAAATACAGTAATATGCTGGATGAATCGAATTAATACATTTTTCTAGGCAATTTTACACAGGACAGAACAGGCGATAATGGTACAGCTATAAAAACTGCCCTTTTTAATCCAAATATAGATTTTCAACGTCAGTTACAACAAACATCAAATGAGTGAAAACTTGCTGCTTACAATTTCGAAAAATCTTTCTTTCTGAGTGGGTCCATCCTGTCCAATTTTAGAACGAAAAAGAATATTGTACAGGTGACGGTTCTTAGTAAAAACAAATTCGATCTCAGATGACCAATGTGCTAATGAGATACTTCCTATTGTATCTAGAGGCCACCCTGAAGGCAATACAAAATGCCCTTCCCTGGTGTTCTACCCATTTCCAGAGCTCCCGCTGATTTGCGGAGCTTTTGAGCATTGTTCGTGTAAGAGATGTGGCAATTTGCGGAAACGTATGTAAAGGAGACGCGCCTGTCGAAATAACATAGCAGTCAATTACATGTCCACCCTCAATCGAAATTCTTATCAGCGCTATCTTTCACCGTACAAAGAGACAGCACTTGTAGGCAGACCCCACCTTGTTCTAATGTTCAAGCGGCAATGGTGTTTCATGTTTTTCTTCCAAATTCACAGGGCCACTCACAGGCATTTTTCCTAGTAGACGAACATATGAGATAAAACAAAATATTTGCCAGACATTCTCATACATTCTTTTTTTAGGTTTACATGGTAATATGTATCAAAATGCAAAACAAAAATTTGGTTTTAAAGCATTCGTTCAAGTTATTCATATAATGCTTTTAAAAATTATTGAAAAATTTCAATTTCAAGTAAATAAAATCAATACGTGCGGTCCAAATTTCTGCTAAAGAAATAAAATTATCTTCGTAAAAAGCAGAATACCACTCAAAATACTAATATCGACCGGTTTCGAAGGCATAAAACCTTCTTCGTCAGATCACGCAGAACCGTAACCTTCACTCGTACTCCCAGTGCACCGACCCAACATCCGTGGACAAATTTCGCACTTCTTAGCTCATTTGCATATGGATGTAACTATGTATGTAGGACACAATGGGGTCGACGATCGAATGGAGCTTATAGTACAAAATTCATTTTTTTTAAAAATAGACAATTTTGAGAACTAATGTAATTGTTCGGCAAATGAGGTTTTTTACTACACATCCTATCTCCCATGCCTACGCCACTAATTATAATTATATATACGCCGAAAATATTAAATTCTACCCGAAATGGAAATAATATACTAAATTTGAATATTCTATCTGCTCCAGTTTTCGGGTTATTCTAAAAAAATGAGTCTATTCCTATAGCAGGCACAGCACGAGCTAGCTGAATGAAGTTCAAATTCGAAAAAATGAAATATATCACAAAAGACAATAGCATGCTAAATTTGGAATTTTTAGCTACTCCGGTTCTCGAGTTATTCATCAAACACGATCGCATTCCTAAGACGGACTCAAGACGATGAGGTTCAAATTATAAATTATGATAAACCCCAAAAGAAATTGATATACTAAATTTGAATTTTTTAGCTGCTTCAATTTACGAGTTATTCTCGAAAAATGAGTACATTACCACTCTGTCGGGCCCAAGACGGGCGAGTCTGATAAGGTTCAAAATCCAAAGAAATAAAATATACCCTAAAAAACAATGATATACTAAATTTAGATATTCTAGCTGCTACAGTTTTGGAGTTATTCTTAAAAAACGAGTACATTCTTTTTGTTGGGACCGGGACGGGCTAGCCCGACCAGGTTTTAAATCCAATGAGCTTAGACATACCGCAAATGACAACGACATTCTAAACTTGAAACTTTTTGATACTCCGGTTCTAAAGTTATTCCACTAAAAAAGTGAATTTCTAAGTCGGGCCCAAAACGGGTTGGCCCGATACGGTTCAAAAACAAAGGAATTAAAATATTCCGCAAAAGATAAGGATGTACTAAATTTATATTTTCTAGTTTCCCCGATTTTCCAGGTATTCTAAAAAACGGGTCCATTCCTATGTCGGGCCCAGGACGGACTACCCCGATAAAGTTCAAATCCGAAGAAACTTAGATATACCCCAAAAGCCAACGACATGTTAAATTTGGAATTTTTAGCTACTTCGGTTCTCGTCTTATTTTTCAAAAACTAATGCATTCTTCAGCGGATCCAAGACGGGCTAGCCCGACGAGCTTCAAAATCTAAATTAAAATCCATCCAAACGGAAATGATATACTAAATTTATATTTTTCAGCTACTCCGACTAATCGATTTATTTTTTAAAAGCGAGTAAATTTCTATGGCAGGCCCAAGACGGGCTAACCCGATACGGTTCGAAATGCGGTGAAATGTAATATACCCCAAAGGACAATGACATATTAAATTTATACATTCTAGATGCTCCGAATTTTTAGTTATTCTCAGAAAACGATATATTCCTTTTGTTGAACTCGGGACGGGCTAGCCCGATAAAATTTTTATCCAAAGAGTTAAAATTTACAGTAAGTGGCAAAGATATTCTAAACTTCGAATTTTTAGATACACCTGTTCTCGAGTTATACCGCAAAAACGGGTGAGTTTCTAAGGCGGGCCTAAGACGGGTTAACCCGGTACGGTTGAAAATTGAAAGAATTAAAATACACCCCATAAGAAAACGATATATTAAACTTAAATTTCTCTGATTTTCGAGATATTCTCTAAAACCAGGTAATGTCCTATGGCGGGCCCAGGACGGGCTAGCCCGATATGCTTCAAAATCGAAAGAACTGAAATGTGCCACAAGAGGAAACGTCATAACGAATTTCGCGTTACTATGATAAATGAACCTGATTATTTTGGACCTCAAATGTTTGAACGAACACCAGATCAAGTTAAATAAAATTTTAAAAATACGAATATATCCCTAGCTCAATCTCTCTGAAAATCAAATGACTTTTTGTGTATACCACTTACAATAATCACACCCAATTTCACACAAATTCTTCAGTTATTTCGAAAGATATCAGTCATTTCATTTGCAATAAATTCCCATTTGTTTCAATGTTAACTCCTCCGCTTGAGACCGCTTATTCGAGACCAACGCCGTCTGGCGGAGGCGGCTTTTCAGGAACATCTCCCAGCATTGGGAGGTATAGGCGGTCGGCACACTATTAGTTCTAGACACTGTAACATCACCAAGTGTTATAGACAAATGGAGAGAAGAGCATTTCTTATGTACTAGAAGATAAGCCCATCATATGACGGAAATCAGAATTTGCGAAACATTATTTCCCATTTGGCGATATTTTTATCAATTTCGCAACATTTCTGTCACTTTGGCAACATATAAAATAGTCGCCAAGTGTGTCGACGTCCCTCTAAATTTCTCGCCAAGCGTTACGGACGGAGAATTGGGTTATTCTTATAATCTATTCATATGTTATTTCCAAGATATTGAACTTTCATCAATTAGTCGTCATTTTATTGATTTACCGTCGGTTTCATCAATTTGATGAATTTTTATTTTTATCAATTGGGTTACATTTTCGTCAATTTGGCAACATTTAAAAAGTCATCAAGTCGGAGATATTCCACAAATTTGACACCAAAATTTTGCCAAACGTTACGGACGGAAAAATAGGTTATTTTCGTACAGTAAATTCCTGCATTCTTTCCAAGATATTGGATTTTCGTTAGTCGTCATTTTCATTGATTTAGCATCATTTTTATCAATTTGGCGACATTTTCGTTATTTTGGCAGCATTTTAAAAAGTCGTCATGTTGGCGACATTCTGCCAAAATCTGGCTAAGCGTTATGGACAGAGAAATAAGTTATTCTTATAGCAGATAAATGTCTTGGCGTCCAATTGCAAAAGTATTACCCAAAGTATATTTTCTCATGAATGCAACGAGATAGATCCACGAGAATGTTGTCACCGAATTTATCGCATGATATTACATATGAAAAGTGAACATATTTCACAATAGTTAATATTTTTATTTTATGTGATTTTTTTGATAAATTTATTTGAAAAATGTGAAATAGCTCGAAAACGGTTCGTGCTAGCGTTCTAAAATGTATGTCAATCATTTTCTAATGAAAAATTACATAAGAAATGATTATTTGCATAACTTTATGAAAGGTTTTGATTTTGTGATGATTTTTTCATAATTTAACTCCAAAATTTTGGAGGGTTCTGAACATGCGATTGCTTTTAAAAACAATTGACTTTCAGTATTCATGGATTATAATTTTTGTACCAAATTTCGTTCGAATCGCTCCAGTCGTTCGTGAGATACCGTCTCCACAGGCTCACTGACACACACACAGACTTTCCCTCAAAAACGTCTGATTTGTGTTCAGGGATGCTCCTGCTCTCCCGTCGGAAATTCGAATTCGAATTTTCCACCCCGTCACAATACTTTCCTTATATATTATACTATGTGTATAAGGAAAGTTAAAAGGAATGAAATTCAAACACGATAAAATATTAAATTTTAATGTTTAAATGAATTATTCTGTTAAAAATACTTTAATTAATTATAATTATGGTAATTTCTACTTTCCCTACATACATAGTATTATGTTTAAGAAAAGTATTATAATCGGGTCGAAATTTTTTTCCAGTTTTTAACAAAAGAACACTTTTCAGACATCCCAGAACTCAAATCGAACGTTTTTGAGGGGATATGTGTGTGCCCGTGAGTCAATGAATGCGATATTTCACGAATGAATTGGGCATTTCGTTACGATTATTAGAATTGGTGAATGCCAGGCGCTGTCATTAAGGGGAGTGGCGGGTACGCGCGACACCATTGAGTAAACACCCCAAATTATTTTTTTAGTTATACAGATTTATTACAATTTTTATTTAAAAAAATCTAAATTTTTGTTTCAATTAAATCGAGAATTATTAAATATAAGTTATGAGAAATGTCACTAGATGGCAGCACTACAGTTTTCTTCAGAGAAAGGGGACTCACGAAAGCTGTAGTGCATAGAATTTTTAACACATAAGGGGAAAATACAGGGATATTTGTTAAAGCCGCTTCCCTGCCATCGGCTTCTCCTGAGTGAACGAATGGTATAGAGCAATATTAGAAATTTGGAGTGAAAAAAAAAAGAGATTGCGGAATTACTAGTAGATTGTGTCGCGTTCTGTGAGCGCTTCTAGCCAAAGAGAAATAGAAGAGTAGGAAAACATGAAGAGGGACCTCTCAAATTGGCTCAGTTTCGCTAATTTGGCTTCAATTTTCTACATGTAAGAATGTCTTTGTTCTCTTTCTCGTCTTATATATATATATATATATATATATATATATATATATATATATATATATATATATATATATATATATATATATATATATATATATATATAAATTTGGAAGTTTAAATAAACATTTGAACAAATGAGTGGATTAAGTGTATGTGTGTGGTGATGGGAAGGGGGGAGGGGTGTTTAAGATATTTTAGGAGTTTCTGGCCATAGTGAATAAAATGTGTTGTTTAGGACATTCAGTTTGAGGGGTCACTTGACCTACCCAGCTGTCTTACTTTTTCAGCTATTTAACATTAAAAAATACTTAAAAATTAAATAAATTTTAAATAGTTATTAAAAAACTTTAATATTAAATTTTCATCGTGTTCCTTCTATTCTGCAATGTTTCCCTCGGAATTTTGACTCCGGGCTGGCAACTATATTGCTCAGATACCCCCTGGGCGTAATTTTTATTTGAGGTAGTTCTCAAATTTCTTATCTCGGCTTTCAATTCAGCGATTTTGATTTTAACGATGGTTATAGTCTCTGCACGCTCTGTACGTGTCACCTGAATATACATATTTTGTGTCAGCCCCCTGGGCGTAACTTTTAGTTTTACTAGCCCCATGATTTTACATTTTTAGCGGGCATTTATCCTAATTGAGTGAATTTAGTTTTGCTAATGGTTATAGTTTCTACACCATTTGTACATGTCATCTGGTTATGCATATTTTTTGTGACAATTCTTTGAGTATAACTTTTGCATCAATTAGCCCCCCCTCTCCAAATTTCACATCTCACCTCCTAATTGATCGATTTTGCTTATGCTGATGGTTGTATCTGCACCATCCGTACGTCTCAGTTTGATACACATATTTGATGGATATGTAATATACATGCTTTTTTTGTGTCAACTGCCTGGGCGTAACTTGTAGTTTAACTAGCCTCCACAATTTTACATCTCAGTTCCTAATTGAGCGATTTTGACTCTGCTGGTGAATATATAGTCTGAGCAATATTTGTACATTTCACTTGGATACACATATTTTTGTGTCAACCCCTGGGTGTAATTTTTAGTTTAACTAGTCCCCACAATTTTACATATCTGCTCCTAATTGAGCGATTTTGGTTCGGCTTGTGGCTATAGTCTCTCCACCATTTGTACATGTCACCTGGATATGCAACTTTAACGTGGCAAATCCTCGAGCGTAACTCTTACTTTGGTCGCCCCCCCCCCCCTCCCCCAATTTTCCATCTCGCCTCCTAATCCACCGATTTTGATTTTACTGGTGGCTATAGTCTCTGAACCATTACTACGTATCACCAGAATATGCATATTTTTTTAGTCAACTCCCTGGGCAATGTTTTTCACTAGGAAGGATACGTTGCATCTGTCCAGGATTTTTATAAACGAGCGAGCAGGTGGGAGGTATGTTATTTTACTTAATATATCCGTCGTTTATATTTTTAATATACACGTTGCTATGCCCAAAATACGTATATGTATATACATATGCTATATATATATGTATATATATATTTTAGTCCATCTTAGCATTTTTGTTTATACAAGTAAAATGAAAATTCTTCAATTACATATATATTACTAACACATATATAGGCATAAATACATAGATAAGCACCTCCCCCCCCCCCCTCCTCTACATGTCGCTCACGAACCGCCATTGGTGAATGCAGAAACAATATTGATTTTAAAAGGAAGCTAGTGTTCAGATGAACCACTCCCTCCATTTTCGAATGAATATTTTTAAAAAAAAATTTAGGTACTTACGTATTATCGCAACCATATTGGCGGCATTATAAAAGACCGACGGAATACGCTGACGGAAGAAAAATAATAAGTAATTTTTATCTGTATAATTCTTACCTTTATTTGACGATAAATCATTTACGTTTTGGTGGAAAATATTGCGAAATGGTTTTTAGAATAGAATCAAAACAATTTTTTTTATCCTTTTCTTGGTCTTGTCGCCATATGAATTCTGCCAAGTAAGACTCAAGATGGTGTCTTGCTGTACCCCGTTGTCTCTTGTTCCTCCATTTCGCGGAACCCCACATTCTTTCGATTGTTTGGGTATACACATCTGTTTCGGGGTCGACTTAATTATATTTGTGCGACAAAATTATATTAGACCAAAAAAAGGATAAAAAAAATTGTTTTGATTCTATTCTAAAAACCATTTCGCAATATTTTCCACCAAAATGTAATAATACGTAATAAACGTAATATGCAGATAAAAATTACTTATTATTTTTCTTCCGTCAGCGTATTCCGTCGGTCTTATATAATGCCGCCAACATGGTTGCGATAATACGTAAGTACCAAAATTTATTATAAATAATGATAAATAAATAATTTCAGACGTAATTTTTCATTAGATAGCGAATGAGATAGCACTTTGAAATGCTTGCGGAAGACAGTTCTGAGCCGAAACTAATTGTTTTTACAAATCAAATATAGATGGCGACACCACAAAATTTACCGGTGAAGATCTAAGTGGGAATCGCCAATGAGATCATAGCCGATAAATTTATCTAAATATTAGAATAAATAATAATATTAGCGCGAAGACTGTGATAAGATCTAGCATTATTCAACAATCAAACTTTGGCACCTTAAATCATTTTGAATATTTCTGCCCAAGAATAGAACGTTTCAATCAGTGGTGTACGCAGGATGTAGATTTAGGGGGGGGGGGGTGCATCTTGAGAAATGTGATTGTTAAAGCACAATTTGTTACATTTAAGTACATATTTGACCAATAATATGTAACAAATGGATTTAATAAAACATTGATCAGCGAGATAACATCAAGAACTAGACATTTTTTAGCAAAAACAAAAATTAATTTGGCTCTCTCCTTCTACACCATTACCAATATAAAATTGAAAAAATTTGTAATTATACTAACGATCCATTTATTTACATATATAATTAAAAAATATTTAAAAATTATAACAGTAGTATTTAGGGTACTTTTATATTAATGTGGGGTTCAATGTTATACAGCATAGAGTTAAAATCAACTAAAATTAAGAGTTGATATTAAGCGTAAACTTATATTAACTTTCAGAATGTTTCTACAAATTATTAACAGTTTTATTACTAGTTAATGCTTACATTAAAATCAATTGTAATGATTATATATTAATATTGATGTATAGTAGCTACAAGGATATCAGTAATCGGCTCTTAGCTTGCAAATATAAATATGCAATTATTTGTTAATATAATTTATATGAATTAAAATATATAATAGCAACTATTATGGTTTATAAATGGTAATGAGTACTTGTACTTTGGGTGATCTCCTCGTGAGCATAGGCGCCGAGTTTTCAAAATCTCAGGGGGGGGCACAATCCGATAAAGTTATGCAATAGATTTACAAGTCGATAAAGCTATAACAACTTACAAGACCTTCTTGAAAAAAGTAAGCAAATGTCTGCTAGATGACTACAATTGTTGCGAGGGCATTATAAGCCCTACTTGAGGCCAAAAGATCAATATGCGCTCTTAACAACCGCCAAGAACGAACTGCCCAACGAACGACAGTAGTGATTGTTAAGCGCGCATACTGTTATTTTGGTCTGAAAAAGGGGGCTAATAATGCCATCTAAGTAACTGCAGTCACCTAACTGACATATATATGCTTTCCTCGAGGAAATTTTGTAAGTTATTGTCTTACAAGCAGGAGTTTTGGAGTGAGATAATAGATTAAGTCACGGGGATTGTACTCAGAGGACCCGAGTTCGATTTCCGGTATTGTCTTAACTGTCCCCGTGTACGAACACGTTAAATTTATGGGTTTGAAAGTCCTTTCGTGCGGTTGGCAGTAAAGAAAAGAGGGTCGGTCCCTGTGGATGTCGTCCTCACTGGGTTCCAGTTTAAGCGGTTTAAACAGATATCTTACACCTTCGGGTAGGTCGGACGGCCTGGGTCGAAAGAACGAAATCAGCAGTTTTATTTATTGTACGATAAATATTTTTAATCTTTTTAGGCATACCCCACTCTAATTTACCATTTATAAAACATGAGCTTTTTGACTCCTGAACTCACTCCCTTTTTGACGTACCAGATGACATCGTCAACTGATTGCATTTTCTCCCTTCGAGGAGCAATTAAGTATTGAAAGTGAAGGGGGGGGGGGGGCTACTAGTGCTTGTAGCGTTGCCACCGATAGAGGTAACGTTTGCAGTCCCCCTAGCAAGAATCCGTCACATTATACTTTTCAACATTTTGTTGATTACCCACACCAGACCCAGATATGGTCGGTGGGATCTCTATAGAGATTTCCCGATGGGCCGGGGCCTTTGCATTTAATTTTTTCCATAATGCGTACGATGGGCCTAAAGGGGCGATCATGCCCTGTTTTTCTTGGGCCAATGTCGGAGCTAGTATCCGGGTCTGCACCACACCCACTGGGAGTAAAAATTACAAAGTTTCAAAACAATAAAATTAAAAACAGTAGTTATGATATGTAACGAAACTTTAAGATTTCGTTACATATAAACTTATATGAATCTGGATACCTATCCCGTCATGTGAGGAAGATATGTGAAAATAAGTTTTATTAAGAAAACATAAACGTGTAAATGAAAGGCTTTTAGAGCACCAACAGGACTAGCGGCACTTTTTGCCAAACTGGGATTTTTCCATCAAATAACACTTAAATGTATGCAGCAATTTCTGGAAAAATTCTATTTTTGTTAAAATTATAGCGTCATGTTTCACCAATCCCTTTAAATGAAAGATCTAATATAGTTATATTATTTAATTAAAAATCACACATATCAGTATAATTTCATAGAATCCGATGCGCAGAGCCATTATAGCATATATACTTACCAGTGTTGCTCTTAAATCAAAATCTGCATCTTTAATATAATATGTAGGTCTTTCAGCAGTTTGGGGATTTCTCGCGCAAAAAGAAATTTTTGCTGTTTTAATTTAACTTTATCCATGAGAAATAAGTATGTTTATATTTAATTACAAATTGAAATCTAACCTTTACGAATAGCACAAACATATTGCGTTCTTTTTTCATCATAGACCAAAATGAAACCTTTATTAAAAGAACCAAAGCATCACACTGCCTTCAACACCACAATCACAAACATCACTCATTTGAGATCACACCAGTTGAACATATGCCAAGTCCTGCTACAAAACGCAACCATTTTTCCTAAGAGTCCGATATTTTCCATTTACTCATAATTTATAGTTCTAGCTTTCTGGTTGGTTTCAAATGACTTTGGGCGGTTAGCTGCTAAACGTCCGGCGCTCACCAAGAATAAAAATACCCGCGGGGTTTGCAGCTTCAAACGGAATGGATGCCACCTGTAAAGACCATAGGCGCCGACTACGGGGGGGCAGAGGGGCACGAGCCCCCGCTGAACTTTTTCAGAGGGGGCTTTGCCCCCTCTGGGAAATTTCAAAAATTTTTTCTAATTTCATATTTTACTAAATACCAGAAAATGAAATTTTTTAAACATAAAAATATTTGAAAGAAAATATTATTAACGTAAATGTCACATTTCAGTTCAGTCTTCTTCTCTACTTCCTTACCATAGAGCCGTAAACTATACCGCACACAAACCAAGCTCCTCTTTTTTCCCAGGAGACATGTTTTCACTAATGACAAAAACATCTGGTTACCATAACTTTTACGACTGACCACCTAATTCAAAGAGATACAGAATACTTACAGTCATGGGATTGTCATTTCCAAAAAATAGTTGTCTCCCTCCAGTAACAACTATAAATGATAACCACGAAGTAAAGATGACTTATTTGGTCTACCTAATGAGATCTTATCTGTAATGACTCCTCGATTCTATATACCAGTACAGTGCCGTCTTTACAGGTGGCATCCATTCCGTTTGAAGCTGCAAACCCCGCGGGTATTTTTATTCTTGGTGAGCGCCGGACGTTTAGCAGCTAACCGCCCAAAGTCATTTGAAACCAACCAGAAAGCTAGAACTATAAATTATGAGTAAATGGAAAATATCGGACTCTTAGGAAAAATGGTTGCGTTTTGTAGCAGGACTTGGCATATGTTCAACTGGTGTGATCTCAAATGAGTGATGTTTGTGATTGTGGTGTTGAAGGCAGTGTGATGCTTTGGTTCTTTTAATAAAGGTTTCATTTTGGTCTATGATGAAAAAAGAACGCAATATGTTTGTGCTATTCGTAAAGGTTAGATTTCAATTTGTAATTAAATATAAACATACTTATTTCTCATGGATAAAGTTAAATTAAAACAGCAAAAATTTCTTTTTGCGCGAGAAATCCCCAAACTGCTGAAAGACCTACATATTATATTAAAGATGCAGATTTTGATTTAAGAGCAACACTGGTAAGTATATATGCTATAATGGCTCTGCGCATCGGATTCTATGAAATTATACTGATATGTGTGATTTTTAATTAAATAATATAACTATATTAGATCTTTCATTTAAAGGGATTGGTGAAACATGACGCTATAATTTTAACAAAAATAGGATTTTTCCAGAAATTGCTGCATACATTTAAGTGTTATTTGATGGAAAAATCCCAGTTTGGCAAAAAGTGCCGCTAGTCCTGTTGGTGCTCTAAAAGCCTTTCATTTACACGTTTATGTTTTCTTAATAAAACTTATTTTCACATATCTTCCTCACATGACGGGATAGGCATCCAGATTCATATAAGTTTATATGTAACGAAATCTTAAAGTTTCGTTACATATCATAACTACTGTTTTTAATTTTATTGTTTTGAAACTTTGTAATTTTTACTCCCAGTGGGTGTGGTGCAGACCCGGATACTAGCTCCGACATTGGCCCAAGAAAAACAGGGCATGATCGCCCCTTTAGGCCCATCGTACGCATTATGGAAAAAATTAAATGCAAAGGCCCCGGCCCATCGGGAAATCTCTATAGAGATCCCACCGACCATATCTGGGTCTGGTGTGGGTAATCAACAAAATGTTGAAAAGTATAATGTGACGGATTCTTGCTAGGGGGACTGCAAACGTTACCTCTATCGGTGGCAACGCTACAAGCACTAGTAGCCCCCCCCCCCCTTCACTTTCAATACTTAATTGCTCCTCGAAGGGAGAAAATGCAATCAGTTGACGATGTCATCTGGTACGTCAAAAAGGGAGTGAGTTCAGGAGTCAAAAAGCTCATGTTTTATAAATGGTAAATTAGAGTGGGGTATGCCTAAAAAGATTAAAAATATTTATCGTACAATAAATAAAACTGCTGATTTCGTTCTTTCGACCCAGGCCGTCCGACCTACCCGAAGGTGTAAGATATCTGTTTAAACCGCTTAAACTGGAACCCAGTGAGGACGACATCCACAGGGACCGACCCTCTTTTCTTTACTGCCAACCGCACGAAAGGACTTTCAAACCCATAAATTTAACGTGTTCGTACACGGGGACAGTTAAGACAATACCGGAAATCGAACTCGGGTCCTCTGAGTACAATCCCCGTGACTTAATCTATTATCTCACTCCAAAACTCCTGCTTGTAAGACAATAACTTACAAAATTTCCTCGAGGAAAGCATATATATGTCAGTTAGGTGACTGCAGTTACTTAGATGGCATTATTAGCCCCCTTTTTCAGACCAAAATAACAGTATGCGCGCTTAACAATCACTACTGTCGTTCGTTGGGCAGTTCGTTCTTGGCGGTTGTTAAGAGCGCATATTGATCTTTTGGCCTCAAGTAGGGCTTATAATGCCCTCGCAACAATTGTAGTCATCTAGCAGACATTTGCTTACTTTTTTCAAGAAGGTCTTGTAAGTTGTTATAGCTTTATCGACTTGTAAATCTATTGCATAACTTTATCGGATTGTGCCCCCCCCTGAGATTTTGAAAACTCGGCGCCTATGGTAAAGACGGCACTGTACTGGTATATAGAATCGAGGAGTCATTACAGATAAGATCTCATTAGGTAGACCAAATAAGTCATCTTTACTTCGTGGTTATCATTTATAGTTGTTACTGGAGGGAGACAACTATTTTTTGGAAATGACAATCCCATGACTGTAAGTATTCTGTATCTCTTTGAATTAGGTGGTCAGTCGTAAAAGTTATGGTAACCAGATGTTTTTGTCATTAGTGAAAACATGTCTCCTGGGAAAAAAGAGGAGCTTGGTTTGTGTGCGGTATAGTTTACGGCTCTATGGTAAGGAAGTAGAGAAGAAGACTGAACTGAAATGTGACATTTACGTTAATAATATTTTCTTTCAAATATTTTTATGTTTAAAAAATTTCATTTTCTGGTATTTAGTAAAATATGAAATTAGAAAAATTTTTTGAAATTTCCCAGAGGGGGCAAAGCCCCCTCTGAAAAAGTTCAGCGGGGGCTCGTGCTCCTCTGCCCCCCCGTAGTCGGCGCCTATGCTCGTGAGTCTCCTTGAATTTTCCTCCAGCCCCTCTTCAATTTCGTTTCTGACTGTGGCTCTGCTGGGTGATTTTTTTTCTGGCGAGATCTTTATTCTATTCCCAAATTCCTGTTAAATTACGGCATATACTTCCCTCTAATGCAAACAGATGGCAGCACTAAATAAAT
The DNA here is from genome assembly GCA_951213105.1 of Amaurobius ferox. Lineage (NCBI taxonomy): Eukaryota > Metazoa > Arthropoda > Arachnida > Araneae > Amaurobiidae > Amaurobius > Amaurobius ferox. Next base: position 110,377,527 of record OX578152.1, on the reverse strand, counting down.
CCTCTTTAATGGAGGATGAATCGATAACTGCATTGCGCCGCTTAGTCGCCAGTTCAAAATGCTCTTTTCAAGGACGGGATAAGAGAAATGCCCAGGATTGGAAAAGAATATTCCCGTTTCTAAAAGAAAAATATCTGATCTGTCCAACACGTGAATTTCCCTGCAGATAAACACATTTCGATAATGTTTGAAAATAACTCATTTTATTATATACTATACGGGTTTCGTAGGAATAATCTAAGCATCCAAATAACTTTGTAAGGAAAGGTCTGTGGGTGTACACACGTTATATCTATTTACAGTGAAGCAACCCTATCCGATCGAATTAAAGTGATTGCAACGCCCGTAGCGGAGAATATAAACGAATTTGGCAAAAGAGCGAGATAGAAGAGAAATGTCAATTACGAAGCTGTAAAGGGGTATACAATGCGTATATGGAAGGCAATAAATATCTGTCAAAAAGTTATATCATCAGGGCCTGTTACACGGTGACACCTGCAATGCTTGTCAAAGTACACGGTCATACCCCTTTTCGAATGCATTGTTGTTGATAGAGGGAATTTCGAACACGTTGTACATTGGATTCCTGTGCATGCAAGTATTGTTTATTTTAGCATTCCTAAATAGAATGGCTATTCTTCGAAAATATTATTGTGTCTAATAAAGGACGTATCAGTATTAGAGTCGGTTCCTATTCGTTAGACAATGTGCAAAGTCCAGTTCGACGATAAGAGCTTGCAACTGCGTCCCAGTAGCGCAACGGTAGAGCGTCGGCTGGCCAGACAGTCCTTGAGATAACAGTCGTTTGAGAAAGAATTGAGACAAATCAATGTACATTTCAGCACTTTTTATTACAATGCATACAACACTAACTTCCAATAAGCTCAGCATTCTGAAGTTCAGTAAATAAGCTCAATATTGTAAAAATGAATATGTAACAATTCTACATTTAAAAAGAATTTAAAATGGACACTAAACTCTATGCAACAAGACATACTCATAAACATGTACAAAAATAGCAACTAAACATTTTCCAAAATGTGTTTGAATTGCCAGTGCTCAACTCTCATTTTAGTATCACAACTGACATTCATTCCTTCTTCTACACTATATATAACAATTCAACTAACAATTCTACAGTATCTCAATCGTCATTTATTCCTTGTTCTGCATTTTGGCGCAGTATACTACGGAATATTTTTACTTTCTTTATATCTTGCTTTGTTATCGGAAAAAATCTAGAACTAGATTGATATTTTTGAAATTCGAGCGAAAACTTCGAAATTTATTCGAAATTATATATTTTTTCATACATGCAGCCTTGGACAAAATTTGTCTTAATGTTGCATAAAAAGTGTTATTTTGACTCAATGATCACGAAACAGTTCAATCATTATACTGACAAATTTAGCCACTATATTGATTAAATTTGTCACTAAAATGATTTGTCCCTACAAATTACTGACACACCATATTAGTGACATGATTAGATTATAATCATCATGATTAAATTAAAGAGTTTCAATCATTATAGTGGCAAATAACCGAGATACAATTTTTGTGCTTGAGATCATTAGCCCCCCCCCCCCCCCGGGGAAGTACATTGTTAAATTTGGTATCAATCTATACATTTTTTCAAGCCTTTTAATTGAAGTGTAAGATGTTATAATTGTGATAATTTTAATCAACAATATAGATTTTTCAACTTTTTTCATGCAAAAGCTATTTAATGAGATTTCTTAAAATTTAGTAGTTAAGTCTCTTGATGGTGATCCTGATGCTGATTAGATTTTGACATGATTCGTAAAAATATAACCGTTCTTTTTTTGAGAAATGGCCCGCAAAGACCTTTATCTGAAATAAATGACTAAAATTATTGAAATAAATGACTAAATTTATTGAAATAAATGACTAAAATAGAAATATATTAATTAAGTACTTGTTCTGTCTGTAATTTTTGACAGCAAAACAAAGCAAATTAGTCGGATCCCCTGATTCTAGGATGAGCCGATCGTTCTCAAGATATTTTAGTTTTTTTTAATTTTGAGGAGTTGAAGACATTTAAATGAATTAAGTTGCCAGATACGATGAAGATGCATTAAAAATGCAAATTAGATATAATATCAGAAAAGAATTCATGTATTCTGCAATTAAACTCAATTTAATGGATCATAAAATAAAAAATAACAAAACAAATTTAAATCTGTAGGAAAAGTCAGGTTCTGCCCACCATCAGAGTTTTTACTTTCCCTACAATTTATAGTAACGTACAGGGAAAGTATCAGAATCGTGTCGAAAATCGCAACACGAGTTTTCGACGAATTTACACGTTTCAAGAACGCTAAAACCAAAAGAACCATTTTTAGTAACAACTTGCTGCATACCCGTTCTTCGTACGGAGTATATAATATAAAGAAACTTATAATTCGCAATCATGTGCAAATTCTGTTAAAATATTAAATTTATTGCTCCCAAAGAGAAGTTTAAGGATATCTGTTCTCACTATGCAAAATTATCTTCACGGGCAGATCTGAAAGCAAATTTAATCTTGTAAGCAAATTTACAAAAAAAAAAGGAATTTAGTCAATATATGCAACCCCGTACTACTTATATTGTTGCAGATTATAAAATATGCCAGTGTGTTAGTAGAAGATTACCCGTATTAAAATATGAGTCTCAAAAATCTTTGCCAAAATAAAAGAGATGATGTAATAACTTGAAAATATCAATGATCCCTGAATCAATAATCCCCGAAAATATCAATAGTAATAATGTTTAAACCTGAAGACCGTAATTGATATTATCTAGTCAAAAATGCTATAAGAAAAATCAAATTGTTCTTTTCTAAAATATATTTTTATATCCATTTATTAACACTTTACAACAAAGTTGAAAAGTGTTTATGACTTTGTTCATTCTGTCTGTCTGTCTGTCTGTCTGTCTGTCTGTCCGTTAGCACGATAACTGCCGTAAAAATGAGTTTATCAAAATGAAATTTTAGTATGTTGTTCAGACGGTCTGTAGGACCTATGGGAATATAAATAAACAATATCACCCAATTAGTTTTTTATTGAACCCGGGTTGAAAAAATGAAATACATTGAACCCTATGGGACCTAATTTTTCAAACATTTTTTAAGTAAATTTAAAATTCACGAATTGCTTCGAAATTTTTAGGAAATATTCAGATTATCCCATAGAATATATAATAAAAAATTAAGTAAAATATGTTAAGTAGTTTTTTAATTAAAAAATTATTTAATATAGGGAAAAAAACAAATTCAATTAAATTCTGACTTTGGGATATCTTCCAGAAAGAAAAGAGAGAGATATTATATAATAGATATCTCTCCATTTGTTTAAACGTTTTGCATATGGGAGTGGCTTCATATTTTAAAATAATTTGGTAGATAACAATTTTTCATTTTTTTTAAATTTTATATAACTCTTCATGATAAATTTAATTGATGGCATTTTAAATGCACTTTCCTACGTCCTAGAGAGTTAAAATTTGGTACACAGCTTAAATTTGTTGAACATTTTATTCGACAAAAATTTGATGGATCTTTAAATATAGATCATACATTTTTTTCGAAATGGCCTGAAAATAATCCCCGTTCACTTCTATAAATCATTGTTGTAATATTGTTAAAAATTCTGATGTGGACAGCACATGTCTTTCTCTGCAGACTAATATTCGTTCTCTTTATTTATTCAATGATAATTTGAGTTTATCTGCACAACATAAGTATTTTAAATGACATTGAATTTACACGTTAAACTTAAATTTGGTTCTCATTTGATAGCTGGACTTATTGTCAAAGGTGGCGTAGCGAAAGCGCGAAAAAACTAGAATATCTCAAGAACGGCTAGTCCTAGAGTAATGGGGTTAGTCTTATTCTTTTTGCTGTCAAAAATCACATATAAAATAGGAATTTAATTGATATAATTGAGCACACGTAGTCTTTTATTTTTATATATAACGATTTTTCCTGGCCATTTCGCAAAAATAGCCCGTTCCTTTTTCCCGAATCGTAGTAGAATAACCTACAAATGATTTATATACAAAATTTTGTTAAATTTGGTATATAAATCACTTGTAGGTTATTGCAATATTATACACCAAATTTTGTTAAATTTGGTTCATTAGTTTTTAGCTAGAGTGGATAAAGGCAATTTCTGCGGCCATTTCGCAAAGAAGGCAGATTCTTTTATTACGAATCGTACTATAATCTAATGAACATCAGGATTTCCCACAAAAAACATACCTACCAAATTGTATGAAATTCGGTCCATTAGTTTTTCAATTAGAGTGGATGTAATATCCACACAGAAACACAGAAACATACACAGATACACCCTTACACACACAGACGTCTTCCTAAAACTAGTTTTTTCGTGTTCTAGAAGTCCCAAAACGTGTAGATCCTTTGAAAATTCGAGTTCCGATCTTCGGCACGATTCCAATACTTTGAGTACATACACATACACATATATATTATCTGTGTATCTAAATTCCGTGCCTATGCAATTACAATAATTGTGATTTTAAATGATCCCTAAACTTTTATTATTTCTTCAAGGAAGCCTAATTTTAACATATGCAGAATGCAAATATCTCAAGCGATTGTAAGATGAATTACATAAAAATTGCTGAATTTTTTTCACACAAAATTATTTAGCTCTGGAGTCTGGAATACAATTTATATGAATGAAATATTCATTGATTTTGCATAAAGAATCAGATGATTTATATTTCGATACAGTTTTAAATATTTAAGTATAATAAATTACTGTAGTACTGTGATAATGTAAAAGATATTACCACTGAATGAATCACATTTTAGAAATTTTTAAATGAAATTACATTTCAGTTGGAAAGTGTTTCATAATCAATGCTTATGCATGATTGATCTTTCTTGTTTATTATTCAAATCGAAAAAATAATAATTAAAATTAACACACAGATGTAATTTAATTGCGTTTCTGGGCAACATGATATAAGATAGAATCTTCCTCATAAACTGCGAAATTAAATAACCATTTTGATTTCTTTACACTTTTCATTGTTCAGTAAAAGCTTGTGAAAAATAAACCATGTTTCAAACAATTCATGTTTTAAGAAAGTGACTAATTAGGGCAAAAAATCTCCCATCAAACTCAGAGATAAAGTTTTAATTCACTTCCAAACGATTTTCAAGCTATTCGTTTGGATAAACCACGGAGTTAGAGAGTAGAACTTCTAGGAAAAAGTTTCGTTTTTCATTAATATCTCGATAACCCCTGGTCTTAGATACTCGAAACTTGGGTTAAATTTATGGAAGGCTATATCAAGGCTATCCACAAAATTTCATCAAATTTGGTTCGGCAGTTCTTCCGTGATGATGAGACAAACGAAAATTTCGTTTTTTACTAATATCTCGAGAACCATTGATCGTAGAAACACCAAACATGGACTAAATTTTATGTGGGGCTATTTCCAGGCTACCCACAAAATTTAATCAAATTCGGTTCAGACGTTCTCCCGTGATGACGGGACAAACAGACAGACAGACAGACATATTTTCAATTTTATTTATATAAGATAGATGACAACAAAATTTCATAAAAAAAATAAAACTGTCAAGGAGTTCAAAAACTGATGTGGGCAGTACAAACTACAATGAATTTAGTTCGTACAAATAATCAATCATGCATATTCCAAGACAATACTTTTCAAGTTAAATAGCAAATTGAAATTAGAAGCTTTTGTTAACTACGTCGTGCTAAACAAAGTTATTTCGAAGTTTTCGACTTGCATTTTGCGCAAATGAAACTTGACAATAAAGGAGTATGGGAAAATTTCTATGAGAACTTCCGTATTGAGAACTTTCGCTGAACCATGTAGTCTATGTATTAAGCGGTTCTAATAATTCAAAATTTGGTTGTGTGAAACCGTTGGTCTGAGTTTCAATCAATCCATTTATAAACTCAAATTCAAAATCCTACTCACATTTTTTATTTTTCCTGCAATACATGGTAATGTATAGGGAAAGTATTGGAATCATGTCGAAAATCGTAAGTCGAGTTTTCGACGGATCTATACGTTTCGAGACCTCTAGAATTCGAAAAAACTATTTTTAGTGTGACATCTGTGTGTGTGTCTGTCTGTATGTCTGTGCAATGTATGTATCCACTCTAACTCAAAAAATAATGGTCCGAATTTTATAAAATTTGGTAGGTAAAACCCTTGGGTGTGACCCTGGTATTGATTAGTTTTTGGTACATTTCGGAAAAAAGAACCCGCCTTTTTTTGCGAAATGGCCCTCAAAAATCTCATTTATTCACTCTAGCTGAAAAACAAATTGACCAAATTTCACAAAATTTGGTAGATAAATCACATGCAGGATATTCTGGTACTGATTAGATTTTGGTATGATTCGGAAAAAAATAACCTGCCTTTTTTTGCAAAATGGCCCTCTTGCAAAAATCGTGGCCTTTGCAAAAATCGTCAAAAAAAATGGCCTTTGCAAAAATCGTCAAAATCTAAAATAAAAATCTACGTATGCTTAAATATATCCATTAAATGCTTGTTTTATACGTAAATTTTAACGAAAAAAAAGAATAAGATCAATCCCGTTACACTAGGACTAGCCGTTCTCGAAATATTTTAGTTTTTGCGTATTTTCTCTACGCCACCTTTGAAAATAAGTCAAGTTACCAAATGAGAACGAAAATTGAGTTAAAAGTGAATTAAATTTAATTAAAATAAAGAGAACGTGGATATAAGTCTGCAGAGAAAGTCATGTGCTGCCCACATCAGATTTTTACTTTTCCTACAAGACATAGTAATGTACAGGGAAAGTATTGGAATCATATCGAAAATCGCAAGGCGAGTTTTCGATGGATCTACACATTTGAATACCTCTTGAACACGAAACCACCATTTTTAGCATGACGTCTGCCTATGTGTCTGTGCAATGTATGTATCCATTCTAACTCAAAAATTTATTGACCAAATTTCATAAAATTTGGTAGGTAAGTCAATTGTGAGTTATCTTGTTGCTGATTAGAATCTGGTACTATTCGGAAAAAGAACCTTTCTTTTTTTGTGAAATGGCCCTCAAAAATCGTATGCATCCACTCTAGCTGGAAAAGGAATTGGTCAAAATTTAGTAGATAAGTAATTTGAAGTTATCCTGATGCTGGTTAGATTTTGTACGATTCGGGATAAAAAGAACCTGCTTTCTTTGTGAAAAGTCCTACAAAATTCGTATATATCCACTCTAGCTGACAAACGAATTCACCAAATTTCACAAAATTTGGTAGATAATTCAGCTGTAAGTTACATTGGTGACGTTTAGATTTTTATACGATTTGAAAAAAAAAATTGTTTTTTTTTCTCTCTCAAAAATCATCAAAATCTAAAATCGAAAACTACCTACATATGCTCAAATCTATCTATTAAATACTTGGTTTATACGTAATTCTTGACCACGAAAATAATAAGATCAACACTCTAAGAGTGACCATTATCGAGGCATTAATTACTTTCCTTATATACATAATATATAAGGAAAGTATTGTGACGGGGTCAAAAATTCGAATTCGAATTTTCGACGGGAGAGCACGTTTCAAGCATCTCTGATCACGAATCAAACATTTTCGAAGTGATGTCTGTGTGTGTATGTGTGTCAGTGAGACTGTGGAGACGATAACTGACGAACGAATGGACCGATTGAAACGAAATTTGGTACAAAAATCACAATCCGTAAACACTGGAAGCCTATTGTTTTTATACGTAATCGAATGTTCAACCCCCCCCCCCCCCCTAAATTTTCGAGTGAAATTTTGAAAAAATCGTCAAAAAATCAAAACCGCTAATAAAGTTACGTCAGTAAACATTTCTTATGTAATTTTTCATTAGAAAACGATTAATATAAATTTTGGAACTCTAACATGAACCGTTCTTGAGATATTGCGCATTTTTCCAAAAAATTATCAAGAAGTTATATAAAATAAAAAAAATATCTCCTATTGAGAAACATGTTCACTTTTCATATGTAATACCATGCGATAAATTGGGTGACATCATTCTCGTGGATCTAGCTCGTTCCATTCATGAAAAAAGATACTTTGAGTAATACTTTTGTATTTGAACGCCAATACTCATTTATCTGCTGTAAGAATAACTTATTTCTCCGTCCATAACGCGTGGCGAGATTTTGGCGACGAATTTGGCGGAATGTCGCTAACTTGGCGACATTTTTAATTGTTGCCAAATTAACAAAAATCTCGCCAAATTGGTAAAAATGACGCTAAATCAATGAAAATGACGACTAATTGAAGAAGATTCAATATCTTGGAAAGAATATAAGTACAATTTACTATAAGAATAACATTTTTTTAAACTGTAAAAGTAGTAAATTCATTGCATTATATAAGGAAAGTCATGTGTTGCCCACATCAGATTTTTTTTTGTTTAATTTTGAGGAGCCGAGTACGTTATTCACTGTAGTTAAAAAAGTATTTGACGAAATTTCTTAAAATTTTGTAGTTACGCCTCTTGAGTGTGATCTTGATGCTGATTAGATTTTGGTATCATTTGGTAAAATATAACCGACCCTTTTCTGCGAAACGGCCCACAAAGATCGTGAAAAATTGAAATAAATGATTAAAATTCTTGAAATATATTAGTTACCTATTTGTTCCTTATATAATGTTAAACAATTAAGCGAGAAAGACTAACCACGTTACTCTAGGATGAATCGTTCTCGAGATATTTTAGTTTTTTAGAATTTTGAAACGTCGAAGGTGTTTTGAAATGAAAACAGTTGCCAAATGAAACGAAGATGCATTAAAAATGCAAATTGGATATAATACAAGAAAAGTACCCATATTATTTTCTGCAATTAAGCTCAATTTAATGCATCAAGAAGTTAAAAAAAAAATAAGAAAATGAATTTCAGTCTGTAGGGAAAGTCATGTGCTGCCCTCATTAGATTTTTATGCTTTCAACTGGGCTTTATCGTTTATGGCCTTGGTATATAAGATTATAGAAATGGTTGATATTTCCAATTTCTTAAGTCATATGCGTTGTTTTTGAAAAGAAATTTCAAATTCACGTGTTTTCTGTTGTGTTTAACTTGTAAAGAGCCTTGCTGTCCCAACCGGAAATCGAACCTAGGGTCTCTGAACTGGCCAGCTGGCGCTCTACCGTTGAGCTACTGGGACGAAATTGCAAGCTCTTATCGTCGAAGCGGACTCTGCATTCTCCACCCTCTAATATCAGATTGGCGGGTTACTGACCCTGACTGACCACTTCCTGCTATTTTTACCATAAGTTAGCTTCCCGTTACTACTGTTTTTACCCAGGTTAGTTTCCGCGTGGTCGTTATTCTCTCAATTTGAAATCGGCGCTTTATCTGAATCCGTACTAGCCGTACTAAGGTTACTTTCAGACCTTCGATAACTTTGCACTAACGTACAAGGTTGATTTGTTTGACCGCTATTGTAAAGAACATTTCTGCCCCAACCGGGAATCGAACCCTGGATCTAAGAACTGACCAGCCGATTCTCTAGCGTTGAGCTAATTTGACGAAATTGCAAGCTCTTATGGTCGAAGTGGATTTTGCAAACTGATAATGTTAGAACAGGATAAGGGTCGTACGGATGTAGTATCTTCTATCATTTTAACACTTCACTCAATAAGTCTCCGGTCTGACACATATATGGCAACACTGTTGACATACCCATATGATTTCTGAATAGTACCAACCTTCAAACGACATGTGTCAAAATTTCACGACATTCTGACAATTAGTTTATAGGTTACAGTGGTTTTAGTGACCCCAGTTTTGTAATTTTCAAAACAATAGATAAAAAAGAATTTCGTGTGTTGATTAAACATTGTTTTTTGATGGGGAAAAATACTGTTGAAGCCAAACAGTTGCTTGATAAGCGTCATGGAGACTCTGCACCAGGGAAATCAACTATTATTGACTGGTATGCTGAATTTGAACGCGGTCGTACAAACACCGATGATGCTGAACGCTCTGGTCACCCAAAATCGGCAGTTGTTCCGGAAAACGTAAAAAAAGTCCACAAAATAATTTTTCAAGACCGTAAAGTGAAGTTGCGTGAGATAGCTGACACCTTAAAGATATCAGAAGGTAGTGTGTTTACAATTTTACACGAAAATTTGAGCATGCGTAAATTGCTTTCGAAGTGGGTGCCGCGTTTGCTCACACCGGACCAAAAACAACAACGCCAAACAAGTCGATGAAAACGATGGTTAAATTATATGAATTACGCTTCGAATTGCTTCCTCACCCACCGTACTCTCCAGATCTGGCTCCCAGCGACAACTTTTTGCAGACATCATAAAGATGCTCCAGGGAAAGAAATTTGGCTCAAATAAAGAAGTGATTGCCGAAACTGAGGCCTATTTTGAGAGCAAAAACAAACCCATTCTACAAAAAAAGCATCGAAAAGTTAGAGGAGCGTTGGAATGAATGCATCACTCTTGAAGGAGAGTATGTGGATGAATAAAGTCGAATTTCTAAAAAAAAAAATTGTTTTTCTTAGTTAGACCGGTGACTTATTGAGTGATGTAGTAGTTTAGCGTATGTGGACCAGATGCCAAGATCTGCTTGTGAAGATAATTTTGTAAAACGAGAACACAGGTTCCTGTGCTTCATTTTAGAAAAAAAATAATTAAATGTTTATTAGAATTTTTGACGAACAATATCATTTAGAACAGTGTTTCTCAACCGGCAGGCCAATACCGGGCCCTGGAATCCATTATACCGGGCCACGAGAGATTCTCTTGGAGTTTGTCGTTCTAGCTTTCTAAGCATTTTTTGTGAATAAATATTTCATAGTGGAAATATTGTAAGAGAGCTCGGAAATATTCTAGGATTCTTAACACTTATAAATATGTCGAAAAGCTATGAACCAGAGCGCCTGGATGATATCTGTGTAGCAAATGCCAGTGACCAAGCCGCATTTTAATTTTAATATGATTAAGAGACTGCTCAGGTGATTTCTTTGGCGAATTACAATGGATAAATATTTTTCTCTTTCAATGCCGTTTTTTCTCAAACTGATATCAGTAGAATCAAGCTAATAATGCAAAAATTAATTTTATACTGAATAATATTATAAATTTTTGGTGATAAGAATAGGAAATGTGCCAATGAAAATCAGCACACATTAATTTAATAATGTTGGCCTGGGGAAATTACAATATGTTACACGATAGTCCAGTAATTGATAACTTATCTAAATATAATTTTATATTTGACGGCATGCTACACCGTATACATAAATGTACTAATACTCTCTATGATTATGTTATGGTTAATTTATAATATAAACGCCTTGATTTATTTGTCTATCTATCTCTGGGTAACGCTGCTACAAAAATGTTTCCAAATGTGTTTCAATCACGGATAAACCTTTCAATTTTTCAATGGAGCCATGGAGCTTTACGTAGTGTATGACATCATATACTGAAAGTGAGGCCGCGATGTGGCGACCTGTTTCTTACGCAATACAGTGACTGTACTTCTTTCACTGCGAAATTATGATATAAACATGGAGCTTTGCATAGCATATGACATCAGATACTGAAATTGAGGCCATGATATGGGCAACCCGTACATGACCATGACCATGGAGTTAAAAAAAAAGCAGATAAAACTTCTGTGGGTAAAATGCTTGAAAATGCCATAATGCTTCGAGAATTATATCTAGGTGTCGCTAGTTATTAATACTTATGTTGGTTTAATGTATGAACTTAACAAAATTAGAAAGGCCTTTTCTAGTCAATTTGTAGGGACCGGGACCTCGTTTTATAAAAAATAATTTACCGGGCATTGTCCCAAAAAGGTTGCGAAACACTGATTTAGAATATTACTAGAATTGGCACATATATTTTGAATCACTAGCAACGACGGGCATATCCGTTAGAGTAACTTTCAAACACAAAATCAATTTTTCATTATAATGTTACACAGACTGAAGTTGTCGGCCGCCCACTTTGCTGCTCTATGTCCCAGGATGAGCCGGATAGTCTGGGCTTTCGACAGAGTGAAGTTGATAACTTTTCTCTCTGAGTGCTTTCCTTTTAGTAAAACCTTGTATTATCTTCAGGCAGAATTTCCAACTAAATTTGATACATATACCGAGTATAAGAATCGGGATAAAGACTATAACAGCTACAAGTCTCCATACAATTTTTCTAGGAACTTTTATATTTCTTGTTTTTTCTGAAAAAAAGAATTCGAAAGGTACAGCAAAACAGTTGCATTTATACTGGTAGTCCAAAAATAAAGAAAGAAATTATTAAAAATGTATGCTATCGCTGCAGCGACGAAAGACATAACTGCATTAAAACATAACATGATGCAGTTTGTGCAAAACAGAAAATGCATTTTTTTTTCTTTTTTTCAATTTGCGATGAATGTTGCATTAAAAACATGCAAGAACTATAAATTCCCATGAGCTGATACCAACCAAAATGATACATGGAGTTGCAAAGATCAATCATGCATAAAGCATTGATTATGAAACACTTTCCAACTTCAATGCAATTATATATAAACATCTCTAAAATGAGATACATTCCTCGGTAATATTTTTAAAATTATCACAATACTACATTAAATTATTATATTTGAAAACTTCATCTAAGAAAATGAACTTCATTCAAATGACGGCATTGAAATATAAATTGTCTGGTTTAAATATCTCTAAAATGCGATACATTCCTCGGTAATATTTTTAAAATTATCATAATACTACAATAATTTATTATATTTAAAAGTTTCATCGAAAACAAATGAACTTTATTTAAATGATGTCATCGAAATATAAATCGCCTCTATATAAAAGCAGCATTTCATACATATATAAACATATTTCCAATCATTTCATTCATCACAATACTATAATGATTAATTTTATTTAAAAATTTGAAAAATTGTTATATACCATATTTATTTTAAAATGCGAAACCTCTCTAATATATAAAACAATGAAACTCTTGGAAAGATATTTATTGTATAATATATCTCTGTTTGTGCCACGAGATGGCGCTTCTTGTTGAATTCGCGCCATGATTTTTTCAAAATTTCACTCGAAAATTTAGGGGTTTCGGAACAGTTGATTCAGTTTAAAAACAATAGGCTTCCAGTATTCACGGATTTTAATTTTTGTACCTAATTTCATTCGAATCGCTCCATTCGTTCGTGAGATATCGTCTCCACAGTTTCACTGACATACACACATACTTTCACACACACACTTTCACACACACACACACAGACATCACCTCAAAAATGTTCGATTCGTGATCAGGGATCCTTGAAACGCGCTTTCCCGTCGAAAACTCGAATTCGAATTTTCGACCCCGTCACAATACTTTCCTTATACATTATTGTATATAAGGAAAGTGGTAAGGAGCGAACATGAACTTAAATATAGGCCATAACTGCCAGAAAAAATTTACATATTAAATTTACATTTTTAAATACGAGGAATTTAAAATATAATTTAACCATAACATACAAATTGCAATAAAAGGGAAAAGGTTCATAAACTAAATGGTAACTCATAGGTAATAAATGACCATTTAATTTATAAACCTTTTTCCTTTTATTGTAATTTGTATGTTATGGTTAAATTATATTTTAAATGCTTGGTATTTAAAAATGTAAAAAAATTATATATAATATGTAAATTTTATCTGGTGCTTATGGCCCCTTAGTTCGCCCCTTATTTTCATTTCGCCACTGATGAAGGGAAGATTGATGTCCGAAATCCCTATGGCCGTGTAATTACTTTCCTTATATACATAATGTATAAGGAAAGTATTGTGACGGGGTCGAAAATTCGAATTCGAGTTTTCGACGGGAGAGCACGCTTCAAGCGTCCCTGATCACGAATCAAACATTTTTGAAGTGATGTCTGTCTGTGTGTGTGTGTGTGTGTGTGTGTGTGTGTGTGAAAGTATGTGTGTGTGTGTAAAAGAATGTGTGTGTGTGTGTGTGAGTCTGTGGAGTCGATAACTGACGAACAAATGGACCGAATCGAACGAAATTTGGTACAAAAATCACAATCCATAAACACTGGAAGCCTGTTGTTTTTATACGCAATCGAATATTCAGAACCCCCTAAATTTTCGAGTGAAATTTTGAAAAAATCGTCAAGAAATCAAAACCGCTAATAAAGTTACGCAAAAAGACAATTCTTATGTAATTTTTCATTAGAAAACGATTAACATAAATTTCAGAACGCTAACATGAACCGTTCTCGAGATATTGCACATTTTTCAAAAAAATTATCAAAAAGTTATATAAAATAATAAAATTATTTCCTATTGAGAAACATGTTCACTTTTCATATGTAATACCATGAGATAAATTGGGTGACATCATTCTCGTGGATCTAGCTCGTTCCATTCATGAAAAAAGATACTTTGAGTAATATTTTTGTATTTGAACGCCAATAGTCATTTATCTGCTGTACGAATAACTTATTCCCCCGACCATAATGCTTGGCGAGATTTTGGCGACGAATTTGACGGAATGCAGCCAACTTGGCGACATTTTTAATTGTTGCCAAATTAACAAAAATCTCGCCAAATTGATAAAAATGACGCTAAATCATTGAAAATTACGACTAATTGAAGAAAATTCAATATCTTGAAAAGAATATAAGTATCTACTATAAGAATAACATTTTTTTAACTGTAAAAGTAGTAAATTCATTGCATTATATAAAGAAAGTCATGTGTTGCCCACATCAGATTTTTTTTGTATGCCGTAAGAAGGAGATTTTAATAAAATACTTTTAATTGTGGCCTCATTTTTGGGTGATCTTTGTTTTTAAAGTATAATCTGAAGATTTGTGCACCAAGTGCCAGAAAGATCAGAGCTCTACTTTTAGGTTTAAAGTACCTTGTTGAAGGATCTTACTTATCTTTCAAAACACGTGCAGTCTTTTTTTAAAGTACAGTAGAATATCCGCCGATCCGCCCCCTCAAATGCGACCGAAAATCATGTAAAATGCAGGAGGTGGGCATGGCTTTGTGGGAATTTTCTGCTGAAAGAAAAAAACAGAATTTTGTGGATCCGCTTCCTTAAATGAGACAGAAAATCCCGGTATTTATAGGAGGGACGGGTAATCCCTGAAACAATTTATGAATATGTTATGCGCACGATTATGCGATAAAATAACGATATTTTTACTGTCAATAAATTTATTTTATTCGACGACTAATATTTTTAAAACTTTTTACTTTCCTTATATACATAACGTATAAGGCAAGTATTGTGACGGAGTCGAAAATTCGAATTCGAGTTTTCGACGGGAGAGCACGTTTCAAGCATCCCTGATCACGAATTGAACATTTTTGAAGTGATGTCTGTGTGCGTGTGCGAAAGTATGTGTGTGCGTGTGGAGACGATAACTGACGAACGAATGGATCGATTCGAACGAAATTTGGTACGAAAATTACAATCCGTAAACACTGGAAGCTTATTGTTTTTATACGCAATCGAATGTCCAGAACCCCCCTAAATTTTCAAGTGAAATTTTGAAAAAATCGTCAAAAAATCAAAACCTCTAATAAAGTTACGCAAATAGACATTTCTTATGTAATTTTTCATTAGAAAACGATTGACCTAAATTTTAGAACGCTAATATGAACCGTTCTCGAGATATTGCACATTTTTCAAAAAAAATTATCAAAAATTCATATAAAATAAAAAAAATATTTCCTATAGAGAAACATGTTCACTTTTCATATGCAATACCATGCGATAAATTGTGTGACATGAATCTCGTGGATCTAGCTCGTTCCATTCATGGAAAAGATACTTTGAGTAATACTTTTGTATTTGAATGCCAATAGTCATTTATCTGCTGTAAGAATAACTTATTTCTCCGTCCATAACGCTTGACGAGATTTTGGCGACGAATTTGGTTTAATGTCGCCATCTTGGCGACTGTTTTAAATCTTGCTAAATTAACGAAAAACTCGCCAAATGGATAAAAATGACGCTAAATTAATGAAAATGACGATTCATTGAAGAAAATTCATTGTTTTGGTAAGAATATAAATATCTACTATAAAAATAATCTATTTTTTTTTTACTGCAAAAGTAATAAATTCATTGCATTATATATGTAAAGCCATGTGCTGCCCACATCAGATTTTTTTATGATGTTTAGGGGGAGGGATTGTGTTATGGATATTTTTTTTTAAATTTCGAATCGAGATAAAAAAACGGGGGGGGGGGGGGGCTCTTTCGGTGAAGGGGGAATGACGGAATTCTACGGTAGCTAATTTTTTAAGAGGTTATTACCACTCCTCAGTTTCTTTGGAGGGTGGCATGGAACCTACATGCGGAGCAGGGATGAAACAAGTGCATAAATTGATCAATTACAGTCAACCCTCCTATAACGCGGTACACTCATAATGCGGTTTTCACATAACGCGGAGCAAAAATTACGCCAGCCCTTCCATAACGCGGCACTCAAAGAACGTGGTTTCCATATATCGCTGTAGCCTTTATGACGCGGTATTTCTATAATGCAACTCAATTAGCTTAAGCAGTCTTGCTATAACACGAATTATTCTATCACACTTTTATGATTGAAATTAAAGGGGAATTCCCTTGTTTTTTCATACACGTGCATCACCATTTTCCAATTTCAGTTATGGGGGAAATCCCCTGCAAAAAAAAATAATAATAAAATAAATAAATAAATACATTCACCTCAAATGCATTGGTAGACGAAAATATGGATAAACAATGGGTTGCAAATTTCAATTCAAATGATGTTAAAAGGGGACTGAATTTGGGTAAACAATTAGAAAATTACTTTATTGAAAATTACTTTACTTCGACAGTGCGAAGTGCAAAGTTTAAAAGAGATAGCAAAATTTAGCACACATCCACAACAGAAGGTCTCTATTTCACTTCCTATAAGACGTACAAAAGTTTAAAAAAGGCCATAGTGCTTTCGAGCATAAGTACGCTCTTCATCAGTGGCTACACGGAAATAACGTTTGAATCGTTCATATATTGACCAGATATAGCGACAAAATTTGAATAAATACAATTTACAAAAGAATCTACATTTAGAAAAGGATGAACCGTAAACAATTTTTGACACAATGCCGTAAACAATGCAGAGTTCCAAAAATTTCAACAACGAAAGAACAGCATATTGAATTACAATTTAAATACAGAAATCGAAAAAAAAAGGGGGGGGGGGTGACAATCAAGCATAATCCCAAAGAGGAAGACGTCAAAGATAACTTTGCAGAGACTTGAATTGCATGGAGTCGAGAATAAGTCGCCAAGCGTAACTCAAATTCATAACAGGATCAAAATTACAAGCGGACTCACGGTAAATATAAATAAAAAGGGATTCAAAAAGGAGAATATCACGAGGGTTATTACAACGCATCAAAAGGAAAGTCTTTTCAAAAAGAGGCTGAAAATTATCTTTAACAACAAATTGAGCAAGAGCCGTAGAAAGTTTTCTATCCCTGACATCCCGAGCATGTTCTGCTAAACGGATGCCAACGGTGCGTTTAGTACTTCCAATATAAAATTTAAAATTACTATCGGTGGACAACAGGGGAACAACATACACCCCAGCAAAGCTTTCAAAGTCATCCTTATCACCCAGTTTATCAGACCGTATACCGTTAAATAAAGAAGAAATATTAGAACGTGCAAGTCTGAAACCAAACTCAGAACAAAAATGGATAAAGGGGCGGAAAATCCGAGGATTGTATAGAAAACTAGACCTATAAGTCTTTTATTTGTTTAAAAGAGAATTACGAAATGGATTAACTCCTTATAGAGATTTGAAAACGAAAAGTACATTTGAAAACGAAAATGAAGATATACAAAATGAAAAGGACATTAAAAGAAAAATAATTAGGCCACTAATATTTAACAGTGATGATGAATGTTAATAGGATTTTTGTTGGAATAAAGTTATAAAGTTTATATTTCACATTGTTTTTTTTTATTTATTTATATGAAGTTTCAAACTCAATAAAAATAAATCGAAATATGTAAACATATACGAGTATGTGTTGCATTTTGTATCTATGAACTTATATTTCATAGCCGTATTAATCATATATCATGGTGCTCTAAAAATGCAATTTTATACAACGTAGAACGAATCAGCCTGATTTATATGTTCTGAGCTTCACTTAACAAGGTTTCCCTATAACGCAGTATGAATTGTTCTGTTATATACTAATTCCGAGTTCTTATAACGCGGTTTCCGTGCAGCACAGTACTACACGGTTTCCATATGCACGGTAAAAATTATCTGATTTGCACTAATCTGGGTTTCTTATAACGCGGTTTCCCTATAACGAGGTTTCCATATAACACGGTAAGAATTTATCGCGTTATAGGAAGGTTAACTGTATATCAATTTATGAATTATTTTATTTCTGATAAAGGCTAAATTTACTATACTGTCGCCAAGATGTGAAGTAGTTGTAATCACGTCTTCCTTTCAAATATTTATGGAACAAGGATAGCATCGAAGGGTGAGATCTAAAGCTCATAAGTGCTATACGGCTAAAATTAGACTATATGTACGTAGCGTTTATAGTTGATAGCACATTAGAGCACATCTGTAGTGAATATATCTGTAGTGAATAAACTGTAGTGAAGTGTTCCATAAAGAGATTCCTAAAGGAAAAAAATGCCAACGCATAAACACACTGTGGGTGTTCACTTATAATTTTTGCTTTCTCATGCAAACTACAGAGAAAGTATAGTTTCTAAGCAAATTTTCGATTTCTAGATTTTGATGTCAATATATGTTTTAAGACCTCCCGAACCAGGGCCGTAGACAGGCAGGGGCCAGAGGGGGCTAAGCCCCCCAAAAGGTATTCTCAGCCCCCCTGATAAAAAAATAAAATTTTTAGTAGTGATATGAAATTTCATTCAACATGTCGTCCACATTTTTTATAAAAAAAAAATGAGATTTTTTTTATAAATTACTTTGTTTTAAAGATTTTTTTTTTAAATTTAGCTGAATTTGTGGGTATACTGGTGATCAATTTTTTCCATATTTAACTTAAAAATATTTAAAAAAATTAAAACTATAGTATTTGGATAATTTTGTATTATTGTGGGGTTCACTGTTATACATTATAGAATCAAAATCAACTGATAAGTAGTTAACAGTTAATATTAGACGTTAACATGTATTAACCTTCAGAAATTTTCTTCAATTAATTAGCAGCTTTGCTACTAGTTAATGCTTATATCACAATCAGTTGTAATTATTATATATTATTATTGATGTATAGTATCTATATGGATTTTCCTAATCAACTTTTAGCTTACAAATATAAATATGCAATTATTTTTAAATAATTTATATGGATTGAAAGATGTAATAATAACTATTATGGTTAATAAATGCTAATGATTAACTGTGTTTGGGTGATCCCCTTCTTCAAGACTGTTGAGACTCCCTTCTTCTACTTCGACCCCCCTCCCTCCCCTCCAACACACACCCACTCTCCTCAATGATTCTCTCGATCTAAACACTGATTGCGTAGATTTTATTTTTAAAAATTTTCAAATACATGTATTACAAAAACCATGCATAATATCACTCGCAAACATTTTATGTCTCAAAAATCCGTTCATGAAAAAGATTAAGAAAATGTGTCAACCTAGTACATGTTGTTGTTGAGACCCAGATCGTCCGACCTACCAGAAAGGTGTAACGTAACTGTTTGAACGGCCGGGAAGAGCCACCCAATTTATACCGGAACCCAGTGGCGGGAGGGAGGTATCCACAGGTACCGTACCTTCCTTCCCCTACCCCTAACCTCTTGGAAGGACTTACGAACCCATATATTTAACGTGATCGTACTCCGCGTGAACACGGTGGCAGTTTTGACAGTGGCGGAATCGAACCCGGGCCGACTTCGCGCTAACCACTGCGCTGTCGTGTCCCTGTTGAGCCCCCTTGAATTTCCCTCCATCCTCTCTTCAATTTCGACTCTGGTTACGGCCCTGTTCTGAGCACGATTTGATTATTTTTGGAGCGATGTCCGCCGATTTGTGTGTGTTCTATTTCTTGTGCACTTGATAGCTGCAAATAATATTAATTATTCGCGGCTATTTCTCACTACAGTGATTGAAACTGTTAGTTTAAGATTTTCGAAAAATGTAAAACTAACAGTTTCAATCACTGTAGTGAAAAATAACCGAGATACAATTTTTGTGTTCGTGCCGTCATTAGCCCTTTCCAGAGGGCAAACCAACAACTGGAAGACAATGTTTTTTTCAGGACTTTTTAACCGGACAGAGGTGAATAAAATTTTAGGGGGCCAAGTTTTCTATTTGCGCTACATAAATATATCTAATTTCTGTGTCACATAAATAGAAACTAGGTTACAAACTAGAAAATAAAATTCAGGAATACGTATACAACTGATGGGAAAGGTAACTCAGGAATACTTATACTGGGAAAGGAAGATGGATGCCATATTTTATTTTGAAGTGGGTCACATGATCTCTTCATATTATATGGGCCTAATTATTATTTTAAGTTTTATTTAAAAGTCGACCAAACATATTTTGCTGAAATTTCTTTTATATATTTCATGGCATAATTTGAATATTTTCTAAAATTTTCGAAGTAATTTATGAATTTTAACTTTGCTTAAATTTTTTTTAAAATTAGGTCCCATAGGGTTCAATGTATTTATTTTTTTTAACCCGGGTTTTATCCAAAACTAATTGGGCGATATTATTCTTTTATATTCCCATATGTCCCAAAGACTGTCTCAACAACATAGTAAAATTTCATTTTGATAAAGTCATTTTTACAGCAGTTATCGTGCGAACGGACAGATAGACAGACAGAATGAACAAAGCCATAAACACTTTATAACTGTGTTGTAAAGTGTTAAAAAACTATTACCTCATATGCATATTGAGCTTCTTGGAATCTTATCATATTGAAACACAAACATATCTCGTAATATATGCTAAAATATAAATTTAAAATTTCAGCAATTCACTTAAAGAGTGTTACATAAAACCATATATAAAAAGGAAGGTATTAAGAAAATCAAATATACATTACCGTAAACAGGAATATGTTTTGGTATAAACCTTGGATAATCTATAAAAATACAAGAAAGTTTAATCATGCATTGAATTTGAAACAATTTCCAACTGAAATGCAATTTTATTTAAACATATCTAAAATGCTATATATTCAGCAGTGATATTTTTTTCAAATTATCACAGTACTATAAAAATTTATTTTACTTGGAAACGAAACTTCATCAAAAAAGGCAATGCTATGAATCGTCTGCTTCCCTATGTAAAATCAATGAATATTTCATTCATATCACTTATATTCCAGACTCCAGAGCTGAATAATTTTATGTTAAAAAAATTTAGAAACTCTTATACATCTCCTCCTACAATGGCTTGATTTGTTTATATTCTGTATACGTTAAAATTAGGTTTCGTTGTAAAAATTATCAATGTTTAGGGACCATTTAAAATAAAAAATATTGTAATTGCGTAGGCACAGAATTTAGAAACACAGGTAATATGCAAAAATGAAGTGGTTATAGGATGGATGCAACACTAAATATAAATATAAGCGTTCATTAAAAATCACGATTTTCATTTAAAAAAATAAAATAAAAATGGAAGCCGTATTTTATTTTGCAATGACTCACGTGATCTTTTCATATAAAATGGGTTTCATTATTATTTCATTATGATGAAATTTTTTTACACATTTGACGTGGTAATTTGAATATTTCCTAATATTTTTAAAGCAATTTGTGAATTTTAACTCCGCTTAAATAAATGTTAAAAAAATTAGGTCCCATTGGATTAAATATATTTCAATTTTTTAACCTGGTTTCAATTCAGAATTAATTGGGTGATATTATTCTTTTATATTCATTCCCATATGTCTCAACAATATACTAAAATTTTATTTTGATAAAGTCATTTTTACGGTAGCTATTGTGCGAACGGACATCCAGATAGACAGAATGAACAAAGCCATAAACACTTTACAACTATGTTGGAAAGTGATAAAGATCAAACATTTAAATACATTTAAACATTACAAAATATTTTAATAAAACCGAATAGAGCTAATGCTTACTATTTCCTAACATCAAATAAAATGGAGTATAAACTTAACTAACTGAAATCAATCTTTGGAATCCTGATAATAGCAGACAGCACCATTAAGTCAGGATTTTAAAGTTCAGCAATAACGGATTGTTGTTAATTATGATAATATGGAAATATCCGTAATGCAAAATATCATTATAAGCGTGATTTGTCAGATTCATAGATTTCAGACAAGCCCTGTAACTTAGCACATTTTTTCCATTAAAGCCAACAGTATTTCGCTGGGGAGGAGCTCCAATAAAATAAAACACTGATACATCGGTTTGTGTCACATCACTGAGAATTTGATCTCAATCTTTAGAATCCGTGATCCCAGAGACATTTTCCTGTCTGATCCAGAAATAAAACTGCTTTGATTTAATATTATATTTATGCATTTTTTATCTCTCTATATTAAACAAGAAAGATCAATCATGCATAAAGCATTGATTATGAAACACTTTCCAACTTCAATGCCATTTTATACAAACATCTCTAAAATGCGATACATTCCTCGGTAATATTTTTCAAATTATCACAATAGTGCATTAATTTATTATATTTGAAAACTTCATCGAAGTGAATGAACTTCATTCAAATGCCAGCATTGAAATATAAATTGCCTGGCTTAAACATCTCTAAAATGCGATACATTCCTCGGTGATATTTTTAAAATTATCATAACACTACAATAATTTATTATATTTGAAAATTTCATCGAAAACAAATGAACTTTATTCAAATGACGTCATCGAAATATAAATCGCCTCTATAAACAGGCAGCATTTCATTCATAAACATTGATCCAATCGTTTCATTCATCAGAATACTATAATAATTTATTTTATTTAAAAATTTGAAAAATTGTTATCTACCATATTTATTTTAAAATGTGAAACCTTTCTCATATATAAAATAATTAAACTTTTAGAAAGATATTTGTTTTATAATACTATATTTCCTTTTTCTTTCTGGAGGATATAACGAGAGTCAGAATTTAATTGAATTTATTTTACTGCCTATATTAAATAATTTTTATTTAAAAAACTACCTAACATATTTTACTGAATATTTTTTTTACATATTTTATGGGATAATTTGAATATTTCCTAAAATTTTCGAAGCAATTTGTGAATTCGCTTAAAAAATGTTTGAAAAATTAGGTCCCATAGGGTTCAATATATTTCATTTTTACTTTCCTTATATACATAATGTATAAGGAAAGTATTGTGACGGGGTCGAAAATTCGAAATCGAGTTTTCGACGGGAGAGCACGTTTCAAGCATCCCTGATCACGAATCAAACATTTTTGAAGTGATGTCTGTGTGTGTGTATGTGTGTGTGTGTGTGTGTGTGTGTGTGTGTATGTGTGTGTGTGTGTGTGTGTGTGAAAGTATGTGTGTGTGTGTGTCAGTGAGTCTGTGGAGACGATAACTGACGAACGAATGGACCGATTCGAACCAAATTTGGTACAAAAATCACAATCTGTAAACACTGGAAGCCTATTGTTTTTATGCGTAATCGAAAGTTCAGAACCCCCCTAAATTTTCGAATAAAATTTTTAAAAAATCGTCAAAAAATCAAAACCACTAATAAAGTTACGCAAATAGACATTTCTTATGTAATTTTTTATTAGAAAACGATTGACATAAATTTTAGAACGCTAACATGAACCGTTCTCTAGATATTGCACATTTTTCTAAAAAATTATTAAAAAGTCATATAAAATGGAAAAAAAATATTTCCTATTGAGAAACATGTTCATTTTTCATATGTAATAATACCATGCGATAAATTGGGTGACATCATTCTCGTGTATCTAGCTCGTTCCATTCATGAAAAAAGATACTTTGAGTAATAATTTTGTATTTGAATGCCAATAGTCATTTATCTGCTGTAAGAATAACTTATTTCTTAGTGCATAACGCTTGGCGAGATTTTGGGGACGAATTTGGCGGAATGTCGCCAACTTGGCGACTTTTTTGAAATGTTGCCATATTAACGAAAATCTCGCCAAATGGATAAATATGACGCTAAATCAATGAAAATGACGACTAATTGTCGAAAATTCAATATCTTGGAAAGAATATTAGTATCTACTATAAGAAAAATATATTTTTTTACTGTAAAAGTACTAAATTCTTTACATTATATAAGGAAAGTCATGTGTTGCCCACATCAGATTTTTTTAATCCGGGTTCAATAAAAAACTAATTGGGTGGTATTATTCATTTATATTCCCATAGGTCCCACAGACCGTCTGAAAAACATACTAAAATTTCATTTTGATTAAGCCATTTTTACGGCAGTTATCGTGCTAACGGATAGACTGACAGAATGACAAAGTCATAAACACTTTCAATGTTGTAAAGTGTTAAAACAAGAAAGATCAATCATGCTTAAAGCATTGTTTATGAAACTTTTTCCAACTTTAATGCAATTTTATTTAAACATGTCTAAAATTCAATACATTCCTCGGTAATATTTTAAAACTTATCACAATACTACATTAATTTATTATATTTGAAAACTTAAACCTTCATCGAAAAAAATGCACTTCATTCAGATGACGGCATTGAAATATAAATTGCCTGGTTTAAACATCTCTAAAATCTGATACATTCCTCGGTAATAATTTTAGAATTATCATAATACTACGATAATTTATTATACTTGAAAACTTCCTTAAAAACAACTAAAATTCATTTAAATGACGTCATAGAAAAAATAACACGCCTGGCTCTCTCTATAAAAGCAGCCTTTCATTCATAAATAATTTCCCATTCATGTCATTCATCACAATACTATAATAATTTATTTTATTTAAAAATTAAGACCATGGAGCTACAAGTAATTAAACTCTATGCGTAAAACTTCATCGAAAAAAATCGTCCTTCTCTTTGTAAAATCAATGAATATTTCATTTATATTAGCTACACAGACTCCATGAACTAAATGATTTTGTGTTAAAGAAATACAGCAATTCTAATACAACTCATTCAAAATATTTTGCTATTTACATTTTACATAGGTGCACAGAATTTACGCAAAAATAAAGTGGTTTTAGGACGGATACAACACTCAATATGAATTAAAAAGAACTTTAAAAATCACGATTTTGAGACAAGATGGATGCCATATATTATTTCGAAGTGGGTCACGTGATCTTTTCATATCATGGTCACGTGATCGCTTCATATAATAGGTGTTATTATTATTTTAATTTTTATTTAAAAAAAACTACTGAATATATTTCGCTGAATTTGTTTTTATATATTTTATTTGACAATTTCAATATTACCTAAAATTTTCGAAGCAATTTGTGAATTTTAAATTCGCTTAAAAAATGTTTGAAAAATGAGGTCCCATAGAGCTCAATGTATTTCATTTTTTCAACCCGGGTTCAATCCAAAACTAATTGGATACTATTATTAATTTATATTCCCATAGGTCCTACAGACCATATGAACAACATACTAAAATTTCATTTTGATTAAGTCATTTTTACGGCAGTTATCGTGCTAACGGACAGATAAACAGACAGACAGACAGAATGACAAAGTCATAAACCCTTTCAATGTTGTAAAGTGTTGAAACAAGAAAGATCAATTATGCTTAAAGCATTGATTATGAAACACTTTCCAACTTCAATGCAATTTCATTTAAACATCTCTAAAATGCGATACATTCCTCGGTAATATTTTAAAAATTATCACAATACTACACTAATTTATTATATTTGAACACTTAAAAGTTCATCGAAAAAAAATGAACTTCATTCAAATGACGTCAATTAAATATAAATCGCTGGCTCCTCGGTAATGTTTTTAACATTATCATAATACTACAATAATTTATTATATTTGAAAACTTCATCAAAAACAACTGAAATTTATTCAAATGACGCCATCGAAATATAACATGTCTGGCTCTCTCTAGAAAAGCAGCATTTCATTCATAAACATTTTCCCATTCATATCATTCATCACAATACTATAATAATTTATTTTATTTAAAAACTTAAGACCAGGGAGGTAGAAGTAATTAAACTCTATGCTTAAAACTTCATCAAAATATCGTCCTTCTCTCTGTAAAATCAATGAATATTTCATTCATATCAGCTCCATGAGCTAAATAATTTTGCGTTAAAGAAACACAGCAATTTTGATACAACTCATTCTACGTATGTTGCTGTTTACATTTTACATAAGTGAAAAATAGGCTTCGTTGTAGAAATAAACAAATTTGGATGATCATTTAAACTGAAATATATTGTAATTGCGTTGTTTCAGTATGCAGATGCACAGAATTTAAGCAAAAATAAAGCGGTTTTAGGACGGATACAACACTCAATATGAATTAAAAAGAACTTTAAGAATCACGATTTTGAGACAAGATGGATGCCATATTACATTTTGAAGCGGGTCACGTGATCGCTTCATATAATGGTCACGTGATCGCTTTATATAAGAAGTGTAATTATTATTTTAATTTTTATTTAAAAAACTACTGAATATATTTTGCTGAATTTTTTTCTTATATATTTTATGTGATAATTTGAATATTACCTAATATTTTCGAAGCAATTTGTGAATTTTAAATCCTCTTAAAATTTTTTTGAAAAATTAGGTCCCATAGGGTTTAATGTATTTCATTTTTTCAATCCGGGTTCAATCCAAAAATAATTGGGTGATTTTATTCATTTATATTCCCATAGGTCCCACAGACCGTCTGAACAACATACTAAAATTTTATTTTGATTAAGTCATTTTTATGACAGTTATCGTGCTAACGGACAGACAGACAGAATGGACAAAGTCATGAACACTTTTCAACTGTGTAAAGTGTTAAACATTGTAGGTGACACCGCTGAAGCCGTTTGACAAATTTTGCGTTCCTTGTATTGCTTTGCCCCATATCGCAAAATCTATAGCATACAGAATTATGAAATTTGGCACATGTTTAGAGAAATATCAGGAGAACAAACACACTGATATAAACTGTTTTTCAATTTAAAATTTAGTTTAGGAAATATTTAATCTCACGTGAAAGGAATATACGTGTTTAAGCTTCGAGTTCGCGTCCTGGACAAACTAGAAATAGCAAGACCTCGAATTCTTGTTTGCATGTACCTGCATAGTCGAATTTTTGCAGGACTGGGGCCTTTGCAATGTTGTTTAGCTTTCATATAATTCTTGTCTATTTTCTAATTTACATTTGAAAATAAATTACTTTCACTCATTTTGATTGAGCGTATGATATCATATACTAAAAGTGCCACATACATCCTAACTGGCTTCAGCTTCTTATTCAGTTACGAATATATGGCGGTGTGTAAACTACACTAGTATCAATATTCTGAAAATCAGAATAGTAAGTATTAAATGCACATCTTAGTATAGAAACACTGGTCATATATCTTACACGTGAATAAACACCAAAAACATCAAATAAAATTAAAACTATTTCACAACTTTAATGCATTTAAATATATTACCGGGCAAACTTCTATTCTTTGCTCCCCCAAGTCGTCCTGAAATGCAACAAATGTATTCATATAAATGAGAAAAGAAAATATTATTTATTAACCTTTTGCTTACGGGTGGGACAGCGCCCATCCCAAACGAAGAGCCTCCAAAAAAGACAGGTATTTGACATACCCTATCGCAAACAGTTCGATCCCCCTTTGCAGACATTAGCGTCCATTCCTACCCGTAAGCAAAAGGTTAATATGATGTTACGTTAGTCTACTTTTACTTCTACAAAAAAACTCCTACAAAAGACAAGTAACAATAAATCTTTGTTTTGTTATCATCTTAACTTATAGCAGAAAGAAATGGTTTGGCAATATCTCCAGTTCGATGGAGCCGACATAGGTAATAAATATTTTGAAAACTAAGAACTGGTCACGTTATATATCCTATAGGGCTTTCAAAGAGACCCAAAGTACACTCAAACTGTTTAAAGTCACTTTCAGTTTTCGCTCTGATTTCAGTCGGATACATAGACTGCAAGTAAAATATCAAACCATTCTACTAACTTTTTGGATTAGAGTGTTTTTCTTTTTGGATTACAAGAATTTGATTTTAAGAAACTTTAGCATCCCCCATTTGCATGCGCACCACGCGCTTATTTAGGTTATATCAAAAGTGATTATTTAGTTCGTATCAAAAGAGATTATTTAGGGTATATCAAAAGAGCTTATTTAAGGTGTTTTACGTCCTTTTAGAGGGTGAAAAGTGCATTTAGGGAGTATCAGAGATTATTTAAGGTGCATCAGAGGAGATTATTTAAAGTATACTAAAATAACCAACTCATTTAGGGCGTATTGCGCACTTCGGAGAGCGAAAACTGCAGTTATGGCTTAATACTCAGGCCTATTAGGGCGTAGAGATCAACATGTTCAGCGTCAGACTCAAGGGGTATTACGCAATCGCGTAGCGGTGTGGCTTCTTTAAGCACCTATTTAAAGTGTATTATACTCGCTTAACAGATAGGGTGCAGCCAGCGGTGTTCTTGAGCAGAGGGTGACTAAACTATTGTGAAACATTGAATAAATTTAATCCCTGTTTTTAACCCTGAGAAACGCCGTGTACATTTTGTAGTTTTTCATAAAAAGACTCTCTAGTTTTAGTTTTTCTATAATTTACATAATTTACGTACACATAAAATTAGTTTTTATGTGAATAATTACTGATTAAAAATTTGACTGAATTTCCACATTATTGAAAAAACATTTAAATGCATTTTAATTTGCATATTAAAATACAGTTCTGATTCGGCACAATTTCGCAGAAAATAAAAAAAAAATAATTGTGTCGATAAACATTCCGTTAAAAATTGACATCTTGCAGTTCGCTTCTTTTAATCCTCACTTTTACATCCCGCCCCCCAATTAAAAATATTGTATGAAAGTATTTTGATTGTGAGTTGACTATCTCATACAATCCTATTTCACAGTGATTTGTTCTATTTTTATCACAATCAGTATTAGAATGCAAAAAGTATGTATATATATATATATATATATTTTAATTTCAGATTTAGTACCCAAGCTGTCCTTCTAAAATATTTCGTATAATTTCTTTAAGAGTTTATTTTTTGAAGTTGAGAACAGTGTTGTGATATTTATGGGTGACTTTGAATTCTCTGTGCTAATAAAAACTTTTTATATGATCAGCATCAATAGCGTAGTGTAGATTATTATCAATCGTTTACTGAAAATAAATTAATCGAAATACATCACGTGGTTCATAAGATATGAATTTTTTTCCTTCTACATATTGTATTTCAATCTTGCTTGCGAATAAAAGCAATTGCTTCTGTCAAATCAGTTTATATTCGAAATATTGCAGTCACTGTAAGATATATAATTAATTAATAAATTAATTAATAAATTTCATAGATATATAATTAGTTAATATAATTAATTAATAAATTTCATATTTACCAAAATCTTTGGGGAGAAAAATTTCTTTTTCATGTATTTTCAACCTTTTTCTGAAAAACTTCTCTTTTGCATCTTCAAATTCTAACAAAATATTAAAATTTGAAAATCAAAAGGCAAAATGTAAATTTACTTATATAATTAGCACATATAATAATAAAGCAATTTAATTGCAGTTGATTATTTCACACAAATATCAAAGTTTATTAGATTGCCAACTTTATCTGAATCTTTAGCAAAAATTCATATTTTAAAAATTCCTAGAGATAAAAACTATTTTAAAAACAGGTCCAGAAGGTTTGTCTGGGGAGAGATATAATTGACAGTTTTTGTGTCTCTCCAATATGTACTATTACGGGCTGTTTATAGGGGGGCCGGCCATCCACCCAGCTGCTCTAAGTCCTCGGACGAGTCGGATGGTCAGGGCTTTCGGGCTGTTTATAGGCACATTCAAAATCTTAGTTTCAACTACAAAATATGCAGAATGATTAATAAGAAATAAATACTGAAAATATATATTTTTGTTAAGTTTATATATGTGACCCCCCCATAAAGTTTATACGTACCCCCTCACTTCCGGATTGTCGAGATATTAATTAAAAACATAATATTAAATCTTTCACAGAAAGAACATTCTGCAGACGATGTTTTTATGAAATATTATTTGAAGAAATTATACCATGTTGCTTAGCAACGGAATTTAATCAAATGTGTTCATACGGCAGACGATTTTTATAAAGTTTGTCTCATTAAAATGAAAAAGAGATGGATAGAAAAGTAAATTTCTATAAATGAACGGTTTTACATTTTTGATGGGGTTACAGTTATGATAATGGGATAAAAATTAAAGTAACTATTAACATTTAAAAAATGTTAAGCTATTTGTTTTATTTTGGCAAGTGGTTCATAAATTCATATAATTCCGAATGTATTTAAATGATTGTTGCAATGGTATAAAAAATGCTACGGGAATAACTTTTGCTACTATCTCTGAATGCATTCTGTTGCATGTTGACTTTATTTTGTCGTAAGTTATTCAAATGTCCTATTTTTGCAAACTGTGCAGAGTCAATTTTGACAATAGAGCTTGCAATTTCGTCCCAATAGCTTAATTGTAGAGCGTGGGCTAGCCATTTCGGAGATCCAGGGTTCGATTCCCGGTTGGGGCATTAAGGCTCTTTACAACTGGTCTACAACTTTATAGTTGGTTTTTTCGTATTTTTCCTTTTGGACGAGGTTGTTGTATTCTGATAATAATCTGATTGATAAAAATCTCTAAAATAATCCCACTTTGATCATTGTTGCTCATGTACTTACCATTCTTGTTGATATGAGTGTTGTTTCTTTCCTGACAAACAAATACGCAGCATTCATCCCTGAATGCACGATGCAGTCTACTACAGTTCTCAGGAGGTGAGCAAGATTTATTTCTACACATGATAGGTGCGCCAGAAGAACATGTGCACTCTTCACATGGATCCCGGCCCCAAGGAGAGAAGATGCCTCCTTCGTAAACTAGTTTCGCTTTTTGATCCAAACAAGGTGGGCTGTCTTTATCTGGAAAAGTAATTGATTAATTTGTTTAATTTGAAAGGAAAAACTATTAATACATTTCTTGCTAAGCAATAATATACTAATTAAACCGTTGCGAAATTTTCGCAATTGACAATGGGTACTACATTTTGTGAGGATTCTATTATTTATTATCAATTTATTCTACTTCTACTTTTCCTGATTTTAATTTATGTCCTAAACTTCTCAACTTTCATTCCGAAGAATCGCATACGTACGATTAGCCAAATCTATCAGAAGGGTAGACTTTAGAATTACGGATCTGCCATTCTCCCGAGTTCGTGCGTGTGTGTGTTTTGATCGTCCACGGGAGGTAGGGGAGCTTCGAGAGTTATATATAGCCTGCAATCTTGTGAGTTTATATTTTGTGTCGTAGTTTGATCATCATAGATTCAGATTGATAGTCAGTTTAGTAATACGGTACGTTTGAAGTTTATTGTAGATTAGTATGTCTTGGGTGGGATTTGTAATGCTAGCGTTCTACTTAATTTGTATATGGATTTGTAATATATATGTATTTTGAGATCCCAGCGAAGTTAGCTGTAAATAAATTTGTTTATATTTTAAAGATCGTGATTCCTTCGTCGAACTTATTAAGTTATTGGAAGTTTAATTTAGTTAATTAAATTGCAATGGTTCAGGTAAGAGTCAAGAACTTGGGTTGAAGTAGAATAGTACTTTGCAATTAGTCAAACGACTTTTTATGTAGGCGAGGCTGGGGTATAATGGACCACTTTTTTACATTTTGATGGTTTTCTCTTAAACGATGAGCAAAATTATCACTTTAATTGAGTATACATATTATCTATATATTCAGGTTTCTGCTAGACTTACTTAACAATAATTACACTCACGTTTTGATGTAGAATTTTTTAAATCACAAGGGGCAAAGTGGATCATTGTACTCCGAGGTCCGGGTATAATGGTTCGCACCATGGGGCACTATGCATTATGGCTAAATTTTTAAAAAATATGACACTGATTCATCTGTACATTTAAAAAACTATTTAGTATATAAACACAACAAATAGTAAGTTATTGAATTTCAATTCTTAATGGTCTTATTTTCAATTAAAATGCCACAATTGCCAATTGTTAGTCTTATCTAAAAATGTAAGGTTTTTTTTTAAGTTATTCAATAAATATTAGAAGAAAATAATTATAGTATGCAAAATAGGAGAGAGAGGGTGAATGAAACATATTCAATTCCTAAAGAAATAATTAATGGAAATTAAGATTTGCAAGTGCCACACAAAATATTTTTGTGCATCTGAGAGTCTGCTATATTTTATGATATCTTAGGTTCTGGAACGCATATTACAATATCTTGAATATTTATGACAGATAAATTCATTTTTTCAGAAAACACAAAGATATCTTAATTAGAGTTTTATCGCATTAAACGCACAAGATCATGATTTATATTGTTTTCCTTTAAAACAGTAATTAACTGTTTTTGAATATTTTTTCTGTCTTTAATTGAAGCGGCTCTTTTTTGTTTTAATTATTTATCTTTTTCTGTATGGCTTTTTCTTCTAGGATGTTTTAACTGATGCATTAGTTGGTATTTCTGATGACCCTTTTTATCTTAAACTTATTGACTAACGTGAAAAAGCGTTTAGTAAAGGTAGAATTTCTTCAGCTGATCAAAATTTTGTCAGATAATTTTCGTACTATAATTACGTTGAAATTGCTTGCTAATAGCCTATTACGATTAAAAGTTGTTGATTCTGGCTATCCCAGCAAAATTTTGAGATTCTAAATTCTAAAATTCCACTGCCAATTTTTTGCTGTTGAATCATTTCCTCCCAGAATTCTGGAATATTCTTTGCAAATCATTGCAAATTCATACGCAAACTTTCTTTTCACTTTAAATACAAATCCATGATGTATTTTAGTAGCATATCCAAAAGTTAATTTTCATTTCTTCCTCTCTATTTGAGAACACCTGCATGTTTGCATAGTTAGGCATAAACCTAAAAGATGATGTGTTTGATCTCACTTTACACTTAGCTGTTATTTTTAAGGACTTATACATTTGATCATACTACATTATTACTTTCCTTATATACATAATGTATAAGGAAAGTATTGTGACGGGGTCGAAAATTCGAATTCGAGTTTTCGACGGAAGAGCACGTTTCAAGCATCCCTGATCACGAATCAAACTTTTTTGAAGTGATGTCTGTGTGTGTGTGTGTGTGTGTGTGCGAAAGTATGTGTGTGTGTGTGTGTCAGTGAGTCTGTGGAGACGATAACTGACGAACAAATGGACCGATTCGAACCAAATTTGGTACAAAAATCACAATCCGTAAACACTTGAAGCCTATTGTTTTTATACGCAATCGAATGTTCAGATTCCCCCTAAAATTTCGAATGAAATTTTGAAAAAATCGTCAAAAAATCAAAACCACTAATAAAGTTACGCAAGTAGACATTTCTTATGTAATTTTTCATTAGAAAACGATTGACATAAACTTTAGAACGTTAACATGAACCGTTCTCGAGATATTGTACATTTTTCAAAAAAATTATCAAAAAGTCATATAAAATGAAAAGAAAGTATTTCCTATTGAGAAACATGTTCACTTTTCATATGTAATACCATGCGATAAATTGGGTGACATCATTCTCGTGGATCTAGCTCGTTCCATTCATGAAAAAAGATACTTTGAGTAATACTTTTGTATTTGAACGCCAATAGACATTTATCTGCTGTAAGAATAACTTATTTCTTAGTGCATAACGCTTGGCGAGATTTTGGCGACGAATTTGGCGGAATGTCGCCAACTTGGCGACTTTTTTAAATGTTGCTATAAATTAACGAAAAACTCGCCAAATGGATAAAAATGACGCTAAATCAATGAAAATGACGACTAATTGTCGAAAATTCAGTATCTTGGAAAGAATATTAGTAACTACTATAAGAAAAACCTAATTTTTTACTGTAAAAGTAGTAAATTCATTACATTATATAAGGAAAGTCATCTGTTGCCCACATCAGATTTTTTTTTTCTTTGTTTTGTTTTCAACATCTTTCTCTTTGCAGATTAAGCAAATGGATCGAGTATCAACAATAACATTTTTTCAGCCTGCTTTATCACTTCATTTGGCACACAGATATTTTACCAGTTTTCTGTGGTTTGTTGTACGGCATTTAATAGAAAACTAAAACAAAATATGTGTTACGATATTTTTAAAATAAACTTATATTTATATTAAAAGAATTATAGCGAATTGATTTTTTGAAATTAATTTATTTTTGATAAATGATCAATGCTTCTTTCGGGTTCTAAATTTTACTTCTTTACACCGAACAATGGCTTAATGGTAGTAGTACTGTCGTGTTTAAATACAGTTTTTGAAGGAAGTATATATTAATGATTGCACAAATTTCTATACATTTTCCAGGATGTGGCCCAAGTTTCAAGATTAAATAACAGTTCTAATTTCTACTTTGTAAGCGGGTAGATTTCACTCAATCTACACTGATTCATGCAATATAACTAATCGATAGAACTAGAAATATATTAATTAGCTTAAAATATTATTTCTTGAAGATTAAGAAAATATCATATGTAAGGTATCATGTTATCAAATCTTTAACATTTATTTTCTTACACTTAATTAGGTCATTAGTTCCATTCTCACTTGCAAAATTTGAAATTTTGAATTATAATACTTCAAGTGTGTAAACTAGAACATAAACCATGCGTAAATTAATTCATTAGAGCCGAAAAATTCATCAGTTTGTAGTAAAAAGGACTGATGTCTAACTTATATAAGAATATGGGGAATAATAGACCTGGGATACAATGCACCATAGTCCATTGTACCCCAGGTGTTGTGGTCCATTGTGCCTCATATGGAGGTTCAACAACAAAAACAAATAAAATATATACATTTTAAATTTATTGAATGTAGTCAGATATGATATAAAAATAAACAATTCTTTCCTTTATATTGTACTCACACACTTCTTCCCAGTTACAATTCTTAAATGAAGAAAACTAAATCTGTACATCTGGAAATTTTTGCTTTCTATCTTATTTACTATCTTAAAACCATCTTCAAGTGTAAAATGGCATCATGAGTTGAGAACATGATATTTCGATATAGTACATCAAGACGGTGTTGTCATATACAGGGTGATTAAAAAAAGATGGGCCAAATTTGCGAGGTGGTAGTACACACCAAACCAAGCATTTTCCGTAATAGTTTACCAGGTCGGAAATGAAACATAAAGGCGCCAGTGGCCCTTTGATGGTGAGAACCAGTGAGGTTCGGCAAAACACAAAAGTGAAGAAATATTGTTTATTGAAGTTATAAAATAACATATATTCAATAAACAATAATTACAGTAATGGCATAAAAGAGCGACCGCCAACCTGAATGCATGTCTCACAGCGGCGATAGAGGGATTGGCGAACTCTTTGTAACAGACCAGGCATGTCGCGCACTTCGCCAGTAACGGCCGAAATTCTGGTGACGAGTTTCTCTTCAGATTCAAGGGGAATGTCATAGACAAGACTTTTGAGATATCTCCACAAAAAGAAGTCAAGACACAACATATCGGGGGATCGAGGCCGCCAAGCTGTGGAACCACCTCGCCGAATCCATCACCCTGTAACGCCTTTACGTTTCATTTCCGACTCTGTAAATTATGACGAAATATGCTTGGTTTTGTGTATACTACTAACTTGTAAAATTTGGCCCGTCATTTTAGAATCACCCTGTATATATAAAAATGTGAAGCTCTGTGAATAAACGTAAGAAAAATTAAAGGGGGAGGGGTCCAGTGTGCCCCTAGGTCCATTGTGTCCCACTCTCCCCTATAACTAGAAAATGTACACGAGGTAGCCCTGTGTGCGCACCCATACAACAGAATTTTATGTCACTAGGGAACTCTGCCACCTGCTCGGAAAGCATCATCTAGGACGTAAAATATAATACAAACTGGCCAGAGCTTATTTTGACGTCAAACTTCCTTTGTCAGTGGCAATCAATGCAATATATGAGCCTGTGCATTTTCTCAGGGGCTGATTAACCAACCAAATTAAGAGAAACACAACCACATGGGTGCCCCATTTTAATTTTATGAGCATGGCCCAAGAAATTCCCATCAGTGCTCGAAACATTTTATTACTGCATTGCCGTGGTGAAGTAACAGTTTTCATCAACAAACTGATTTTTTTAAACTGTTTGTCTGTACCAAATTTCCTAAACCATAGTCTATTTTATTATTTAATTATGGGCGGTCCATGTTTACTTTTACAATTAGTTCTGACTTAAACATTAACGGCTATCCTACCTTTTGTCGTTAACAGTTTAATATTTAAATGTAAAAGAAATATGGACAATTCAATTTTGGACTCAGACAACCAAAATATTTCTGTTTTTGTCTGTACAGGCAAGATGGTATTTAACTAAACTATTTGACATAAAATTACATAAAAAAGGGTAAATCTAACTATTTGACAAATAAAATTAAAAAAAAAAGTGTAAATCTAACTATTTCGCAAATAACTTACATAAAAAAAAGTGTAAATCCAACTAATTGACACATAACTTACATTTAAAAAAAAGTGTAAATCGGAAATGCAATTTGGGGACCCCTTTGAATCTTTTGAAGGGAAGCATGTGCTTACCGTGCCTTTTAGATAACCAAATCCTGCATTTTCCTCCTTTATTACATAGCCACTGATTAAAGATGTTTGATGGCCGAAAGTGCTGAGTATTATAATGTCTTAAATGGTGTCATATTAAAATGCTTTTTGCTAAACTATAAAAGACTTTTTGCCTTTAATATTTATACTTAAAATATGACATGAAAAAACTGCCACCGATTCCGCTATTGTCACAAGCAACGCACTATTCGAGGTTTCCTTGAAGAAAGAAGTCGTTGTAACATTTTTAAACTAGGGAAAGTTTTCCTTCATTAACGATGCTCAGGGCCGTAACCAGTCAGGGACCAGAGGGGGCTAAGCCCCCAAAAGGTATACGTACCCCCCTCCCGATTAAAATATTAAATGTTTAGTAGTAATATGAAATTTCATATAAAATGTCATTCAAATTTTACATTAAAAATTTGAGATTTTTTTTTTATGAAGTACTTTTAATTTAGCTGAATTTGTGATCATACTAATGATTAATTTAGTTATATATTTAATTTAAAAATATTTAAAAATTATGACATTAGTATTTAGGACACTTTTGTATTACAGTGGGGTTCACTGTTATAGTGTCAATATCAGCTGATAATTAGGTAAGCATTAATATTAAACATTAACTTGTATTAATTTTCGGAATGTTTCTACAAATTACTAACAGCTTTATTACTAGTTAATGCTTACATTAAAATCAGTTGTGACTATTATATATTAATATTAATGTAGAGTAGCTGTTTGGATATTAATGAACTTTGCTTGCAAATATAAATATGCAATTATTTGTTAATCTATATAAATAAAATTGAAAATCTGTCTGTCTGTCTGTCTGTTTGTCCCATCATCACGGGAGAACGGCTGAACCGAATTTGATGAAATTTTGTGGGTAGCCTAGATATAGCCCCACTTAAAATTTAGTCTATGTTTGAAATTTCTACGGCCAGTGGTTCTCGAGATATTAGTAAAAAACGAAACTTTCGTTTATCTCATCATCACGAGAGAACGGCTGAACCAAATTTAATGATTCCTTGAAATGGCCTTGAAATAGCCCCCCATAAATTTTGCCCAAGTTTCGAGTTTCTAAGGCCAGGGGTTGTCGAGATATTAATGAAAAACGGAACTTTTTTTATAGGAGTTCTACTCTCCAACTCCGTGGTTTATCCAAACGCAAAGGATAAAAATTGTTTGTTTAAAACGTCAAAGGGAATTAAAACTTTATTTTTGAGTTTGATGCAGGATTTTTGCATTAAATAGTCACTATCTGAAAGCATGAATTGTTTGAAACATGAATTTAAATGGAAAAATCTACCTCCATGTTTTGTATTTCACAAGCTTTTACTCAACGATTAGAAGTATAAAGATATTAAAATGGTTATTTAATTTCGCATTTTATGAGGAAGATTCTATCTTATATCGTGTTGCTCGGCCAAGGAATGAAATTAAATATGTTTGCTAATGATTATTATTATTTTTTCGATTTGAATATTAAATAAATGGGTATTAAAATATATCTTATAAATGAACGGTTTGATTTTTTTTAATTATATTAATTGCGAACTGCATACACCACTTTCATTTATTTTAGCAAAGAGGTTTTAAGCTTATATATTGTGTTTAGCTAATAAACTGATATTTTGTTTACCCAATAAGTTCATTTATCCAATTGTTTAAACAGAAAAAGATTAGAATGGGTATATCTTCTAACAATATTTTAGTGTTTTCATTTAGTATATACAAACTGGATCACGATATTTTATTCAGATCTGCGAATTTAGAGCTACGAATTTGACTGGATATCGTTAACTTGGCAAATTACATAAAAGTTACCAAAATGATTGAAATGTCCCCAAATTGATAAAAATGACGTAAATCAATGAAATTTATTTTGTTTTGTTAAAAGAAAGTACTGAAATGGTGTTTCGTTAGCATTTGCCTGTCAGTCCAACCGCCCTACTTAGTAACACATTTAGCGAATTTTTAAAATGTCACCAAATTGATAAAAATATTTATAAATCCATAAAAATATTTTGAAATTGATAAATTGCCCTAAATAAACGAAATTGTGTTTTTTTAGGGGATAATATTTTGATGATGGTCCGTCAATTTATCGCCAAGTGGGACTGTCAGTTCTACAGTCCCACTTGGCGATAAATTTGGCGATTTTTTAAAATGTCGCCAAACTTTCATTAGAGATATTCAGACGATATTTTGACCACCAATTTATTTGAAGCAAATCATAACATGTCGCTTAACAACGGATTTAAATTTAATGTGTTTATAAGGAAGAAGATTTTTATTAAATCTTTTCCGATTTTAATGATGAAGATATGTATATAAAATAAATTTCATTGCCATCGTATTTTTGACTGGATAATGTCAATTACGATCTTCATGTTTAAACATTATTATTATTGATGTTTTCGGGGATTATTGATTCAGAGATTATTGATATGTTCAATTTCTTATGGCATTATTTTATTGCGGCAAAAATTGTTGAAACTCATATATTGTACGTTGTACGAGTAATCTTCTACAAATGCACGGGTATATCTTCTAATCTAAGAGAATATAAGTAGTACATGTATATTGGAATATATTGGAATCAAGCCTTCCGGTATGAAGATGGCAGGGATTATTGATATTTTTAATTTATTAAGTAATCTGTTATATATTGGTAAAAAATTTTCAGACTACATATTATAATACGGGTAATCTTTTACTAACACTAGGACATATCTTCTAATCTATGACATTATAAGTAGTACGGGTTTATCTTCCCATATAATTTTAGCACTTTCATTTGGGCACATATTAGAATTAATTATTGCCTACTGATTTAAAGATTACGGATTTATTGATATTTTCAATTTATATATGTAATCTACTAATACAGGTTATATCTTCTAATATTCGCGTATATAAGTAGTACGGGTCCCATACAATACTCTATTATTTTGCATATATTGATTCAATTCCATACTTTTTATAAATTTGCTTACAAAAAGGCGAGGATATTTTATTCTTCAGATCTACCCGTGAAGATAATTTTGAATAACGAGAACAGCCATTCCTTAACTTCTTTTTAGGAGCATTATGTTAAATATTTTAACAGAATATTTTGATTAAAAATGCCATTTAGTATACTATAGGAATTTGCACATGATTGTGAATTTTAAGTTTATTTATATTATATACTCCGTACGAAGAACGGGTATGCTGCTAGTACTCTATATGAATTGAAATATATAATAGTAGCTATTATGCTTTATAAATGCTAATGATTAATTGTGTTTTTGGTGAGACCCTCCTTTAAGACTGTTGAGCCCCCTTTGAATTTTCCTCCACCCCCTCTTGAATTTCTTGTCTGGGTACGGCCCTGACGATGCTTAAGCCCCATTACACGACAGTAATTTGGGACAACAAACCACAACAAACCGTTCTCAAAACAGCTTTGGGACGTTTGGGACGTCACTCCACGCAGCACAGAACGAAAGTGACTCCACTCCAAGCAGCAAATGGGGAAGCTTGCTGGGAGTGACGTCACTTTCATTCTGTGCTGCGTGGAGTGACGTCACAAATGTCCCAAAACTGTTTTGCGAACGGTTTGTTGTCTCAAATTACTGTTGTGTAATAGGGGCTTTATGCACTTACCATACATTCCTCGAAAAATATTGTATGTATCCGGACAGACATACATACAGCACACGTTACTGAATGCGTAATGCCGCGTACAGTTTTTAGGAGGTGAACAAGACATCGTGTGGCACATCTGAGGTCTGCCGTTAACACATCTGCACTGTTTGCAGGGAATACTGGCTGAAGGGGCGAAGAGAGCGCTGTGAGAAATTTCTTTCCCTGTATGATCCAGACAAGTTTGACCTTCAACTGAAAAGAAAAAAGTTAATTTAATTTGAAAAACAAGTAAAAGCAAAACGCTTTTTTATGTACCCCCTTTTATTATTAAAAGTTTTTATTGATTTTGTCATGTTCGATGGTTGTGTGTCTGTCTGTTTCAACATCTTTGATGATATTTTTACATATTTTCTCCATATTCTAAAGATATGAAATTTAAGACCACGAAAGCTACATGCATTTATACTACACGCAGTCGATTGAACGTACTTGTAGCGCCGCTAGTGGCGAAATACGGGACTTAAGAAACCTAACTCAGAATTCAGAGATATGCAGAAAAAAAAGTCCAATTATAAAATGAAAGAGCGGCACTTGGTTACTGAAAAACAATGCATGGTTTAACAGAAACACTTACAGAAATGGACAAATATGATAAAGTAGTAAACATTTATAACGACACGGATGTTACGTGAGAAACAGGGAAAACTAACCTGCCGAAAAACTTGTGTACTGATTGTTCAAAATGTGCACCTTCAGCGACGATGCAAATCTGGATTACGGACGGAAGTGCATCTCGAAAAGCATGCAGGATCTCAGGGCATGCTCTGGCGATGCGTTGTTTTACCAAACTTGCTAAAACCAAGAATGGTTTTGCACTAATTAAGCACAGCTCTTTCATTTTGTAATTGACATTTTTGCATGTTGCTTTCTGAGTTAATCTTATGTTTCGTATTTCGACACCAGGGAAGCTGCAAGTACGTTCATTCTACTGTTCTAGTGTATTCCTTCAGTTATTATTTATTATAAAAAGTTCAAAATTGAACTTTTTTGCCTGTCTATGTTGCTATCTGAGTTAGTTTTTTTTAGTTCCGCATTTCGTCCCTAGGGGCGATACAAACACGTTCATTCGACGGCACTTAATCATTTTCCTATAGGTACACATTAATTCCGTGGCGCTAACGATACGAAGTTTAAATGTTATAGGGGTATATGCACATCATGCTATAAATTTTATTTGCCATCATGCTATAAATTATATTAACCATCATGCTATAAATTTTATTTGCCATCATGCTATAAATTATATTTACCATCATGCTATAAATTACATAATATCATTTGTGAAACTAGTTTTAAGCATCAAATAGTAGAAATATCGATAAATATCAATATTTAAATAAACCAATGATAAAAAGAAAAAATATTGTGCAGTGAAGAGTAGGGGAATAGGGAGAGTTCTGCGCCACTTAGTGGCGGTGGAACCCTATACTTTAACATGGGGAACCCTTCGGGGCCAGAAAATGAGTGCAC
This sequence comes from Amaurobius ferox, assembly GCA_951213105.1. Classification (NCBI taxonomy): domain Eukaryota; kingdom Metazoa; phylum Arthropoda; class Arachnida; order Araneae; family Amaurobiidae; genus Amaurobius; species Amaurobius ferox. The sequence continues at coordinate 110,335,478 of OX578152.1, read as the reverse complement.
CAACTGTGGCGGTGGTAAAGTCCCATGGTTTAACATGAGGGTCCTCAGAAGTCGGTGTGAGGCGGCGCAGTTCCATAAGATGACGTCACAGAAGAGGGTAGAGTTTAGAACGTATAAATTATTGCTGCTGTTATTTATTTATTTTTTATATTTTCAAACTTGTGTCATTTTTAGCGTTTTTTTCACAAAATGTCAAAAACATTAAAAACAGCAAAAATGTACGTTTTTTCAATAAGTTGAATTTTTGGGATTGTCTGATTTCTCTATGGGAATTAACATTGGTTTTCACACTTTTGTGCGTTTTTTACAAAAAAATGTGTGTTTTTGCGAAAATGTTATCAAAAATGCGTTTTTTGAAAAATGTGACATTTTGCGATTTTTTTCAAAATGTCTGATTTCTCTATGGGAATTAACATAGGTTTTCACACTTTTGTGCGTTTTTTACAAAAAAATGTGTGTTTTTGCGAAAATGTTATCAAAAATGCGTTTTTTGAAAAATATGACATTTTGCGATTTTTTTCAAAATGTCTGATTTCTCTATGGGAATTAACATAGGTTTTCACACTTTTGCATTTTTATCACAAAAATGTGTGTTTTTGCAAAAAATATTACCAAAAAGGTGTGCTTTTAAAGTGGCAGAACTGCATGAATTGGTGTTTTGAATAAGCTGAATTGCGTGAATTGGAGGGTGTGTGTATCTCAATAATCATAGATACCTGTTTTCAACTGTCTAAATGCAGTAATGTCTCCTTAATAAATTAGATGGTGTTAGAAAAATATATTATAAAATCACTTTTTTAAGGTTGTAAATGGTTATATAGCATATGTAGATGATAATTATGAGTAATTTGAGGGTTTTAGCTAGTTTCTGGGTGAATTTGATGATTTTTTTACCATGTCCATTTTATGAATCCCTGTAAAGTGTGCTTTGTTGTAAAAATACGGGGATTTTAGGTTGAATTACTAGGTATTTGAATGTATGTCGGGGCGAAGGTGAATGTTTTATTATGGATTATGGCTGCTATGGGTTACGCTTAGCGTGTGGGGAAATAATGGCGGAGATTATTGGTCTCTCGGGCAGGGAGGGGGGGAGAAAGAGTTATATGTTATTCTGCGGGGTGTTGAATTCAGTGTTTCTTATGCTTGCAAGGGGCTGCGCGTTACTGTATTGTAAAAGGGCTGCAGGTTCTAAGACATTATACTCTCGCAAGGGACTTTCTTTAATTATTTAATTAAAATCTATTATTTTTTAAGATGTGAATCTATTTAATGTATCGATTACGATTATTAAAAGGATATAATCGATTGCGATTTTGAATGATTCGTCTATTTTTTATCGGGTTTCTGTGCGTAATTACGTTAACGTGTAGTAAGTTTAACGGTAACTGTGATATAACTTTCACGTGACCTTGACGTGAAGAGAGTGTGGGTGACCTTCAAGCAGCGATTTTATCATTTCTGTCGTGGATTTCGTGCTGTTGAGACGTGTTTTAAATTGCTCTCTACTACAAATATGTTCGCTTTAGCTGTTAATATCGGAGGTGCTACCCATGCTGTTACTGACGATCCTATGCCTAATGCACCCTCTTTGAACAGGATTGGACATGTAAGTACTTGTTTTAATGTGATTTTATTCTCCCATTTTATTAAACTTTGTAATTTTATGATGTGTAACAACTTTATTTAATTAATATTTTTATGAATTTAATGAAGTGCGTTGATGTTTCAGTATCAGGATATATTCTTTAACTTGATAATTTTGTTATTTCTAATGGGGTTAATATAATGGATTCATGATTACTTTATATACATATTGAGAAATGTATTACATTCTTACGGAAAATGGCGTGTTTATACAAAAGTATTGTATTTTTTTATCTTTTACATGTGTGTATTACTTGTGATAAGCACTTTTCTAGAAAAAATGCCTTAGCAAAACATATGAAGATTCATTCTGATGATGATGCCTTGAATTATCGATGTAAAGTGTGCGAACGAAGTGTGTGCGAAGGAAGACTTGGCTAGACATGCGAATACGCATTCTCCCGTTCAAGTGTTTGAATGCACTCAATGTTCCATACAGTTTACCAGACGGGATAGCCTGAAGCGCCATCTGATACTTCATCTGAAGGATGGTATAAAATGCAAGCATTGTGAACTCATATTCAGCAAAAAAAGTGATGTCCTGCGCCACCAACGTATTGAACATGGTTCTAAAAAGAGAAAAGCTCCTGCTTTAGCCTCAACTTCTAATAAACGTCCCAAGATTACAGCGAAGAAGGGCTTAGATGTATTCTCTGTACACACTCTGGAACCCACTGAAAGTGTAGAGGGAGATCTTATGCTATATTTTGATGAGATTCGTCCACAGCTATTGAAGATATTAAAATATGAACTTGGTGAATATAGATCTATTAAGTGGTATCTTATTGCGGATGCGCAATTTATTCGTGACATTGCAAATGGCCAAGAGGTATCAAGCTCATATTTTAGAACAGATGTTGTGACAGAACTTAGTGATGATACCCCTCCCGACGATGTTGAAGAAGCTTTTTCTCAAATCTTGAAGTTATTCGAAGAATTTGTCAGCCGAGGTTCTGGATGGACTTTACAAAAGATGCGAAAGATAGATGTTTTCTGTGCAAAGTACAAGCCTCTTGCAGCTTCTAGCTGTATACCCTTGCCAACAAAACTTGTAGACAAGAAAGCTTTACTAAATATTCGAAATGAAGACGAGAAATGTCTGGTGTGGTGCCTACTCACTCACAAATACTATATATCTCGTGAAAATCATCCTTATCGAGTGATACATTATCAAAGTTTTGAGAATGATATTAAACTTGGAGATATTCAATACCCTATCTCAGTTGTGAAGATTCCTCAGATTGAAAAAATGAATGATATACGGATAAATGTGTATAGATATGAAGATGAAGAAATTTTCCCTTTGCATATATCCAAACGTGAAGATGAAGATTGCGTTAATTTACTGCTGATTAGTGATGAAGATAAACAACACTATATACTGATTAGGAATATGTCTCGCTTGTTGGGAGATATAACTAAACACAATGGAGCCCAATATGTGTGTTATAGATGCTTAAATCGTTACAGTAGAGACGATCTTTTACAAGATCATGCTCAATATTGCAAAGAGCATGCACCCCAGCGCATTAAAATGCCCTCGGAAGATCAGAAATATCTCCAATTCACGAACAAACAGTATCAGCATTCCATCCCTTTTATCATTTATGTTGACTTTGAAGCCCTGATCGTTAAAGAAGACACTACTAAACCGGGGCCGGCGGGATATCTTCTTCTTATCGGGCCTAGATGCAGGTTTCGTGACGTCACAACTTACATCCCATCCACGGCGTTTACACTTTGTTCCAGTTCTTAAGTAAAAATGATTTAATTGAATAAATATAACGAAAACAAATTATATATAAAAAGAAGGAATATAAATAAGATTGTAAAGTAAAAAAATACTGAATATTTCCGTAATTACGAGTTTTTTTTTTTTTTCTTTTCTTCTAAAAGATTCAATGCCAGGTTTTAACCTTTTGAATTTTATTTTTTCATAAAATTCATTTACTTGAGAAATCTGGCTTTTGTTCTTAAATAACCTAATGCAGAGAAACACATTATGACCTCTTACATATATATAATAATGCTTTTGGGCAGAGTTAATTAAATTTCTAATTACATAGTTCTCCTAAAGCATTTTTGTAATAAGGTCTTTCAAAAGTTTCAACTGTCAGATTTACATAACATATATCCTAATATACATACATACTTAATAGTAATAATATTTAATAATTAATATACTATTAATAATTATTTAATATTATTAATTAATATAATATTAATACTTATTTAATAGTAATATACATACATACTTTATATATATATACTTAATAATAATACATACTTAATAGTAATATACATACATACTTAATAATATATATATACTTAATAATAATATGCATACATAATAATAATATGCATACATATTTAACAATAATATACATACATAATAATACAGACATTAGATTTATATTTTAACCGTCAATAAGTGATCACGCCTATTATGAACGACTATTCCGGAAGTTACATTTGTAATTGACAGCAAGGTTGTGATATAAAAATATTTACTTTGTTATTGTGCACTTTCAGATTAAATTGAAATCCCTGTTTTGGTAAAATGAAATGTAGAGATTAGCGTGAATGACAGGAAAAGACAGTAGTCTCAAATAGTAATAATTTTAAAAAAACTAAAAAATAGCTTTCGGGTTATACGCTTTTTTACAACAGAAATAATTTAATAAATTTGAATAAATCGGTTAAATACCAAATATAATACTGTATTACAATGACAAACTATTTTACCAAACTTATTTTAATAGCTTAAATCTTACCTGTTTTTTTTTTCAACGAAAATAATTTTAGACGTTACTCATGGACAGACGATTTTCACCTGTGATGTGAAGTTTTGAAATTTTACTTTTAACACTTTAAGGGTGCTGAGTGTTGTCATCTGCATTTTAATGAAACAATAATAAGCTAAATAATCCACGAAAAGCTTTCGGAGCCAATATGAATTTCAGTTTTTCCAAAAAAAAAATTATGAAATTCAGATTTTTTTTTGTAATTACAAAAATGCATGTAAAAACAAAACAAACAAAAAAAACAATGATTTGTGTGTTTCACATTTTTATATTTAATACACATGTGCATAAAATAAATAAAACCATTGGTTTCCAGTCTCTTTGGAGGTCAGATGATTGAAAGAATAAAGTTACATTATTCATTAATTGATAGTACTGTAGCAATAACATTCTCAATTTTAATCTTTTCTTTTGCTACGACAATATGACAATTGCCCATAAGGAGCTGATAAGGAGCAGAACTAATCCCGCCGGCCCCGACTAAATCCTCGAATAGTAGATCTTATAAGCATAGACTAGCGATTCATGAACCTTGTGGATATGCCTATGTTATCATAGGACCTGATGAAAAATGCCTGAAACTAGCTACGGTGTATCGAGGTATCGACCCTGTGAATAATTTCATTGACAACTTGATAATGGAGAAACAATATCTTGGAGAGAAATTACGTTATGTTAAACCACTGCGAATGACTAAGGTGAATTAAATTGACTTTGAAAGAGCTATACATTGTAACGTGTGCCAACGTGAACTGAAAACAGATCGTGTGCGTGATTACAATCACGTGACTGGAGCCTATAGAGGTGCCCTGCATAATGCCTGTAATCTTAACTATAGGCAAACTATTAATATTCCTGTAGTGTTTCATAATCTTAAGAATTATAATGCCCACCACATTATGCTGAGTTTTGGGAAATTGAAAGACCATAAAATTGATGTGATTGCCACTAATATGGAAAAAAACATATCTTTTAAGATTTCAAAGAAAGAGGGGCCCCGTGTCTGTTTACAATTTATTGACAGCCTACAGTTTTTAAATGTTTCCCTGGAAAAGCTAGTTTCCAATTTAGACTTGAGTGAATTTCATATTCTCAGAGAACATTTCCCTGATATAGTGCAACAAAATGTTCTTATTAGGAAAGGAGTGTATCCCTATAGCTATATGACATCCTTTCAAAAATTTGATGAAGATGTATTCCCTCCCCCTTCTGCATTTCATAATGATATTAAAGGCGAAGATATTAAGAGTGAAGATTATCGGCATGCCTAAACTGTATGGGATACCTTTAATATAATGAACTTGGGAGAATATCACGACCTGTATGTGAAAACAGATGTGCTACTATTAGCCGATGTATTTGAGAATTTTCGAAAAATTTACAAGAAGAACTATGATTTAGACGCCGCTTATATGATGACCGCCCCTGGACTGGCATGACAGGCCTCTTTAAAAATGACTGAGCAAACCTTTGAACTACTCACAGATGAAAATATGCTACTGTTTATAGAATGTGGGATTCGAGGTGGTATATGTATGATTAGCCAGCGGAGATCCGAGGCTAATAACCGTTATTTGGAAAATTACGATTCTACTAAGCCCGATAAGCACATTATCTATCTTGATGCCAATAACCTATATGGTTGGGCCATGTCTCAACCACTGCCCTATGGTGTCTTTGAATGGATATCTACAGAAAATTTGAATGAATCCTGGATAATGAGCCTAAATGATAATGCCCAAGAGGGATATATATTTGAAGTGGATCTGGAGTATCCTGAATCCTGACATGATTACCATAATGAATACTCTCTAGCCCCTGAAAGGGTGAAGATTGAACGAGAAATGCTCTCCCCCTATGTTGAACGACTGGTTCAACAGTTACATCATGGACATTTTGTTAGTACTACGAAATTGGTACCCAATCTACATGACAAGAAACATTATATTGTTCACTATCGCAACCTTCAACTATACCTATCATTAGGTTTAAGACTCAAGAAAATTCATAAGGCCTTAAAATTTAATCAGAAGCATTGTTTGGAGAAATACATCCAATTTAACACAGAACAAAGAAAGATGGCGAATACCAATTTTGAGAAAGATTTTTTTAAATTGCTTAATAACACTGTGTTTGGAAAAACAATGGAGAATCTTCGAAATTGAGTGAATATTGAGCTAGTGAATTCTTCAAAGCGGGCCCTGAAGGTAGTGGCATCTCTAGCTTATAGAGCTAGCAGGATTTTTAGTGAAGATCTGGTGGGTGTTGAACGTGTAAAGAGCTGCATTTTAATGAATCGGCTTATATACGTTGGCTTTGCTATCTTGGAGTTATCCAAACTACTCATGTATGAGTTTCATTATAAACATATTAAAAGCCAAATATGGTGAAAAAGCTTTGCTTCTCTTCACCGATACTGACTCATTGGCTTATGAAATCCAAACTACTGATATTTATGGAGATATGAACAAGCATAAACAACTGTATGATTTTTCTGACTATCCCAAGGATCATCCCCTCTTCAGTGAACACAATAAAAAACGCATTGTGTATTTTAAAGATGAACTGAATTCAACCCCCATTCAAGAGTTTATAGGACTTAGACCTAAAATGTACTCTATTCTATCATCTGCTGGAGAAAAGAAAAGAGCTAAAGGTGTTTCTACAAATGAGGTTGCACGGAAAATTACACACAATGATTATAGACAATGATTATTACACACACTGATTATACCGGCCACACATCTTGCTACCATAAGCCTTCGGTACAGTGGCTAGAATAGATAGTGTGCCGACCGAGGCGAAAAACAGGTTCCCTAAAAACCGCCTACGCCAGACGGCGTTGGTCTCGAATAAGCGGTCTAAAGCGGAGGAGTTAACATTGAAACTAATGGGAATTTAATTCAAACGAAATGATTGATATCTTTGGAAATAATTGAAGAATTTGTCTGAAATTTGGTGTAATTATTGCAAGTGGTATACACAAAAAGTCATTTGATTTTCAGAGAGATTGACCTAGGGATATATCCATATTTTAAAAATTTTATTTAGCTTTATCTGTGGTCGTTCAAACATTTGAGATCCAAAATAATCAAATTCATTCATCACAGTAACGTGAAATTCGGTATGACGTTTTCTCTTGTGGTACATTTCAAGTCTTTCGATTTTGAAGCTTATCGGGCTAGCCCGTCCTGGGCCCGCCATATGACTTTACTTTTTGGTATACTCGAGAACAGGTGTATCTAAAAATTCGAAGTTTAGCATATGCTTGTCATTTGCTGTATATTTTAACTCTTTGGATTAAAAATCTTATCGGGCTTGCCCGTCCTGAGCCCAACAAGAGGAATATATCGTTTTTTGAGAATAACTCAAAATTCGGAGCATCTACAATGTCTAAATTTAATATATCATTGTCTTTTGTGGTATATTATATTTCATCGCATTTCGAACCTTATCGGGCTAGCCCGTCTTGGCCTGCCAAAGAAATTTACTCGCTTTTCAAGAATATCTCGATCAAACGAAGTAGCTAAAGAATGTGAATTTTGTATATCATTTCTTTTTGGATGGATTTTAATTTAGATTTTGAGCCCCATCGGGCTAGCCCGTCCTGAGCCCAACAAGAGGAATATATCGTTTTTTGAGAATAACTCAAAATTCGGAGCATCTACAATGTCTAAATTTAATATATCATTGTCTTTTGTGGTATATTATATTTCATCGCATTTCGAACCTTATCGGGCTAGCCCGTCTTGGCCCGCCAAAGAAATTTACTCGCTTTTCAAGAATAACTCGATCAGTCGGAGTAGCTAAAAAATGTAAATTTAGTATATCATTCCCTTTTGGATGGATTTTAATTTATAATATAGTATTCTCTTTTGGGATATATTTTAATTCTTTGGATTTTAAACGTTATTAGATTACCCCATCTTTGCCCAGCCTTAGGAATGCATTCGTTTTTGGAAAATAACTCGAAAATTGGAGAAAAATTATCATTTACCAAACAATTAAACAATTACATTAGTTCTCCTTAGGGATTATATTTGAGAAAGTATTTTGTACTCTTGTGTAAACCCACATTCGATCGTCGACCCCCCCCCCCTTATCCTAGATCTTGCCTACGCTTATATGCAAGAGAATTAAATAATGCGAAACCAGTCCACGGTGCACCTTAAAGATTCATAGTAATATAGTGATTCGTACTACATAGTATAATAGAAAGAAAAGTCTTGTGACGGGATTTTTGGATGCTGAAATTCGCAGATTATGAAATGTTAAGCTATTTTTTAGCCTATTCGTCGAAATGCAAAATACAGTAATATGCTGGATGAATCGAATTAATACATTTTTCTAGGCAATTTTACACAGAGCAGGCGATAATGGTATAGCTATAAAAACAGCCCTTTTTAATCCAAATATAGATTTTCAACGTCAGTTACAACAAACATCAAATGAGTGAAAGCTTGCTGCTTACAATTTCGAAAAATCTTTCTTTCTGAGTGGGTCCATCCTGTCCAATTTTAGAACGAAAAAGAATATTGTACAGGTGACGGTTCTTAGTAAAAACAAATTCGATCTCAGATGACCAATGTGCTAATGAGATACTTCCTATTGTATCTAGAGGCCACCCTGAAGGCAGTACAAAATGCCCTTCCCTGGTGTTCTACCCATTTCCAGAGCCCCCGCTGATTTGCGGATCTTTTGAGCATTGTTCGTGTAAGAGATGTGGCAACTTGCGGAAACGTATGTAAAGGAGACGCGCCTGTCGAAATAAAATAGCGGTCAATTACATGTCCACCCTCAATCGAAATTCTTATCAGCGCTATCTTTCACCGTACAAAGAGACAGCACTTGTAGGCAGACCCCACCTTGTTCTAATGTTCAAGCGGCAATGGTGTTTCATGTTTTTCTTCCAAATTCACAGGGCCACCCACAGGCATTTTCCCTAGTAGACGAACATATGAGATAAAACAAAATATTTGCCAGACATTCTCATACATTCTTTTTTTAGGTTTACATGGTAATATGTATCAAAATGCAAAACAAAAATTTGGTTTTAAAGCATTCGTTCAAGTTATTCATATAATGCTTTTAAAAATTATTGAAAAATTTCAATTTCAAGTAAATAAAATCAATACGTGCGGTCCAAATTTCTGCTAAAGAAATAAAATTATCTTCGTAAAAAGCAGAATACCACTCAAAATACTAATATCGACCGGTTTCGAAGGCATAAAACCTTCTTCGTCAGATCACGCAGAACCGTAACCTTCACTCGTACTCCCAGTGCACCGACCCAACATCACGTGGACAAATTTCGCACTTCTTAGCTCATTTGCATATGGATGTAACTATGTATTTAGGACACAAGGGGGTCGACGATCGAATGGAGCTTATAGTTAAAAATTCATTTTTTTAAAATATAGACAATTTTGAGAACTAATGTAATTGTTCGGCAAATGAGGTTTTTTACCACACATCCTATCTCCCATGCCTACGCCACTAATTATAATTATATATACGCCGAAAATATTAAATTCTACCCGAAATGGAAATAATATACTTCTATCTGCTCCAGTTTTCAGGTTATTCTAAAAAAATGAGTCTATTCCTATAGCAGGCACAGCACGAGCTAGCTGAATGAAGTTCAAATTCGAAAAAATGAAATATATCACAAAAGACAATAGCATGCTAAATTTGGAATTTTTAGCTACTCCGGTTCTCGAGTTATTCATCAAACACGATCGCATTCCTAAGACGGACTCAAGACGATGAGGTTCAAATTATAAATTATGTTAAACCCCAAAAGAAATTGATATACTAAATTTGAATTTTTTAGCTGCTCCAATTTACGAGTTATTCTCGAAAAATGAGTACATTACCACTCTGTCGGGCCCAAGACGGGCGAGTCTGATAAGGTTCAAAATCCAAAGAAATAAAATATACCCTAAAAAACAATGATATACTAAATTTAGATATTCTAGCTGCTACAGTTTTGGAGTTATTCTTAAAAAACGAGTACATTCTTTTTGTTGGGACCGGGACGGGCTAGCCCGACCAGGTTTTAAATCCAATGAGCTTAGACATACCGCAAATGACAACGACATTCTAAACTTGAAACTTTTTGATACTCCGGTTCTAGAGTTATTCCACTAAAAAAGTGAATTTCTAAGTCGGGCCCAAAACGGGTTGGCCCGATACGGTTCAAAAACAAAGGAATTAAAATATTCCCCAAAAGATAAGAATGTACTAAATTTATATTTTCTAGTTTCCCCAATTTCCCAGGTATTCTAAAAAACGGGTCCATTCCTATGTCGGGCCCAGGACGGACTACCCCGATAAAGTTCAAATCCGAAAAAACTTAGATATACTCCAAAAGCCAACGACATGTTAAATTTGGAATTTTTAGCTAATTCGGTTCTCGTCTTATTTTTCAAAAACTAATGCATTCTTCAGCGGATCCAAGACGGGCTAGCCCGGCGAGCTTCAAAATCTAAATTAAAATCCATCCAAACGGAAATGATATACTAAATTTATATTTTTCAGCTACTCCGATTGATCGATTTATTTTTTAAAGCGAGTAAATTTCTATGGCAGGCCCAAGACGGGCTAACCCGATACGGTTCGAAATGAGGTGAAATGTAATATACTCCAAAGGACAATGACATATTAAATTTATACATTCTAGATGCTCCGAATTTTTAGTTATTCTCAGAAAACGATATATTCCTTTTGTTGAACTCAGGACGGGCTAGCCCGATAAAATTTTTATCCAAAGAGTTAAAATATGCAGCAAATGGCAAAGATATTCTAAACTTCGAATTTTTAGATACATCTGTTCTCGAGTTATACCGCAAAAACGGGTGAGTTTCTAAGGCGGGCCTAAGACGGGTTAACCCGGTACGGTTGAAAATTGAAAGAATTAAAATACTCCCCAAAAGAAAACGATATATTAAACTTAGATTTCCAACGTTCTCTGATTTTCGAGATATTCTCTAAAACCAGGTAATGTCCTATGGCGGGCCCAGGACGGGCTAGCCCGATATGCTTCAAAATCGAAAGAACTGAAATGTGCCACAAGAGGAAACGTCATAACGAATTTCGCGTTACTGTGTTAAATGAACCTGATTATTTTGGACCTCAAATGTTTGAACGAACAATCAAGTTAAATAAAATTTTAAAAATAAGAATATTTCCCTAGCTCAATCTCTCTGAAAATCAAATGACTTTTTGTGTATACCACTTACAATAATCACACCCAATTTCACACAAATTCTTCAGTTATTTCGAAAGATATCAGTCATTTCATTTGCAATAAATTCCCATTAGTTTCAATGTTAACTCCACCGCTTTAGACCGCTTATTCGAGACTATCGCCGTCTGGCGGAGGCGGCTTTTCAGGAACATCTCCCAGCATTGGGAGGTATAGGCGGTCGGCACACTATTAGTTCTAGACACTGTACCTTCGGGTTGGTCGTGTGGTCTGGGTTTTCAACACAATGATTATAGACAATGCCTGTTGAGTGTTAGACCTACCATGGAAGAGCAGATTAGAATTGATAGCAGCCATCAGAAACTATTCACTGTATGCCAGAACAAGGTGGCTTTGTCACCCATTGATGATAAAAGATATTTACTCGAGGACGGCATTACAAGTTACCTACTGACACTTTAAAATAAAAAAAGAAAAAGAAGGAAAAAATAGAGATTGTGGCGGTGTATTCTATACACCGGGTGGAGGTGGGCCCACAATTAAAAAAAATAATAATATTTTTCTAACAGCATCTAATTTATTAAAGAGACATTACTGCATTTGGATAGTTGGAAACTTACACTGACTAGATACACACACCCTTAAATTCCCGAGATTTCCGAAATTCTGCTGATTCAAAACTTGAATTCATGCAATTCTGCTACTTTAAAAACACGCATTTTTGGCCGCATTTTTGCAAAAACACACATTTTTTTTTTAAAAAAATTGCAAAAGTGTGAAAACCTATGTTAATTCCCATAGAGATATCCGACATTTTTGAACGGCCGATTCCGCATTTTTCAAAAAACACATTTTTGACCGTTTTTTTTCAAAAACACACATTTTTTTGTAAAAAATGTACAAAAGTGTGAAAACCCATGTTATTTCCCATAGAGAAATCCGACGAACCCCAAAATCTAACTTATTGAAAAAACGTGCATTTTTACTGTTTTTTTAACGTTTTTGAAACATAAAAGTGTATTTTTTAACTAAATTTTGCGAAAAATTTGTAAAAGTGCGAAAACCCATGTTAATTCCCATAGAGAAATAGACCCAATTCATGTGATTTTGCTACTTTAAAAACACGCATATGTGGCCGCATTTTTGCAAAAACACACATTTTTTTGAAAAAATTTGCAAAAGTGTGAAAACCTATGTTAATTCCCATAGAGAAATCCGACATTTTAAAAAAAGTCGCCCGATTCCGCATTTTTCAAAAAACACATTTTTGGCCGCTTTTTTGCAAAAAACCACACATTTTTTGTAAAAAATGTGCAAAAGTGTGAAAACCCATGTTATTTCCCATAGAGAAATCCGACAAACCCCAAAATTCAACTTGTTGAAAAAACGTACATTTTTGTTTTTAACGTTTTTGAAACATTTTGTGAAAAAACGCTAAAAATGACACAAGTTTAAAAATATAAAAAAAAAAAAAAATAACAGCAGCAATACTTTGTACGTCACAAACTCTACCGTCTTCTGTGACGTCATCTTACGTAACTGTGCCGCCCCACACCGACTTCTGAGGATCCCCATGTTAAAGCATGGGACTTTACCACCGCCACCGTTGATGCACTCATTTTCTGGCCTCGGAGGGTTTCCATGTTAAAGTATAGGGTTCCACCTCCACCAAGTGGCGCAGAATCCCCCCTATTCCCCTACTGTGAAGGTTATTATTTTACCTGAAGGTCTGGTTGGAAATTCCATAAGTCGAACTCCATTGTCGTTGGCAAGAATTGCAGATATCTTGAAGATGATTAACGCAAAAAGTACCAAACCCCGATTTTCCATCTATAAAAACACTAAAGATACATATCTATCAATTGAAGATATTATTAATTAAAGCAGTGCCATAACTAGACATTTATAGCCTGGAGAATGAGAAAAAAAAAGCGGTGGTGAAAAAAAAAGTCCGATGGAGTCAAAAGGGTTTTGTGTGAATATCGCTCTGTAATATCAAAATAGTTCAAAAATAAAATTTTTATTTATTTTTTATTTATTTAAAAAGGATGCAAGCTACAGAACAAAGTCCCAGTAACAGCGAACAAGTTAGAATACAATACAAAATATACAGATTAAAATATAATAAAATACATTAAACTGCAAACAATTGACAACACATGATTTTCAAAAGCACCTGCAATTGAATAAATACATTAAAATATAAAATATTTACAACAGGCGATTTTTAAAAGAAACTTCCGTTGAATAAAAAACATCAAGATTATCGGGGAAACTGTAGTAATGTTTACAAAAATTATTAATCGCACAATAAGAACCAATATTCGTACTAAAATTCCTGTCAGCAAATAAACAACTCATGTTCCTGGGAGAATACTGAGGAACATGAAACCTGATCCCGCCCAAGACAGAGGAACAATCAGTTTATTGAACAGATTCCTGAAGAATGAAAATAAAATGAATTCCCTTCTGTTCTGTACGCTTATTTGTATTTCAGAAATTAAGAACACCTTCTGAAATCTAACTATATATTCCTGTGGGGCTTTTAAAGGGTTATGCATTATTCGCTTACTGTTCATAGCTAGCTAAAATATGGAAATTAGAACCACCTTTTCAAAATAGTTCAAAATATCGAAATTATAACCACTATATTTCAAAAACTAAGAACCTGGCCCGAATTTTAACTATATGCCTTTGTAGGCCTTTTAAAATGCTATAAATTAATCATTTACTGTTCATCACTTGCTAGATAGGTTTTGCTAGATAAGCGTGTGTAAAAACGGAAAATTTTAATCTTCTTCAACTTGATAAGACGATTACTCGAAAACTGTAAGAGCTTTGAAAAAACAAGTTATTCATCTAGAGACTGGATATCTTAATAAATATTTTTGCTTGTTACTGTTTACATCCATCTTTTATAGTTTAGCAGCGCTTAAGAATTGAGCATTTTGTTATCAAATTTATGAAAATTCGATTTCTTGGGTGGAAAAAAGTTCCAGTAACATGCAACAAAATTAAATAAGAAAGATAATCATGCATAAAGCAATAATTATGAAACACTTTCCAACTAAAATTTTATTATATTTAACCATCTCTAAAACGCGATACATTCATCGGTGGCATTTTTAAAATTATCACAGAACTACAATAATTTATTTTAATAAAAACTTCAAACTTCATCGAAAAAAATGAACTTTTTTCAAATGACGTTATTTCCAGACGATTTATATTTATAAATCGTCTGGCTCTCTATGTAAATACAATGAATATTTTATTCATATCACTTTTATTCCAGACTCTAGAGTTAAACAATTTGGGAGAAACAAAATTTAGCAATTCTTATACGATTCATCTTACAATCATTAGTCTATATTCTGCATCCATTAAAATTAGGCTTCGTTGTAAAAATAATCAAAGTTCGGTGATCATTTAAACTAATTGCTTTGGCTCAAAATATAGATGCACAGAAGATACGCAAAAATAAAGCGGTTTTATGACGACTGCAACATTAAATATAAATTTAAAAGAACTTTAAAAACCACGATTTTTACTCTGGAATAAAAAGATTGATGCCCTATTTTATTTTGAAGTGGGTCATGTGATCTCTTCATATTATATGGATTGAAGACCCAGACCGTCCGACTCGTCCGAGGACATGAGCAACACCATATGTCCTCGGACGAGTTTTACGATCTCGTTCTTCAACCCATATAATATGAAGGGATCACGTGACCCACTTCAAAATAAAATAGGGCATCAATCTTTTTATCACCCATATTATATGGGTGCAATTATTATTTAATTTTCATTTAAAAACTAACGAAAATATTTTACTAATTTCTTTTATATATATATTTTATGGGATAATTTGAATATGTCCTAAAATTTTCGAAGCAATTTGTGAATTTTAACTTTGTTTAAAAAATGTTTGAAAAATGAGGTCCCATAGGGTTCAATGTATTTCATTTTTTCACCAGGGTTCAATCCAAAACTAATTGGGTGACATTATTCATTTACATTTCCATATGCTCCACAGACCGCCTCAACAACATACGAAAATTTCATTTTGATAAAGTCATTTTTACTGCAGTTATCGTGCGAACGGACAGACAAACAGACAGAATGAACAAAGTCATAAATACTTTTCAACAACATTGTAAAGTATTAACAAGAAAGATCAATCATGCTTAAAGCATTGATTATGAAACACTTTCCAACTTCAATGAAATTTTATTTAAACATCTCTAAAATATAATATATTCCTAAGTAATATTTTAAAACTTATCACAATACTACATTAATTTATTATATTTGTAACCTTAAACCTTCATCGAAAAAAATGAACTTCATTCAAATGACGGCATTGAAATATAAATTACCTGTTTTAAACATCTCTAAAATGCGATACATTCCACGGTAATATATTTAAAATCATCATAATACTGCAATAATTTATTATATTTGAAAACTTCATCTAAAACAACTGAAATTTATTCACAAGACGCCATCGAAATATAACACGGCTGGATCTCTCTATAAAAGCATCATTTCATTCATAACATTTTCCCATTCAGTTAATTCATCACAATACTATAATAATTTATTTTATTTAAAAACTTAAGACCATGGAAGAACAAGTAATTAAACTCTATGCTTAAAACTTCATCGAAAAAAATCGTCCTTCTCTCTGTAAAATCAATGAATATTTCATTCATATCAGCTATGTAGACTCCATGAACTAAATACTTTTGCGTTAAAAAAATACAGCAATTCTTATACAACTCATCCTACATATTTTGCTGTTTACATTTTACGTAAGTGAAAAATAGGCTTCGTTGTAGAAATAATCAAATTTGGATGATCATTTAAACTCAAATACATTGTCATTGCGTTGTTTCAATATGTAGATGCACAGAATTTAAGCAAAAATAAAGCGGTTTTAGGACGAATGTAGCACTCAATATGAATTAAAAAGAACTTGCAAGATGGATGCCATGCAAAACAAGATGGATGCCATATTTTATTTTGGAGTGAGTCACGTGATCTTTTCATATCATGGTCACGTGATCGCTTCATATAAGAGGTGTAATTGTTATTTTAATTTTTATTTAAAAAACTAAATATATTTTGTTGAAATTTTTTTTATATATTTTATGTAATTATTTGAATATTACCTAAAATTTTCTAAGCAATTATTGAATTTTAAATTCGCTTAAAAAATGTTTGAAAAATTAGGTCCCATGTGGTTCAATGTATTTCATTTTTTCAACCCGGGTTCAATCCAAAACTAATTGGCTGATATTATTCATTTAAATTCCCATAGGTTCTACAGACCGTCTGAACAACATACTAAAATTTCATTTTGATTAAGTCATTTTTACGGCAGTTATCGAGCTAACGGACAGACAGACAGACAAACAGACAGACAGAATGAACAAAGTCATAAACACTTTTCCACTTTGTTGTAAAGTGTTAAAACTGATCTAGGCAGCATACCACTTTCTCCGCATAATGCGCTTCTTTCTTAGCAAAATGATGGCGTACAATATCCACAGCACACTGGGTTTGAATTAATGCCAAGTAAATTAAAACTGAACACATTTGGCAACTTATTAACCCAAACAAAATGATCTATTTATTGTTACTCACGTGCAATCTTCATCAAAATGCAATGGACATTTCATAAATATCCTGTAAAATAAATGGCTACTGACGATTTCTTGGGCTTCAAAATACACTACTACAAACTACTACAAAAAGTACTTTTTCCTGTGCATGGAACGAACTAGACCCACGATAAAATGATGTTAACATATTTGTTGGATAATACTGCATGTGTAAAGAGAATCTATTGGATGATGATTACTTTATTTTAATTTTATGCAATTTTTGTGAAAATTTATTTTAAAAAGTGCAATATCTCGAGGACGGTTCATGCTAGCATTTTAAGGTTTCTGGGATGTGTTTTCTGACGAAATATTGAGTATGAAATAGTTATTTATTTAACGGTATTGAAGGCTCTGATTCTTAAATGGCTTCGTGAAATTTAGAAATTGGGAGGCGGGGGGGGGGGGGGGGGTTCGTATATTCGACTGCGTTTAAAATCATTAGGGTTTCAGTATTCACTAATTGTAATAATCCAAATTATATTTGATTCCGAATTATATTTGATTCCAAATTATATTAGATACCAAATACTATTATATTATATTTGATAATACCAAATTATATTCGAAATGCTTCATTCGTTCATGAGATAACGTGTCGACACACACACACACATAAGTTAATATACACACACTTACATACATACACATATACTAACATATACAAACATACATTATTATACATACACATACACATTCACGCACACTCACACACACGCACATAGGCATTGCCTCAAAAACGTTCGATTCGAGATCAGTATAGTGCTTGAAATGTGCTCTTGAAAGCTAGAATTAGAATTTTCGACCCCGTCGCAATAATTTTCTTATACATTGTACTATGTATGTAGAAAAAGTTATAATGTTGATGATGCTAAAGATTTTAATAATTAAATATTGGTTTTCAGATGTTAATAATAGTGGATAAGTATCCTATATAAAATTGTACTCTTTCTTAACAAAAAGTTTCACACATTAAGTATGCATAAAACAACATTTACAAGTAATTTTAATTATATCCCATGATATCAGGTACGTTTAACAAACACTCTATGCTTGTGGCAATGCTAACTTGATAGCACTGTGAGAGCTATGACTGCATATTTAATTTACACAGTTTTATCTTGTTACGCCCCTGCGTACATTGTTTAGCATTCCCATAGTAGGAGAACAGCTTTGGAATACCGATTTAAAATGACTTTTTTATTGAAATATGGAAAAATATGAGTAGAATTTTGATTTCTTTTTATTATGTGTATAACATTTATGGTTGGAATATCTATAATTGAATTTGGGAGCGTTATAAGAAATATAAACACTTTATACTTTTAAATCTCCGAATCTAAATGTATCTAATCTAAATGTATCTAATCTAAATGTATCTCCGAATCTAAATATAAAATCCGAATCAAAACAATTTTTATTAGTTTTGGTAGAAATAGGATCTAGAAAACTAAAAAGTTTTTTGCTTACTTTCACTCGAAATAATTTCTAAACTATGAACGATAGGTATAAACAGTAGGCGACAAAAATGTTCAGTACACTGTAAAACATTTGCAAGCATGTTATTGAAAGTTTCAGGGGAATCAACCAGCTGTCTGTAATGGGGAGTAAGGTTCCTGATAGTTATGATATATATATGTCATATTGGGTGGTATTAATCCATGGCAGAGATATTTTCTCAGCACTAGAATCTATTTTATTAGAAATACTTCAACAGACATAGTTACATGCTCTGGTCGGGGTCCTGATCATCGACCAGTTCTTACAAAATTCCAGTGCCAACTGCCGCTTTTCTCTGCAAGTACGTTATATTGTCCACTTCGGAGAGGCTAAGAGAGGGCTTATGATATGGGCTATGTGTTTTTTTTTTATCTTGGCGTTCATTAGGCTTTAATATTTAATTAGAAGTGCCCTTTCATCTTAGAACGTTTACAGGGATAGGATTCGTGACCATATATGGTATGATTGAGGGGTAGATAAAGTATACGATTAAGTGTTCGACCACTTGTTAATATTAGTGGCGTGGTATAATACTTAATGAGGGTGCTAATAAAATTTAATGAGAATGCCATCTGGTTGCACAAGTGCTGGCCAAGAGATAGGAATTTGCAATATTTATGGTGAATTCAAAGACGCGTTACTGGGAAAAAGCTTACTGAGAAAATTTTTATTTTTAATGCAACAAGATCATTAAAAAACCCGCATATCTGTATCTTTAAAATTGAGCGAGTTATATTTAATTGAAAATTGAACATTGTGAATGTTGACCATATATCAAATTAGAAATGTAAATTTGTGACATATCATAGAAACTATAAAACTGGATTATAATATAGGATACCCAACCGCGTAGTGAGTACCACTGCTTTAAATGATCTCTGTGCAATGCTTTATGTAGATGCTGTTAAATTGTTAATATGTAACATCGTAAGGTTTGGATGGATCTCAAACTATGAAGATGGTCCCTGTATTTCTTTTAAAATAAATATATGTTTTCCCGGAAGGACACCTGGAATGGAATTAAGTCCGGTCAGAACCCCAAAATTATTAGTATTCTGCATTCTACTCCAACTTGACACTGTCCTTATCGTACATGATAGCATAATAATTCAACATACTAAATAAGAGGACAATGAGGACAGCGAATAAAATATAAAACAATGATAAATTTATTTACAAATGATTAAAAATAGTAAGAAAATACCCAATTAACATTCTAACTTAAACATAAGTATTCTCAATATCATCATCGCAAAATTACTCTATTTCACACAACATTAACAATGTAACAGATGCATTTGTGATAAAAAATTTTGACACATATTAACGTATTTTTGACCTAAACAATTTCCATCGTCAATTTGTTTATGATTCCTATTTTCACTGATGAAACAACCTTTCACATAATACGGGAAAGTGGCATAAGTCAGATTTTTTCCTTTATCATAATTCAGTTGATTTTAAAGATACAGATATGCGGCTTTTTAATGATCTTGTTGCATTAATAATAAAAATTTTCTGATTGACCAAATTTGTCTAAGGGGGCCATATAAAAATTTAAAAAGTCTAACCTTTTAAAAATTAGTGGAATGACTAGTTTATTAATGTTGGCTTATTCCGTACTTTACTTTCAACATTTTTGCAATATTTACATTGCCCACTTATCTCCAACAGGTAATGAATTAAAGCGCATTTCAATCTTTTTGGGAAACTCTGAATATTTATATATGTATATGTGTATGTATGTATGTATGTATGTATGTATAAAGCTGATATAGTGTTCGAGGAATCATTTTGGTAATTTAAGAAATATTGAAAACTTTCTGAAAAAATGTTGAAAATTAAAAAATATTGATAACTAAAAATGATGGCTGCTATGAACAATAAAAAGTAATTTGTAGCCGTTTCAAATCGCCACAGGAATAATTAAATTTCAGATCGAGATTTTAGTTTTTGAGTTGGTAGTTATAATTTTAATGTATCAATATTTCGACCTGTTAAAGCGTTTCATTGGGAGCAGGGACGAGGGAGCTGTTATATTTAAAATATCACAAATATTGTAGCTTAATGTGTTTTCTCCTTGGTGAAATATGGGTGCACAAGTACAAGATATTTTGTTTTATTTCAAAGAAATTAGGAAGTGAAATATACTTGGGGATTCTAAAGATGTTTGAAGGTTGATGATATTTGAAGAGAAGAAACGGAAGTTTAAAATTCAAATACTTATATTTATGTGCATCCAGGTAAGTTTATAGATTTATCTGAATCTTAAATCTCGTCAGAGATATTGCATAAGCTTAGTTTATATATCGTCAACCAAGTTAGCAAAATAATTTAATATTTTGACGTGAAGCCCATGGTTGCGTTGGTATCCGACCGAAATCGGGGCTAAAAATATAAGCTATGGATATTTTATGAGTATTATGTAGCTCTTTGAAAACCCAGATTTGGGTCAGGTTCATAGTTTTCAAAATATAGTAGTTCTAATTTCGATCTTTTTGAAAATGCGTAAAGAAGACATACCATTCATAAATGAAGACGCTATTCATGCAAAACCATTTCAGCTCCATCGGACCGAACTACTGTCGATTTTTTCCTAAATTGGTTGATTTGATTTCAAACCATTGGTTTAATAAAGTAAAGTTAGGCTTTTTTATAATTAATAATGTTTAATAGATAGACTATACATATAGCTTAGCGAAATCAAGCTTACATATTTTCAATGACCTCGCTACTACGCTACTATCAAATTTGCTTTTCTGCAAGTATACATGCAAATTATCTTTTGTAACACACCATAAAAATATGGATATACAGCGTATGAAAATATATTTATCAAAATATCTTACTTTACGTAAAGCCAGTATTAGTTCATTTAAAAAATAGTATTCTAACCTGTCAATCAGCTGGTAGTAAGAGAGAGAAATGGCAATACAAACAAATGAGAGAAAATTTGCATTGCTCTTGGTTGGAAGATAAAAATAATAGGGATGAGAAAAGAAAGAGTAGGGATTTCATGTTCATGGTGTCGCCATCTATGTTTTTAGTGCTGAAAACTTTTTTCTCAATAATTAAATTTCTAATTCATGTCTATTATTTGAAACTAGAAATTTAAATTTTTTAAAACATTTATTTCTTAATAATTAAATTTCCAATTCAGATCTATTTATGAAACTTGCCACATAACCCGTAAAATGACACAGAAAAATTGGGAACAGATTGGATATAAAGAATTTGGCAAAATCCGCTATTTTTTCTGTCGCCTTGAATGGCGCCAACGCGTAAGGTGTTTGAAAAGTCCTTGGGCATTGCACATAACAAACATAAACATATATAATTAAAAATGCCAGAAAAAAGTTTGTACTTTAAAGAAATTAAAAAAAAGATACTTAGAAAAATATTTGTACTTTATAAAAAATTAAAAAAACGATACTTAGAAAAAAGGTTGTACTTTAGCGAAATTTCAGAAAAATGATACGTAGAAAAAAATTGTAAAAATCTAATACATAAATAAGTTTAAATTAATGTTAAAGTATTAAAAAAAGATGGTTATTTAAAGAAATTAAAAAAAAAATACGTCTCACGTAGCAATGGCTCTTTGTGCGACAACTACGTGGACGTAACATGAAAATTATAAAATTGAATACAGTCAAGAAATTAAACTTTAAATTACCCTCTAAAACAAAGCAGAACCCATGCTTAAATCAAAATCAAAACACAGTACCTGGTTTAATGAAATCCAAAACTTTTCAAAGAAAAACGTGTAAATATCCAAATTGCACAAATAACTGTTTTCACATTGCGGTCATCAGAGAACGATCATTATTTCTATGTAACTTTTCTGCTTCTACATTATTTTATCTATTAACATGTGCTATCTTTAATTTTTGTATGATATTTACGTTTTTAATACATTTTTACACACACAGCAACAATCCTTCCCGGTCGTCCATCCTGTTGCTCCAAGTCCTCTGGACGAGCCGGACGGCCTGGGGCTTTCACACACAGCAACAACACAAAAGAACTAAAATGGCCGGAGCCGAAGATAACAGAAAGCTAAAAGGGGTTGCCAGAAAAAACATTTCGCGCCAAGAGCAATTTATTTTCGCGCCACATTTGGCGATTTATCGCTTCAGAAAAAAGCGTCAAAACCAAATTCTTTATATCCAATCTGTACCCTCTGGGCTTGCAAATATAAATATACAATTATTTGTTAATAATTTATATGAATTAAAATATATAATAGCAACTATTTTGGTTTATAAATGGTAATGATTACTTGTACTTTGGGTGAGCTCCTCCTTTAAGACTGGTGAGTCCGCTTGAATTTCCCTCCAGCCCCTCTTCAATTTCCTTTCTAGTTGTGGCCTTACTGGGTGGGTTTTTTTTTCTGGCGGGATTTCTATTCTATTCAGAAATCCTGTTAAATTACGGCATATACTTCCCTCTAAAGAGAACAGATGGCAGCACTAAACAAATTCTCTTTAATGAAGGACGAATCGATAAATGCTCTGACGCTGCTTAGTCGCCAGGTTAAAAGGCTCTTTTCAAGGACGGGATAAGAGAAATGCCCAATTCCCGTTTCTAACGAAAAAAAAAACCAGTCTGATCTGTCCAACACGAGAAATTCCCTGCAGATAAATACATTTCGACAATGTTTAAAATAACTCATTTTATTATATATTACCACGGCTTTCGTAAGAATATCCTAAGCATCCAAATAACTTTGTAAGGAAAGCTCTGTGCGTGTGCACACGTTAGATCTATTTACAGTGAAGCAACCCTATTCGATCGAATAAAAGTGATTGCAACGCCGAGAATTTAAACAAATTTGGCGAGATAGAAGAAAATTGTCAATTTCGAAGCTGTAAAGGGGTATATAATATGTAGGAATCGACACAAGAGACTCATGAAACGCATATATAGAAGGCAATAAATATCTGTCAAAAAGTCATATCACCAGGACCTGATGCACAGTGTTGGGTTGTTACTTTTGGCTATTTAATAATTTTAGGAAGTTTATTTGTAATCTAAACGTGTTCAGGGGTCTTATTTACATAGTTATCCTCTTTTAAGTTCTTATTTACATAGTTATCCTCTTTGAAGGTCTTATATACATAGTTATCCTCTTTTAAGGTCTTATTTACATAGTCATTCTCTTTTAGTTATTCATTTGCCATTTGTTTAGGTTTTAATATTCTTCTGTTTCAAATAGTTTCTATTCCATACTTTTGTGTTAAAAATGGCGAAAGTTTGTTCTTTTTAGGTTTTAGTAATTTAAATTGGCTAATTTGTAATTCCACTTATTGCCCTTTTTATTCCCTTTGATTTGATTCCAAATTTATTGTTCTCGGTTAAAAATTCGTTAATTTATCGCGATTTTTCAGTTTTATTCTATTTTCAGCTTTTTAAATATTTCAGAATCGTTCATATTTAAATTATTGCCGAATTCGTATATTCCAAATCGTTTCACTTCATTTCTTATAATTTTCGTCTGCTTTTAAAATTCCAGTTCTCTTCTTTAAAATTTCGAGTTTTTAATTGGTTGACCGTAATATTAAAATCGTCTGTCATTAATTATTTTATCGTTCATCGATAATTTTGTTTACAATGTTTGGTAGCGATGTTTTCACGGTATATAAGTAAAATCGCGCGCTTTTTCATTCTCTTGTCTTCTGCTCTTCCCTTTTGATTAGAATTAAGATGTGATCTATGAAGTTGTTTTTAGTGCCTCGGCGCGAGCCGAACCGAAGTTCGAGTTCGGAATGAAACGTTATTTTATTCTCATCTAAGCCTGTGATAAGTTTTCTCTAAGATGAAATATTCTGAGTTTACTGTTTAACCAACATTCTTTGACTGTTTTTTTCTGAATCTTCCTTTCGTGCTCCCTGAAAATGTTTCGTCTGGATGATGTGGGAGCCGGACGTTTTTTATGTCTGGACGGACGGAACGTTAATATTGGAGATGTTGTTATTGGTTTCCCATCCTCTATATAATGTTTCTGCGATGTCAGCGGAGATGATTTAACACGTCGGCTAAGTGTTTGTTTCTCCCGGGTTATGTTACTTTTATTATGAAGAACTGGAGCGTCATTTTTGGTGAAAAGCACCGGACATATGCTATGCATTCAGTTCTGATATCAAAGATCTGCTGCAGCTGTGTGGAGAAATTTTAACATCGTTACTAAACGTTCTTTTTGGAATATCCCTTTGGAATTCGGATCCGGCCGGATATTTTCCTCACCTCTGATGGACATAACTCTCCTGTGCTGTGTTTGCTTTTCAAGATGTGTTCTCTAAGAACTTTGGCAACCTTTTCCTGTGAAGTCCTCTCCTGCAGATCTCTGAAGCTTAATTTGGAGCCCTTGGTGATATTATTCTTTTTCCTTCAAATTTAAATTATCTTACTTTTGCATTAGTTTTTAAAGATAAATTGAGTTGGCATTGAATGAGACTCCTGGACCTATATATTTTAGGTCTCCATAATCTGAGGTTATCTTTAACTTTTGGTTGAAATTCCCTTTTGGCTAACTTATGTTCTTTTTATTCTAAATTGTAGTTTGGTAAATAATTGAATAGTTTTAATATTGTTAACTTTAATTTAATATTCTAAAGCTTTTACTACCACTGTACATCCGGCCATTTATTAATTCAAATTTAATTATATGTTTAATTATGATGTTTAATTTGATTTGCTTAGTTAATAAGATGTAAATTTTAATAGTTCTTTTAAAATGAAGTTTAAATTTTAATAAACGTTAGATTTTGAAAACTTAATCTCTGTGTTCTTTCTTTTACTTTAATGAATTTTCATATTTTTAGGAAAGTGCCATTTTAATATTTTACAGGAGTATATATTTGTACATTTAGTGTAACTGGTCAATAGGTCCACTTTGGTTTATTTCAGAAAGTTTTTAGAACTTCAGATGATTTTACAGGTTTTAGGAATTTAGAACTTTGCAGATTTTTAAGAACTCTACAAGTTTAGGAATATTTAGAATGTTTTTAGTATTTCATAAATGCTTTAAAAATCTACCCGACAACAGTGACATCTGCAATGCTTGTCAAAGTATAAGGTCATACCCCTTTTCGAATGCATTGTTGTTGATAGAGGGAATTTCGAACACGTTGTACATTGGATTCCTGTGCATGCAAGTATTGTTCATTTTAACATTCTTAAATAGAATGGCTATTCGTTGAAAATATTATTGTGTCTAATAAAGGACGTTACAGTATTAGAGTCGGTTCCTATTTGTTAGACAATGTGCAAAGTCCAGTTCGACGATAAGAGCTTGCAACTGCGTCCAAGTATCGCAACGGTTGAGCGTCGGTTTCCAGATCGGAGAAAAAGGGTTCGATTTCCAGTTGGGGCAGCAAGATTTTTTATAATGGCGTCCGAACGAATTAACACTGTAGATTAGTGCAAAGATGTCGGAGGTCTGAAGACCCCAGACCGTGCGACTCACATATTGGGTTTAGAGTAGCTATCTGCACGGCCGGGAAAGGATACCTCCTGCATTCAGGAGGCACCCAAGGACTACCATCCCACCAAACGAACTTTTATTTAGGTCTAAAAATATTACAATTTATAATAAATATTGTGATTAAACAGACAGTTTTACATTATATTTGAACTTGACAAGTACGTCCATTTTACAAAAATGGGAAAATGGTTATTGCGAATATAGATAAAAAGATCATTGAAAACTAATATTTAGAGTGAGGTATAATAACATAATAAAATATAGATTAAAATGAAAGAAAATAATAAAATTTTAAAAGTAAAATTTAGAAAATATATAAAAAGAAAATATATGAAAAGGAAAAAAAAATTGGCGTATTAAAACAAAAACAGAAATTTAGAATAAAATTTAGAAAAGAAAAATAAGAAAAAATACAAATAAAAAGTGTCAAAAGAAAAAGAAAGATCCAAAAAAATAAGAACACTTAACATAGCTTTTTTTTTTTTTTTTTTTTTTTTTTTTTAAGAAAAAAAAATAGAGGGAACACAATAAGTTCATATAAGTTAATAAGAATGAAATAAAGGGATTCATTGATCAAAATTAAATGAGAGCAGAATCTACTCATAAGCTTAGGTCACTTTATAAGAAATTTCCATGGAAACAAGAATACAGTTTTTAATTTTATCTACTGAAGAGGGATTTGAACGAACTTTGGAGAACCAAATTGGTTTATTAGAGGGAGAAGGTTTGCAGAGATGAAATTTTTTAGAAAAAGGACAATCAAAAATGTAATGGTCAACGTCACCGAATTTATTGCAAATACAGTTAGAGGTGGATTTAATTTTGAAAAAGTATAAGTAATCAAGAAAGGGGCCATGACCAGTAAGAAAGTAAATGAGATATTTATTAAAAATTTGTAAATTAGGATTCACGATAGGGAGGTAAGACAGGATTCTAGCCGGATCACCAGTCCTGGTGGAAATGTAATCATTAAGATAATTTTGCCAAAGATTAAGAATATGAGATTTACAAATTTTGAGAGGAGCGAGTAAGGAAAGGGAATAATAAGAGGGGAACCAGAGATAGCAAGAATTTTGGCATGGTAATCAGCAATTTCATTTCCAGATATGTTATTGTGAGCTTTTACCCAAGAAATATTGACAAGGTTTTTGACAAGGAGAGCTTTGTATTTAATGGAGTTAAGATAATTAGATTTATTTTTTATTGAGTTAAGAGCTTGAATGGAAGAGAGGCTATCGGAAAAAATATTAACAGGGGTATTATTAGAGAAAACCCAGTCAATAGCAAAGGAAATAGCGGTAAGTTCGGCTTGAAATACTGTATTCCTGTTGTCAAGTTTATAGGAGAGAACCTTTTCCAGAACATCATGTTTAAAAATACAGACTGAAAAACCAGTGTTATTGTCAATATTTGAACCATCAGTATATATATTATAAATGGCAGAGTTTTTATCCATTCTGTTAACTAAATTTACGGACCATTTAGAGGGGTGAAAGTTAGAGAAAGGAACAAGGAAATCAAAATCAGAGGGAGGCGGGAGGGAGGGAGAAGAAAAGGAATCAATTTTTTGTTTCCAAAAATTAAATTTATTATAGAGGGTAGAAATTGTAAAATGAATGGGGGGGGGGGAATACCAGTGAGGGATGTCGGAGTCTGAAAGTGTGAGTCTATTACGACTAGTACGGATTCAGTGGACTCTGGAAGATTGAGCCCCGATTTCAAATAGATAGGATAAAGACCACGCAGGATACTAACCTGGGTAAAAATAGTAGCATCTGGAGGCTAACCTGAGGTAAAAATAGCAGGAGGTGCTCAGTCAGATTATCAGTTGACCACCAATCTGACATTAGAGGGTGGAGAAAGCAGAGTCCACTTCAACGAGAAGAGCAATTTCGTCCCAGTAACTCAACAGTAGATCGTTGGCTTTCTAGTTCGGAGATCCAGGGTTCGATTCCCGGTTGGGGCAGCAATGTTCTTTACAAATGCTCTACAATTTTGTAGTTGGTTTTTCGTATTTTTCTTTTCTTTTTGACAAAGCACGTTATCGTCACTTATTCAATTCTCCGCTAGGGGCGCTGCAATCACTTTCGAGCAGAATCACTTTATTGTAATCACTTTATTATAGATAGACCTAACATATACACTCAAGAACCCTTCGTTTCTAAGTTATTAGCGTATTTTTCTGTAAATTTGGTTACACAAAGAATATTATTTTTTAACGTTTTTGATGCAGCGTCTCACAAACGTTCCACATTTGCATCCTATAAATGATGCCATTCGCCTTTTATTTAATATTTACATATAAGAAGTTCCTTAAAATTCGATGGCCGCCGTTGAACAGTATAAGCTAGATTAAAACCGACATGAATTGTTACATGAAATAGTCTCATACAGGCACGTAGCCAGAAAAAAAATTCTGTGAGTATCCATAATACACACTTATATATTGAAACACTTTCCTTCTGAAATGCAATTTTATTTAAACAGCTCTAAAATGCAACACATTCATCGGTGATATTCTTTTAGTTATAACAATACTACAATAATTTATTATATTTGAAATCTTCAAATTTCTTCGAAAAAAATAAACTTTATTCAAATGAGACATCATCGAAATATACTGGGTGGTCAGAATTAAAACTCTATACATCGAACTACTCAGTGTAAAGGCTCCAAAATTGTTGAACCTACTATTCAAGACATGGGGAAAGGAATTACGCGAAAAAAAAATAGTTCCAGAAACACCGATAGGTGGCGCTGTACAACATAGAATATGCTGAAAAGACACAAAACAATCACAAGAAAACAAACACATGCGATATGGAATTTTTTCTTTTTAATTTCTTTTGCTGATATGAAAAAAAAAGAAGATAAAAAAGTGAAGAAACTTAAACTGTCATTGTAACTGCAATTTCGCACTGTAAGCACAAAAATTTGCATAAACCCCTGGTTTGCAGCTATTATGTTCTGGGCATAAAAGGGGATAAAACTGGGAAATTTTCATTCTTATCAGCGCTGGCTGTCACACTGCCAGAACGCGCTTTGCTTGTGAAGCTGTTTTATGAAAACAAAGGACATGCTGCAGCTGCACTTCGAGAGTTTCGTCGCCTTAAGAATTTGCGCAAAGGACCATTACTTCCACAAGCTCTCAGGAGAATGATCGCTCGATTCGAGAAAACTGGACATCTTGGAGTTCAGCCGGGTCGAGGACGCAAATCGACTCGTTCAGATGTCGTTGACAATGTTGCCACCGCTATTGTTGAACAATCAATGGATAACGTTATAGGCTGTAGTAGTGCACGTGGAGTGTCACGACACTTGGGTGTTCCCTACAACACAGTGCGGAACGCACTGAGAAACATAGTGCATTTTTTCCCGTACAATATTAGTCACAATCACCACTTGCTGACCATCGACAGGGAGAAGCGACTGACCTTTGTATTTACATTTCTGAATTGAAGTGGATGCATCGTGGCCATGGCAGATTCTATGGAGCGATGAAGTGCATCTCCATCTAAGTAGAACAGTCAACACCCATAACTGTCGCATTTGGGACACGGAAAACCCTCGTACCTTCCAAGAGATTCCACTTCACTCACCGAAAGTTACAGTCTGGTGTGAATTCACAGCCACATTCATTCTTGGACCTTTCTTTTTCGAAGAGGCTACTCCCAATGGTCCTGTGACATGCATCGTGACGGCCAGGAGGTACAAAAACATGCTCGAAAATTTTGTTGTACCCCAACTGCAACAGCACCAATGTCTTGATTCAATTACCTTTATGCAAGATGGAGCGCCTCCACACATTGGACTCTATCGTGCGTTTCCGACAACCTGGCCATCTCGTTCTCCAGATCTTAATCCCTGTGATTTTTGGCTATGGGGATACTTAAAATGTCTTGTTTATCGAGGACGTCTGGTAACCTTGGCAGATTTGAAAAACAGTATCACTCTGCATGTGAGAAGCATCTCAATCGACCAATTATGATCCGCAGTTGAACAAGCTGTCCAAAGATTGCAGATTATACATCTTGAAGAAGGGAAATATATTGAGCAGGCAGCATTCCCTGCATCGATAAGGTCCTTGTGATATGAATGTTTGGTACGTTCGAATAAAATGTGTTACAAATGTGTATTTTGTGTCTTTTCAGCATATTTTCTGTTGTACAGCGCCACCTATCGGTGTTTCTGGAACTAATTGTTTTTTCGCGTAATCCCTTTCCCCATGTCTTGAATAGCATGTTCAACAATTTTGGAGCATTTACACTGAGTAGTTCGATCTATAGAGAGCTCAGAGTAGGGGTGTTTTAATTCTGACCACCCGGTATATCTTCTGGCTCTCTGTAAAGGCAATAAATATTTTATTCATATCACTTTTATTCCAGACTTCAGAGATAAAAAATTTTGCGTTAAAAAATTTCAGCAATTCTTATACAACTCATATTACAATCCTTTGTTTACATTCTGCATCCATTAAAATTAGGCTTCGTTGTGTAAATAATCAAAATTTGATGATCTTTTAAACTTAAAAATATTGTAATTGAGTTGGCACAGAATATAAATGACCAGAAAATACGTTAAAATATAGCTGTTTTATAACGGATGCAACACTAAATATAAATTTAGAAGAATTTGAAAAATCACGGTTTTTACATTGCGAAAAAAAGATGGATACCATAATTTATTTTCAAGTGGGTCACGTGATCTCTTCATATAAAATGTGCCTAATTATTATTTTAATTTTTATTTAAAAACTACCGAGCATATTTTGCTGAAATTTTTTTATATATTCTATGGGATAATTTAAATATTTCCTAAAATTTTCGAAGCAATTTGTGAATTTTAACGTTGTTTAAAAAATGTTTGAAGAATTAGGTCCCATAGGGTTCAATGTATTTCGCTTTTTCAACCTGGGTTCAATCTAAAACTAATTGGGTGATATTATTCATTTACATTCCCATATTCTGTGCCAACGCGCAGATCGTCTTAATAACGTACTAAAATTTCATCTTGATACAGTAATTTTTACGGCAATTACAGTGCGAACGGACAGACAGACAGACAGAATAACAAAGTTACAAACGCTTTTCAACCATGTTGGAAAGTGTTAAAAATAAATCTGATTTATAATTGATCAATAATTATATATTTGAAATGCCTGTTCATCTCACAATACATTTAAAAATATTTTAAATGGCTAAAGCATGTTCTTTTGATGACCTAAAAAGTTTACTAGAGTGTGACTCCAATCTACATAGCTTAACTTGATTTTCTTACACCAGAACCCTTTCTTAGGCAGCTTGTGAAAATGTCGTTTGATAAGGAATTGAGATAGTCGTTGAGACAACAGTCGTTTGAGAAAGAATTGAGACAAATCAATGTGCATTTCAGCAATTTTTATTACAATGCATACAACACTGACTTTCAATAAACCCAGCATTCTGAAGTTCAGCAAATAAACTCAATATTGTAAAAATGAATATATAATAACTCTACATTAAAATAAAAATTAAAATGGACACTAAACTCTATGCAACAAGACTTACTCTTAAACATGTACAGGAACAGCAAATAAACATTTTCCAAAATGTTGTTCAAATTGCCAATGCTCAACATTGATACTCTATCCTCCGTTGTAAATGCTATGGGCTTTAAAGTCCTTAGTAATGTTAGACTTACTCGGAGCGGCAGTAAACAGCCTCACCCAATTTATTACCTCCAGCTAGAACCCGAGACTAACCCGGAGGAAATTTATGCAATAAACAGCTTACTGGGCACAGAAGTGAGGCTGGAGCCTTACACAGGCAGAAGTGGCTGCGCTTCGCAGTGCCATTCATGTTCCGGAGTTTTTCATACGAGCATTGCATGCACACTGCCGCTGAGATGCGTGAGTTGTGCAGGGCACCACACCGCCAAAGGCTGTAAGGCTGATTACGTCCTCTGCTGTAATTGTGGAGGACATCATGCAGCAAATTGGCGCGGTTGTCCCAGGAATCCGGGCAACTCGTCTGTCACCAGTAAACGCAGGGACTCCCATTATCATAACACTCAAAATATAGGCGCCCCCCCCCAGCATTTAGACCTGGGAACCAAGGACGTCCATTTCGGAGATCAAACACGCAGGGTAGTCTAAACTACGCTTAAGTGGTATCTGGGCATATGCAGGAGCGCCTAGCCCCCTGAAATTGTGAACTTTCGAAATTTAAATAGTAAGGCCGAGCAGGCCAGCCATGACTTAGCATATTCGACAACTTCAAAAAGGATTACCATGGCATCCAATCCAAAATCGAGCCAAGAATTGACCACTCCCCTTGGACCTAGCAAGACTTATCCTCCTCAAGAGGAGAAGCATATTGACTATGACTCATTTTTATCGTCACTTATGGTGATGAGGCATACTCATAATAAAGATATATTAATGCAAGCCTTTAGCCAAGCGCTACCAGACCTACGAAATGCTAAGACTGAGATAGATATGATATTTCATATTTATCAGCGTTACGACGCCTTCCTAGGGTACCCCCCCCCCCCCGCCCTTTCGTTCTGGTTTCCTTTTCTCGGCCCACTTCCTGTAATTTGCAGTCTCTCAAAGTCGGCTTTTGGAATGCCAATGATGTGCATTCCAAGCTCGACGAGGTACGTGATTATGTTGTAAATAATAATTTTGATATCTTCAAGATAAATGAAACTCACCTTGCTTCACCCACCTCCCCTGCAATTTGCAACTACTCTCGTTATTTTTTTTTATCGTCCCATTGGTCCTGCTTTTAATATTAGGAATCTTTCTGGCGGCACTGCACTTTATATCAAAAACAGTATTCCCCACCACCGTATGAGCGTCCCGGCTTTCACGAAGCTTGAAGCCACGCTCGTTAAGGTCACTATTCCAAATTTGGTCCCGATTACACTTGCTTCAGTGTATATCCCTCCATCAAATTATAACTCCTCCCTTGTTAAGGATGTTGAAGCACTTATTAGACTCAGCAGTAACATGATCATAGCTGGCGACCTAAATGCTCGCCATCGCAACTGGGACTCAGCTTCGAACCGCAGTGGCATTGCTCTAAATCGATTGGCCCAGTGCGCCAACCTCAGGATTGTAGCTCCTCCTACTCCGAGCCACTTTACTCTCACGGGAAGTAGAAACCCAAGTATTATTGATCTGGCTATCTTCCGAAATATTCCTTTTGACTATACAATCAGAACAGACATAAATCTGACTTCTGATCATCTTCCTGTGATACTGACCCTCAACTTAATAATTTATCTTTAGACCATCCGGATGAGCTCCATACAAATTGGGATGCCTTTAGGTACATCCTTCAAAATTTAAAAGCGCCCCCCCCTCAAAATTGCCAGCACTGATGACATAGAAAAATGTGTCATTGATATGAATCATTACTGCTAGAGACAGTCGCTGCGGCCTCGAAATAAAAAAAAATCCCGACCTAATTATCACGCACTACCTGGTGATATTAGGGACAAAATTAAGCAGCGAAATCGGTTACGAAAGGATTGGCACCGCACTGGATTCACTGATTACGGCGCAAGCTTTCGGAAACTTCATAATGAGATCAAGGCTATGATTAAAATACACATCCAGCAACGCTGGAAAACTCACCTTGAGGGACTTACACCTGCAAATCACAGTCTCTGGCGAACAGCTAAGAACACGAGATCCATCAAAACAACAATTCCGCCAATTAACGGCCCTAATGGACTCGCCCAGACTGCGGAGGACAAAGCTAATTTGTTCGCAGATAGCTTGGAACTCCAATTCACACCACATATCGACCACAACTTCGGCCACACTTATACAGACACTGAACACGAACTACAATCACAATGCACTACACGGTCAAGCACCAAATGACTTAGAGAGGATCTCTCTGGCTGAAATTATACATATCGTTGATGAACTGATTGTCAAGAAAGCCCCCGGTCTTGATGAAATTAGCAATCGCATCATGAATAATCTCCCGGACCTGTATCTCTGCTAGATCACCATGCTACTGAACCATATGTTAGAACATCGCTTTTTCCCCCAAAGTTGGAAAACCGCTGTCATTCTCCCTATTCCAAAATCAAATTAAAATCTCTCGCTAGCCGAGAACTTCAGACCAATAAGCTTACTTTCTAGCTTCTCGAAAATCTATGAATTGGTGTTGCTCATGCGTTTGGATAGTTTCTGCCGTTCGAAAAATATTTTGATACCTGACCAGCATGGATTTCGAACTGAGCATTTAACGCAGTCCCAACTTATGCGTGTTGTTGAAACTATCCATCAAAACGCTACCAACAGACAGTATACTAGCATAGTATTTTTCGACGTGGCTAAGGCCTTTGATAAAACTTATCTGCCTGGGCTTATTTCCAAGTTGGTGCGACTTGGCATTTCGACTCCACTTTTGACCATCATCAACTCGTATCTTACTAATCGTTTCTTCCACGCGTACGAGTTGATAAAACTCTCCCTTCAATCAGACCAATCAGGGCCGGGGTTCCTCAGGGAGGAAATCTGAGTCCTTTTCTCTTCAATATCTTCATCAACGATATTTCAAGCATACCACAAGTCAATCTGGCCATCTTTGCGAATGACGCATCGCTTATCTCTCGTAACCGTTCACCACAAAACTCAATCAATACACTTCAGAGTTACATTAAGAATAGCTTTGAGCACTGGCTCGTTACCTGGAGAATCAAAATTAACGCGACCAAAAGTGCAGTGTGCATCTTCAAGCCGAACCACCGAGAAGGCAATCATAATTTTGTATTAAATATGTTCAACGAATCCATCCCTTTTTCTCACTCTGCTAAGTATTTGGCGTCATTTTGGACGCCCACATGACTTACAGGGTCATGACTTACATCAAGTCTAAAATTGAATTTTCATGTAAGACCTATAAAGCCCTTTTACCCCTTCTCGGTAGGAAATCCCACTTTTCCCTGGGAAACAAGCTAATTATTTACAAACAGATCATCGTACCTGGCTTTTTGTATGCCTGCGTAGTATAGGGGGCGGCTGCAAAGAGCCGCATTGGAAAACTGCAAATTTTTCAAAATAAAATCTTGCGATGCATTGTTAATGCTTCTAGATATGTCCAAAATGAAGTAATTCATCACGATTTCAAAATTTCTAGCATTACAGAGTGTATTGGGCTTCTCACTCAAAATTTTTACAAGAAAAACTCCAGTAGGCCTTGTATGAGAGACGTTGATCAGATCTACGATCCGAGTTCGCCTTCCTGTCTTAGGAAGCGCAGGCCTCGACACATTCTATTTGGCTCTAACGAGACATAATGGAAAAAGTGTCGATTTCGCGTCCCTCAAACGGCTGTTTCCTAGTTTTTCAACTTTTTTCTCTGATAGAAGATAGATGGCGCCACTCCGATCCAAGGACTTAGCCCTTTCGACTCTTCTTTCACGACCCTTCCACAGGCCAATAGTATGACTAGCATTTGCCAGTCGCGTTTGCGTGTGTACGGTACTCATGTCCACGTTCGTAAGAATTATTCTCTATTATATCATTTAAATTAGTCAGTGCAAAACTGAGTGAACTTTAAATTCTTGTGCATCATCTTGCAGCTAAACTTCTAACCTGCACTTTCACAAACTGCAGATTTAACTTGTAAAATTCGTGAGTGATAGACTCTTGTGCTTTCTTTTCAGCCTTTATTAAGGAGAACTGCTAAACTGTGTAAATTTTGAAAGTTATACTCTGTAAATTATTAAATCTAAACTGAATTAAGCTTTATTTATTATATTCAAACTGTATATTTTTTAGAAAACTGGCCTTAACTTGTATATTTATAAAAACTTTCCTGTCCAATCATTTCTGATTGGTCCTAACCTAAGCCCCCCCCCTTCCCTTTCTTACCTACTCGTCAGATCAGCCATCCAAGACAGAATTTCCATCTCATCTATGTTCCAAGCAAGCAACCATTACAGAGTACCCTCCAACAGATGAGTGCATTGCTATATCGCATAATCGCTATATCCATTGGACTTGCTACACATTAGATGTGGGGACCGGCCATCCAAACGGTTGCTCTAAGTCCTTGGACGAGCCGGATGGTCTGGGCTTTCGACATTAGATGTGGGGTTACGTGCCACGAGGTACAGGAACCTCGTAACTCAGCGTCTTGGCTTGGCAATTTAGCATCACAACTGACATTCATTCCTTGTTCTACACTATAGATAACAATTCTACAGTATCTCAAATGGCATTTATACCTTGTTCTACATTTTGGCGCAGTATAATACAGAATATTTTTACTTTCTTTATATCTTGCTTTCTTATCGAAAAAATCTAAAACTAGATTGATATGTTTGAAATTCGAGCGGAAACCTCGAAATTTATTCGAAATCTTATATTTCTTTATACACATTTTTCTTTATGCCTTGGACAAAATTTAACATAATATTGCATAAAAGGTGTTATTTTGACTCAATGATCACGAAAAAGTTCAATCATTATAGTGACAAATTTAGTCACTATATTGATAAAATTTGTCACTGAAATGATTTGTCCGTACAAATTAGTGACAAATCATATTAGTGACATGATTAGATTATAATCATGATGATTAGACAGTTTCAATCATTATAGTGACAAAAAATCTGTTGTGAGCAGCACATGACTTTTCTTATATAATGCAATGGGTTTACTAGTTTTACGATAAAAAATAATGTATAAGATCCACGGCGCTGTGTTTCTATCGTTGAATTGTACATTGCGTGATTTTTCGGATGACAACATGTAAATCTATTTCAAGATATTCAATTAACTTATACTTCGCGCAACTCTAAGCAATCATCAATATTGATAGCATCCTCAATAAGCGATATAGTCCATATATTAAAAATACCTGATGTGGGCAGCACGTGACTTTCCTTATATAATGCAATGAATTTACTACTTTTACAGTAAAAAAAAATAGATTATTTTTAGAGTAACTATTTATATTCCTTCCAAGATATTGAATTTTCGTCAATGAGTCGTCATTTTCCATGTCGTCATCATCAGTGAATCGTCATTGATTTAGCGTCATTTTCATCCATTTGGCGAGTTTTTCGTTAATTTAGCAACATTTAAAAAAGTCGCCAAGTTGGCGGCATTCCACCAAATTCGTCGCCAAAATCTCGCCAAGCGTTATGGACGAAGAAATAAGTTATTCTTGCAGCAGATAATTGGCTATCGGCATTCAAATACAAAAGTATTTCTCAAAGTATCTTTTTTCATGAATGGAACAAGCTAGATCCACGAGAATGATGTCACTAAATTTATCGTATGGTATTACATATGAAAAGTGAACATGTTTATCAATAGGAAATACTTTCTTTTCATTTTATATGACTTTTTGATATATATTGTTTTTTAAAATGTGCAATATCTCGAGAACGGTTCGTATTAGTGTTCTAAAATTTATGTCAATCGTTTTCTAATGAAAAATTACATAAGAAATGTCTATTTGCGTAACTATATTAGCGGTTTTGATTTTATCACGATTTTTTCAAAATTTCACTCGAAAATTTAGGGGGGTTCTGAACATTCGATTGCATATAAAAAAAAATAGGCTTCCAGTGTTTACTGGTTGTGATTTTTATACCAATTTTCGTTCGAATCGATCCATTCGTTCTTCAGTTATCGTCTCCAGCGATTCACCGACACACACACACACAAACACACACACACACACAGACATCACTTCAAAAATGCTTCAAAATTCGAATTTTCGATCCAGTCATAATACTTTCCTTGTACATTATGTATATAAGGAAGGTAATTACTGCGATACAATTTTGCTGGAGGTCATTAGCCCCCTCGAGGAGGTGCATTGCTAAGTTTGGTATCAATTGATAAATTTTTCAAGCCCTTTAAATTGAAGAGTAAGATGTTATAATTGTGATAATTTTTATCAACAATATAGATTTTTCAACTTTTTTCATGCAAAAACCTATTTAATGAGATTTCCTAAAATTTAGTAGTTAAGTCTCCTGATTGTTATCCTGATGCTGATTAGATTTTGACATGATTCGGAAAAATATAACCGTTCCTTTTTGAGAAATGGACCGCAAAGATCTTAATCTGAAATCTATATAAATAAAAATGAAAATCTGTCTGTCTGTCTGTCTGTCTGTCTGTCTGTCTGTCTGTCTGTTTGTCCCATCATCACGGGAGAACGGCTGAACCGAATTTGATGAAATTTTGTGGGTAGCCCAGAAATAGCCCCACTTAAAATTATATCCGTGTTTTGAGTTTTTACGACCAGTGGTTCTCGAGATATTAGTAAAAAACGAAATTTTCGTTTGTCTCATCATCACGGAAAAATGGCTGAACCGAATTTATTGAAATTTGGTGGATAGCCTTGAAATATCCCCCCATAAATTTTGTCCAAGTTTCGAGTTTCTAAGACCTGGGGTTGTCGAGATATTAATGAAAAACGGAACTTTTTCCTAGGAGTTCTACTCCCTAACTCCGTGGTTTATCCAAACGAAAAGCTTGAAAATCGTTTGAAAGTGAATTAAAATTTAATCTCTGAGTTTGATGGGAGATTGTTTGCGTTAATTAGTCACTTTCTGAAAACATGTATTGTTTGAATTATGATTTAAAGGGGAAATCTATCTCCATGGTTCATGGTTTATTTAAAACAAGCTTTTACGGAACAATGAGAAGTATAGAGAAATCAAAATCGTTATTTAATTTCGCAGTTTATGTTATAAGACATGACATATTTAACATGTTATAAGATTCTATCTTATATCATGTTACTCAGAAACGCAATTACATTAAATCTGTCTGTTAATTTTAATAATTATTTTTTCGATTTGAATAATAAATAAATGGATATAAAAATATATTTTAGAAAAGAACGATTTGATTTTTCTTATAGCATTTTTGACTGGATAATATCAATTACGGTCTTCAGGTTTAAAAATTATTATTATTTATATTTTCGGGGATTATTGATTCAAGGATTACTGATATTTTCAAGTTATTATGCAATTATTTTATTATGACAAAAATTGTTTAAACTCATATATTGTATGTTGTACGAATCTTCTACAAATACACGTGTATATCTTTTAATCTATGAGAATATAAGTAGTACAGGTATATTGACATATGTTTTGATATATATTGGCATATATTGGAATCAATTACGACCTTCTGGTGTAAAGAGTACGAATATTATTGATGTTTTCAATTTATTACATCATCTATCTCTTTTATTTTGGCAAATATTTTTGAGACGCATATTGTAATACGGGTAATCTTCTACTAACACATTGGCATATTTTCTGATCTGCGACAATATGATTAGTACGGGGTTGCATATATTCATTCAATTCCTATTTTTTCTTCTGTAAATTTGCTTACAAAAGGGGGCAGGATGTTTTATTCTTCAGATCTGATCGTGCAGATAATTTTGCATAGTGAGAACATATATTCTTAAACTTCTCTTTAGGAGCAATAAATTTAATATTTTAACCGAATTTGCACATGATTGCGAACTATAAGTTTCTTTAAATTATACACTCCGTACGAATAACGGATTAAATTAAATGTGTTTGTTAATGTTTTTATTATTTTTTTTCGATTTAAATAATAAATAAATGGATAAATGGATATAAAAGTATATCTTATGAATAGACGGTTTGATTTTTCTTTTAATTATATTAATTGCTGACTGCGTACATCAATTTCATTTATTTTGGCAAAGAGTTTTCAAGCTTATATCGTATTTAGCTACTAAACTCATATATTGTGTTTAGCCAATAAATTCATATAGCCGATTGTTGAAACAGAAAAAGAGTAGAGTGGGTATATCTTCTAATGCAATTGTAGTGTTTTCATTTAGTATATTGAAACGGGATAAGAATGTTTCATTCAGATCTGCAAATTCAAATCTACGATTTTGGAGGGATATCGCTAATTTGACAACTTTTCTTAAACTTTGCCAAATTGACGGAAATGTCGCCAAATTGATATAAACGACACACAAACAGCTTCCCGGACGACCATCTTGCTGCTCATGTCCTCGGATGAGTCGGTCGTTCTGGGCTTTCGACAGAAACAGCTTCCATAAACCTTCGGGTTGGTCGTGTGGCTTGGGTCTTCTACATATCAATGAAATTTTTTTTTGTTTTGTTAGAAGAGAGCACTGAAATGATGTTTGGTTAGCATTTATCTGTCAGACCAACCATCCTACTTAGTAATACATTTAGCGAATTTTTAAAATGTCACCACATTGATAAAAATGTTTTCAAATCTATAAAAATATCTTGAAATTGATAAAAGGGCGCTACATAAATGATATTAATTGTTTTTTGTTAGGGGATAGTATTGTGATGATATTTCGTCAATTTGTCGCAAAGTGGAACTGTCAGTTCTACAGTCCCACTTGGCGATAAATTTGGCGATTTTTTAAAATGTCGCTAATTTGACGAAACTGTCGCCAAATGTTCCATAGAAATATAACTATTTAGACGACATTTTTTCTACCAATTTATTTGAAGCAAATGATATCATGTCGCTTAGCAACGGATTTAAATCCAATGTGTTTATGCG
Source organism: Amaurobius ferox (assembly GCA_951213105.1). Lineage (NCBI taxonomy): Eukaryota > Metazoa > Arthropoda > Arachnida > Araneae > Amaurobiidae > Amaurobius > Amaurobius ferox. The sequence goes on along the minus strand of OX578152.1, from coordinate 110,294,602 downwards.
GCAGACGATTTTTATTAAATCCTTTCCGATTTGAATAATGAAGATATGTTTATAAAATAAATTTCATTGCCATTTCTTTTTGGACTGGATAATATCAATTATACTCTTCAGGTTTAAAAATTATTATTATTGATATTTTCCGGAATTATTGATTCAGTGATTATTGATATTTTTAAGTTATTACGCCATTGTTTTATTGCGGCAAAAATTGCTGACACACGCATATTGCACGTTGTACGAGTAATCTTCTAGGAATGCACGGGTATATCTTCTAACCTACGAGAATATAAGTAGTACAGGTATATTGGCATATATTTTGACATATATTGGCATATATATTGGAATCAAGTACAGTCTTCTGGTATGAAGCTTAAGGGGATTAATTATATATTCAATTTATTACGTCGTCTGTTGTAGTTTACCAAAAAACATTTGAGACTCATATTGCAAAACGGGTAATCTTCTACTAATAATTGGACATTATAAGTAGTACGTGTATATCTTCCCATATAATTTTAGCACTTTAATTTTGACATATATTGGAATAAATGACTGTCTTCAGATTTAAAGATTACGGGTTTATTGGTATTTTCAATTTATACATGTAATCTACTAATACAGGTTATATTTTCTAATATTCGCGTATATAATTAGTACGGGTCCCATACAATTTTAACGCTTTTATTTTGCATATATTGATTCAATTCCATATTTTTTTTTTATATTTGCTTACATAAGGGGTCCAAGATGTTTTATTCTTCAGATATGTCCATGAAGATAATTTTATATAGCGAGAACAGAGATTCTTAAACTTCTTTTTAGGAGCATTATATTAAATATTTTAACAGAATATTTTGATTAAGCATGTCATTTAGTATACTATAAGAATTTGCGCATGATTATGAATTTCAAGTTTCTTTATATTATATACTCCGTACGAAGAACGGGTATGCTGCTAGTCTATATAAATAAAATTGAAAATCTGTCTGTCTGTCTGTCTGTCTGTCTGTTTGTCCCATCATCACGGGAGAACGGCTGAACCGAATTTGATGAAATTTTGTGGGTAGCCTAGAAATAGCCCCACTTAAAATTTAGTCTATGGTTGGAATTTCTACGACCAGTGGTTCTCGAGATATTAGTAAAAAACGAAACTTTCGTTTGTCTCATCATCTCGAGAGAACGGCTGAAGCGAATTTAATGAAATTTTGTGGATAGCCTTGAAATAGCCCCCCATAAATTTTGCCCAAGTTTCAAGTTTCTAAGATCAGGGGTTGTCGAGATATTAATGAAAAACGGAACTTTTTTTACAGGAGTTCTACTCTCCAACTCCGTGGTTTATCCAAACGGAAGGGATAAAAATCGTTTGTTTAAAGCGTCAAAGGGAATTAAAACTTTATTTTTGAGTTTGATGCAGGATTTTTGCATTAAATAGTCACTATCTGAAAGCATGAATTGTTTGAAACATGAATTTAAATGGAAAAATCTACCTCCATGTTTTTACATGTATTAATCTATGTATTTCACAAGCTTTTACTCAACGATTAGAAGTATAAAGAAATTAAAATGGTTATTTAATTTCGCATTTTATGAGGAAGATTCTATCTTATATCATGCTGCTCGGCAAAGGAATGGAATTAAATGTGTTTGTTAATGATTATTATTATTTTTCCTATTTGTATAATAAATAAATGGATGTAAAAATATATTTTATAAATGAACGGTTTGATTGTTCTTTTAATTATATATATTTCGGACTGCGTACATTATTTTTATTTATTTTAGCAAAGAGGTTTCAAGCTCATATATTGTGTTTAGCTAATAAACTCATATATTGTGTTTACCCAATAAATTCATTTAGCCGATTGTTGAAGCAGAAAAAGAGTAGAACGGATGTATGTATCTTCTAATACAATTTTAGTGTTTTCATTTAGTATATATACAGACGGGATATGGATATTTTATTCTTCAAATCTGCAAATTTAGAGCTACGAATTTAGCGTAATACCTCTAAATAACTTGGTAACTTTTCTTAAACTTTACCAAATTAGAGGAAATCTCCAAATTGATAAAAATGACCCAAATCAATGAAATTAAATTTGTTTTTTTAGAATAGAGTACTGAAATGATGTTTCTGTAGCATTTGCCGGTCAGTCCATCCATCCTACTTAGTAACGCATTTAATTAATTTTTTTAATATCACTAAATTGATAAAAATATTTGTAAATCCATAAAAATATCATGGAGACGAAAATGTCGCCAAATCTTCCATGGAGATCACATTATTCAGACGACATGATTTCCATCAATTTATTTGAAGCAGATGATATCATGTCGCTTAGCAACGGATCCAATGTGTTATGTGTCATACGATTTTTATTAAATCTAATAAAAATATGTATATAAAATAAATTTCATTAACATTGCATTTTTGACTGGATAATATCAATTACGGTCTTCAGGTTTAAACATCATTATTATTGATATTTCGGGGACAGTTGATTCAGGAATTATTGATATTTTCAAATTATTATGCTATTGTTTCATTATGACGAAAATTGTTGAAACTCATATATAGTACGTTGTACAAGTAATCTTCTACAAATGCACGGGTATATCTTCTAATCTACGAGAATATAAGTAGTACAGGTATATTGGCAAAATTTTTATATATATTGGCATATATTGGAATCAATTACGACCTTCTGGTATTAAGATTACGGGGATTTTTGATACTTTCAATTTATTACGTCATCTTTTTTATTTTGGTAAATATTTTTAAGACTCATATTACAATATGTTTAAGCTTCTACTAACACACTGGCATATTTTCTAATTTGCGACAATATAAGTAGTACGTGGTTGCATATATTGATTCAATTCTTTTTTGTGTGTGTGAATTTGTTTACAAAAGGGGCCAGGATATTTTATTCTTCAGATTTGCCCGTGAAGATAATTTTGCATAGGGAGAACATATATTCTTAAACTTCTCTTTATGAGCAATAAATTTAATATTTTATCAGAATTTGCACATGATTGTGAATTATAAGTTTTTTCATATTATATACTCCGTACGAAGGACGGGTATGCTGCTAGTAAATGACTAAAATTATTGAAATATATTAATTAAGTACTTGTTCAGCCTGTAATGTTTGACAGCAAAACAAGGCAAATAAGCCTGATTCCAGGATGAGCCGTTCGTTCTCAAGATATGTTAGTTTTTGTAATTTTGAGGAGCTGAAGACATTAAAATGAACTAAGTTGCCAGATACGACGAAGATGCATTAAAAATGCAAATTAGATATAATATCAGAAAAGCATTCACGTGTTCTGCAATTAAACTCAAATTAATGCGTCATGAAATAAAAAATAACAAAACAAATTTAAATCTGTAGGATAAGTCATGTGCTGCCCACATCAGATTTTTTACTTTCCTTACAATTTATGGTAATGTACAAGGAAAGTATTAGAATCGTGTCGAAAATCGCAATACGAGTTTTCGACGAATCTACACGTTTCCAGCACTCTAGAACCTGAAAGAACAATTTTTAGTAACAATAACAACAAAATTTTATAAAGAAAATAAAACTCTCAAGGAGTTCAGAAACTGATGTGGGCAATACAAACTACAATGAATTTAGTTCATACAAATAATCAATCATGCATATTCCAAGACAATACTTTTCTCTCTCTCTCTCTCTAACCATGGAGCTTTGCATAGCATATGACATCAGATACTAAAATTGAGGCCATTATATGGGCAGCCTGTACATGAATATGGCCATGGAGTTAAAACAAAATCAGATAAAACTTCTATGGGTAAAATGCTTGAAAATACCATAATGCTTCGAGAATTATATCTAGGTGTCACTAGTTATTAATACTTATGTTAGTTTAATGTATCAACTTAACAAAATTAGAGAGGTATTTACTAGTCAATTTGTAGAGACCGGGCCCTCTTCTTATAAAAAATAATTTACCGGGCATTGTCCCACAAAGGTTGAGAAACACTGATTTAGAATATTACTAGAATTGGCACATATATTTTTAATCACGAACAACAATAGGCATATCCGTTAGTGTATCATTCAAACACAAAATAAATTTTTCATTATAATGTTACACGGAGTGAAGTTGATCACTTTTCTCTCTGGGTGTATCAATCGCTTTCCTTTCAGTAGAACCTTGAACGTCCCTTAGGCAGAATTTCCAACCAAGTTTAAGTATAATAATCGGAATACAGGAAAAAAAAGCTAGAAATTTCCATATAACGTTTGTACGATTTTTTTCTTTTGTTGTTTCCTCTGAAAAAAATAATGCGAAAGGTACAGCAAAACAGTTGCATTTATACTGGTGGTAAAAAATAAAGAAATAAATTTTTTAAAATGTATGTTATCACTGCAGTGGCGAAAGACATCACTGCACATTAAAACATGGCACGATGCAGTTTATGCAAAACTGAAAAAGCATTTTTCTTTTTTTTTTCCAATTTGTTATGAATGTTGTATTGAAAACATATAAGAACTATAAATTTCAATAAGCTGGTACCAACCAATGTGATACACAGAGTTGCAAAGATCGAAAATACAAAGCAAGACAAAACACACACACGAGAAAAAAAATAGGGTTTATTTTGATAATTTATAGGGTTAATTTTGAAAGTTTCCAAAATTTTTAGTTATTGCGTTTTGCACGTTAAAACAAATGTATATGATTTATAAACAAAATAATATTTATTTTATGCTTTTGGACTTGTAAATAGCTGGAACATAAAAAAAAATTATTTGGCAGATTTGTGATTCAAGAAAAACTCTTTAAATTATGTAACTTTCTTATTAAAACGAAAATTAATTCCACAAATAAAATGCAATTTAATTTGCAAATATTTTAAAAGTAAAATGCTCTTCGAATTTTGAAATATTCATTACAAAGTGATTCATTTAATCATATGTATTTATTATTAGCACTATACCTGTTTATCGTGCGGAATATATAATATAAAGAAACTTACAATTCACAATTAGGTGCAAATTCATTAGTATTCTGAAAGACATTGTTATTCAACACTTCCTATTAAAATATTTAATTTAATTCTCCTAAAAAGAAGTATAAAAATCTGTTCTTGCTATATAAAATTATCTTCATAGACATGTATAAAGAATAAAACATTTTTGTCTAGTTTGTAAACAAATTTACAAAAAATATGAAATGGATTGCCAAAATGAATACGCTATGAAATTGGATCAATGTATGACAAAATGAAAGTGGATAATGATATTAGATGATATACCCGTACCATTTTCATCCTATTTCAACAATTGGTTGAACACAATATCAGTATATGAGTTTGAAAAATATTTGCCAAATTAAAACAGATAACGTAAGAAATTGAAAATATTGATGATTACTGTAATCTTTAAATCCGAAGGCAATAATTGATATAATCCAGTCAAAAATGCAATTTCCATAAAATTTACTTTTATATACAGCTCTTAGTTATTTAAATCAGAAAAGATTTAATAAACATCGTCTTCTGTATAAACACATTAGATTTTATCCCGTTGCTAAGCAACATGGTTTAAAAAAAAAAAAAAAAGAATCGGGAAAAAATTTCGCCTGCATAATGCTATTTCTATGGGAAGTTCGTTTTCTTATTAATATCTAGATAACCCCTGGTCTTAAGAACTCCAAACATGGACTAAATTTTAAGTGGGGTTATTCCAAGGCTACCCACAAAATTTCATAAAATTCTGTGTAGCCGTTCTTCCGTGATAATGAGATAAACACACACATACATGGAGACAGACAGATTTATATATATTATATTTTATTTATATAGATTGTGTTATAATAAAAATATCTATATTAGTCTCAATAAATTTATATATAAAACGCTTATGTATGACGTGCTAAAAAAAGTACCTAATTATCGTTTGACGAATGGAAACGAGTTTAGCCTTAATTACATTGTTTAAAATACTAAGGTAAAAAGAAACTCTTCCTCCAAGTTTAAAAACTTCATTAAAAGTGCTCATGGAGTTAGGAGTTAGGGAGTTTATACTCCATAGTTATATCAAATACTTATTAATTTCGCCATGCTTTTGCTCAATGATGAAAATATTATTATTTAATCTAATTAAGTTAATTAAGTTAAACTTATTTAAGTTAATTCAATTTAAATAAGTATATGGTTTATGTTTGATTTAAGGTAGTGCAATAATGAATCCGCTTGTGTCTGGAGACAGTAAGAATGCAAGAGCTATCTATACCTTCATTCTGATAATGATTGTGAGACAAACAGAACGAAGTATACTATGGAATATTAATTTTAGAAAAAGTCAAATGGAGACTCACACTCCAGAGGTCGGGTAATAAGTTACTAACAGATGCTGAATAATGAAAGACACTCGAGCACAGATTGTTCTACGCAGGGTCATAGCCAGAAACGAAATTCAAGAGGGGCTGGATTAAAATTGGCGTGGGGGTGGGGGCTTAACAGTCTTGCGGGAGCGACTCACTTAAAACACTAAAATCACAAGCTACTATGTTAATCAAAAGCATTACTTATTATTATACCGTAATAGTTATTATTACATATTTCGATAATAGTTATCGTTATATATTTCGATCTATATAAATGATTAACACATGATCAATTACAAATTTATATGTGTAAGCTAAGAGCTTTATTAGGAAAATACATATAGCTACTATACATCAATATTAAAACATAATAATTACAATTGATTTAAATATAAGCATTAACTAGTAGAAAATCTGTTCGTTGAAGAAAATTTCAAATAGTAAATGCAAGTTAACACTTGATATTAGCTCTTAACTACTTATTAGCGGCTTTTGACGCTCTAATGTATGACAGTAAACGCTGCAATAATACAAAAGGATCCTAATGTTACTATCTTAATTATTAAAAAAATTAAATTTTTTAAAATTAAATATGTAAATAAATTGATCATCTGTATAACCACAAATTTAGCTAAATTAAGAATCTTTAAAATGATTTATAAAAAACCTCATAAAGCAATTTTTCTGAAACATTTGGATGACATGTTGGATGAAAATTCATGTCACCATTAAAAATGTAATCTGTTTATCAGGCGGGGGGGGGGGAGGTTAGGCCCCTTTGGCCTCTGCCTGGCTACGCCCCTGGTTCTACGTGGGTACGTCAAGTATTTTAATAATTCTGCGACTAATATAATTTACACGTTTTCCACAAAATTTTAGTAATGTCAAATTTCCAAAAAAATTTATTTCGACAGATTCTATTTTTAAATTAATCAAAGTTTTTGTCAATTTATCTACATGACGAGATACCGTTGAAGTTTAAACTGTGCAATGTGCTGGATTAGCTAGAGCATATAAGAAACACCTAAACTAGTTTCTTCCCATCAAAGGCAATTGAACCAAGTCATCAAAGTCAATTGAACCAAGTCATCAAAGTCAGGTGAGCCAAGTCATCAAAGTCATTCACTGTTTCCAGATTTCTTAGGTTTACTACCGCTTTCTAAAATCCCTCCCCCTCCTAACTCTAAATTGATGCATAAGAATGTGACGTGGACGTATATCACGATGTATAAGCACATGACGTCAAAACATGAAACCATTCCATTGTCCGATAGTCTGACAATATTACACAGACTGAAGTTCGCTGTTCTTGTTAGTTTCACCAGCTTCGTTGATTTCTTTAAAATCTTGCGTTTTCGGAGGACAGATTTTCAAACTTATTTTGACGAGCACAACGGCTACAAAAATCACCAAAGATAGTATACCAACTACAATTCTAAATGATATCTTCAAATTCCATTTATTATTTCTTCTTGTTTCTTCTGAAAAATATTGAAATGATAAAATTTTCAGAAAGAATAATAATAATAATAAAAAAAAATTTATATGCAATTGAATTCAGACGTGATACCAATTTTTGAGTAATATAGCAACAATTGAAAAAACTTATTGCTACGAACATGATACCTTCACGGGTGACTCTAGTTTCCAGAAGAGAAAAACACCTTTACAGTCAGCCATTTCTATTACGTTAATGAAGGGTTGCCATATTTTGACTTCTGGACAGGGTTACCATATTTGGCGATTTATCGCCAACTTAGTGACTTTTGGCGAGTTTTCGAATAAACTAGAAATTCCTTGAACTATCGAATATTCTTAGAGATACTAGTTCTTTATAGATATTTTACTGAGAGTTATAAAAGAAGTCATCGCACAGTTGTGGAGTAGTTGACGTGATACGAGCTAAATTGAACGGTGAGATGCGTCTGGATTTTGAGAAAAGTATCTTCTTTTTTGTGAATTAGTTCAGCATTTAATTCCTGTTTTATTGTATTTGACGGTTGTTTAGTGATCTTTCAAGATAGTTATCAAGCTATTCGCTATGTATTGTTCTTGTTTACGCATATTACTGCTTTTAAATAAATGTGTTAGTTATCCAGAAATTTGGACTCATTTTTATATACTAAGAGTACATCTACGCTTCCAGAGGATATGTCATAGCACTATATTTCCGCCGCAACCGCGTATAAAAATATTACACAAAACATCCACAGACCTGTTGTTTCTTTGCATCGGGGGGTTGTGGGCATCGTTTTCTGGGAATTTTCTGCTAAAAGAAACAAACAGAATTCTGTGGATCCGCTTCCTTAAATGAGACAGAAAACCGCGGTATTTATAGGAGGGATCGGTAATCCCTGAAACAATTTATGAATTGTGTTATGCGCACGATTATGCGATAAAATAACGATATATTTAATATTAATACATTTATTTTATTCGACGACTAATTTTTTTAAAACTTTTCTATGATGTTTAGTGGGGGAGGGGTTTGTGTTATGGATCTGTTTTTTAAATTTCGAATCAAGATAAAATAAAAAAAGGGGGGGGGGATCGACGGAATTCTACAGTAGCCAATTTTTTAACAGGTTATTACCACTCCTCAGCTTCTTTGGAGGTTGGCATGGCACCTGCATGAGGACCAGGGATGAAACAAGTGCATGAATTGATCAATTACAGTCAACCCTTCTATAACGCGGTACTCTCATAATGCAGTTTCCATATAGCGCAGAGCAAAAATTAGGACAGCTCTCCCATAACTTGGTACCCAAAAAACGCCTTTTCCATATAACGCAGTAGTCTTTATAACTCGGTATTTCTGTAATGCAACACAATTAGCTTAAGCAGTCTCCCTATAACACGAATTATTCTATCACACTTTTATGATTGAAATTAAAGGGGAATTCTCTTGTTTTTTCATCTACGTGCATCACCATTTTTCAATTTCAGTTATCGGGGAAATCCTCTGTTTCTGAAAAATTCCTCTGAAAATTTTCGATTTCTGGATTTTGATGTCAATATATGTTTTAAGACCTCCCGAACCAGGGTCGTAGACAGGCAGGGGCCAGAGGGGCTAAGCCCCCCCCCCAAAAAAAGGTATACTCAGCCCCCCCCCCCTGATAAAAATATAAAATTTTTAGTAGTGATATGAAATTTCATTAAACATGTCGTCCACATTTTTTATAAAAGAAAAATTATGAGATTTTTTTTTATAAATTACTTTGTTAAGATTACTTTGTTTATAAATTACTTTGTTTAAGATTTTTTTTTAATTTAGCTGAATTTGTGGGTATACTGATGATCAATTTACTTGCATATTTAACGTAAAAATATTTAAAAAAATTAAAAATTAAGATTATAGTATTTGGATAATTTTGTATTATTCTGGGGTTTACTGTTGTACATTATAGAGTCAAAATCAACTGATAAGTAGTTAAGAGTTAATATTAGACGTTAACTTGTAGTAACCTTCAGAAATTTTCTTCAATTAATTAGCAGCTTTGCTATTAGTAATGTTTACATTACAATCAGATGTAATTATTATATATTATTACTGATGTATAAGTAGCTATATGGATTTTCTTAATCAACTCTTAGCTTACAAATATAAATATGCAATTATTTGTTTATAATTTATATATATTGAAGTATATAAGAATAACTATTATGGTTAATAAATGCTAATGCTTAACTGTGTTTTTGAGCCCCTCCTTCAAGACTGTTGAGCCCCCCTCCCTTCTACTTCTTCGACCCAGACCGGCTGACCTACCAGAAAGATATAAGCTATCTGTTTGGATGGCCGAGAAGTGCAACCCAATTTAGACCGGAACCCAGTGGGGGGAGGCATCCACCGGGACCCTACCCTCCTTCCCCTACCACTAACCTCTCGAAAGGACTTAGAGTCCCACATGTTTAACGTGATCGTACTCCGCGTGAGCACGGCAGCAGTTTTGGCAGTGGCGGAAATCGAACCCGTGCCGACGGAGTGCAATACCCGCGCCGTAACCACTAGGCTGTCGCGTCCCTGTTGAGCCCCCCTTGAATTTCCCTCCAGCCTCTCTTCAATTTCGTCTCTTGCTACGGCCCTGTTCCGAGCACGATTTGATTATCTTTGGAGCGATGTCCACCGATTTGTATGTGTTCTATTTCTTGTGCACTTGATAGCTGCAAAGAATACTAATTATTCGCGGCTATTTCTCACTACAGTGATTGAAACTGTTAGTTTAAGATTTTCGAAAAATGTAAACCTAACAGTTTCAATCACTGTAATGAAAAATAACCGCGATACAATTTTTGTGTTCGTGCCGTCAGTAGCCCTTTCCAGAGGGCAAACCAACAACTGGAAGACAATGTTTCTTTCAGGACTTTTTAACCGGAGAAAGGTGAATAAAATATTAGGGGGAAAAGTTTTCTATTTGCCTTATACAAATATATATAAATACCGTGTCACATAAATGGAAACTAGATTATAAACTAGAAAGCAAAATTGAGGAATACTTATACAACTCACCTTACAATCACTTGTTTACATTCTGCATTCATTAAAATTAGTTTTCGGTGTCGAAATAATCAAAATTTGATGATTATTTAAATAAAAAAATATTGCAATTGCATTGACGCAGAATATAGATTGCTATATAGATAGTTGGCGCAGAATACAGAAAATACTCAAAAATAAAGCAGATTTAGGGCGGATGCAACACTAAATATAAATTTAAAAGAACGTTAAAAATCAGGATTTTTACACTGGTAAAGAAAGATGGATGCCATATTTTATTTTGAAGAGGGTCACATGATCTCTTCATATCATATATGCGTAATTATTATTTTAAGTTTTACTTAAAGAACTACTAAACATATTTTGCTGAAATTTCTTTTATATATTTTATGGCATAATTTGAATATTTTCTAAAATTTTCGAAAAAATTTGTGAAATTTAACTTTGCTTAAATTTTTTTTAAAAATTAGTTCCCATAGGGTTCAATGTATTTATTTCTTCAACCCGGGTTTTATCCAAAACAAATTGGGTGATATTATTCTTTTATATTCCCATATATCCCAAAGACTGTCTCAACAACATAGTAAAATTTCATTTTGATAAAGTCATTTTTACGGCAGTTATCGTACGAACGGACAGACAGATAGACAGAATGAACGAAGCCATAAACATTTTACAACTATGTTGTAAGTGTTAAAAACAAAGGTATTAAGAAAATCGAATATACATTACCCAAATCAGAAAAAGGTTTTATTGTCCCCATCGAAAAACCTATAAAAATACAAGAAATTTTAATCATGCATTGAATATGAAATAATTTCCAACTGAAATGCAATTTTATTTAAACATATCTAAAATGCGATATATTCAGCAGTGATATTTTTTAAATTATCACAGGTACTACAATAATTTATTTTATTTGGAAACGTAAAACTTCATCAAAAAAGGCAATGATATGAATCGTCTGCTTCTCTATGTAAAATCAATGAATATTTCTTTCACTTATATTCCAGACTCCAGAGCTAAATAATTTTGTGTTAAACAAATTCAGAAATTCTTATACATCTCATCTTACAATCGCTTGACTTGTTTACATTCTGTGTACGTTAAAATTAGGCTTCGTTGTAGAAATAATCGTTGTAGAAGTTTAGGGATCATTTGAAATAAAAAATATTGTAATTGCGTAGGCACAGAATTTAGAAACGCATGTAATATACAAAAATAAAGGGGTTATAGGATGGATGGAACACTAAATATAAATACAAACTTTCCTTAAAAATCGCGATTTTCATAAAAGAGAAATGAAAGCCGTATTTTATTTTGCAATGGCTCACGTGATCTCTTCATATAATATGGGTTTAATTATTATTTCGTTATGATGCAATTTTTTTACACATTTGACGTGATAATTTGAATGTTTCTTAATATTTTTAAAAACAATTTGTGAATTTTAACTCCGCGTATAAAATGTTTAAAAAATTAGGTCCCATGCGGTTCAATATCTTTCAATTTTTTAACCTGGGTTCAATTCAAATCTAATTGGGTGATATTATTCTTCTATATTCCCATATGTCCCACAGATTGTCTCAACAATATACTTAAATTTCATTTTGATAAAGTCATTTTTACGGTAGCTATCGTGCGAACGGACAGACAGACCGACAGACAGGCAGAATGAACAATGCCATAAACACTTTACAACTATGTTGGAAAGTGATAAAGATCAAACATTTAAATACATTTAAACATTTCTATGGATTTTGATAAAACGGAATAGTGCTAATGCTTACTATTCCCTAGCATGATATAAAATACAGGATATAAACTTAACTAACTGAAATCAAACTTTAGAATCCTGATAATAGCAGACGGCACCGTTAAATCAGGCTTTTAAAGTTCAGCAACAACAAATTGTTGTTAACTATGATAATATGGAAATATGCGTACCGTAAAATATCATCATAATCCTGATTTGTCTGGTTTTTACATTTAAGACAGGCCCTGTTGCTTAGCAAATTTCTTCCATTAAAGCCAACAGTATTTCGCTCCAGAGGAGCTCTGGTAAAATAAAACGCTAAGACATTGGTTCTGCCGCATCACTGAGAATTTGATCTCAGTCTTTAGAATTCCTGATCCAGAAATATTTTTCAGTTTGATCCAGAAATAAAACTGCTTCGATTTAACATTATATTTATGTATTTTATATCTCTCTCTATATTAAAAAAATATAGCCGCCGCCGCCGCCGCCGCCGCTTTACAAATTTTGCTTTCCTCGGATTTTTCTGCCATGTATCGCAAAATCTCTAGCATGCAAATTATGAAATTTAGCACATCTATTTTTGGAGCGATGTTCACCGATTTGTATGTGTTCTATTTCTTGTGCACTTGATAGCTGCAAAGAATATTAATTATTCGCGGCTATTTCTCACTACAGTGATTGAAACTGTTAGTTTAAGATTTTTGAAAAATGTAAACCTAACAGTTTCAATCACTGTAATGAAAAATAACCGCGATACAATTTTTGTGTTCGTGCCGTCAGTAGCCCTTTCCAGAGGGCAAACCAACAACTGGAAGACAATGTTTCTTTCTGGACCTTTTGGCCGAAGAGGGGTGAATAAAATTTTAGGGGGACAAGTTTTCTATTTGCCTTATATAAATATATATAAATACCGTGTCACATAAATAGAAATTAGATTACAAACTATGAATTGATGCTGTTCTACCCGTAAGCAAAAGGTTAATATGATGTTACGTTAGTCTGCTTTTACTTATACTTCTACAAAAGACAAGTAACAATAAATATTTGCTTTGTTATTATCTTAACTTATAGTAGACAAAAAATCGTTCAGCAATAGCTCCAGTTCGATGGAGCCGACATGGTTTATAAATATTCTGAAAACTAAGAACCAATCCCGTTATATATCCTATAGGATGTCATATTGCTTTTCATAGATTTCATACACATTTTGTATTTCTTCATAAATCGGTTCTCTCTGAGAGGCCATTTTTATTCCATTCTATAATTCCGAGCATGTCAGCAGTTCCTGCACGAAGTGCAAGCGAAATCGCCAACCTGCAGATTTCTTCTTAACTTTGGTTTTTTGCCTGGGCTCATTTTCGCTCTTCCGATTCTGTGACGTGAACGGTCCCAGCGGAGAAGTTTTTGAAAGCGCGCCTTCAATTAACTAATGGCTGCTATTTCCGCCTTACTATATTATCAAATTTCGCAGTAGATGCGTCCTCTTTGGCCCTGAATTTTGGTTGCGAGAGGTCCTCATGGACGGCTCTCCTTAAGTTCTTTTCACACAAAGGATTTCCCTTTGTGTTGGATTAATATTTGTTTCTAAAAGAATCCTTAATCCCTGAAGATGGCCAAGAACATCTTCTTTGCAAAATTCTAAATTTTTTTTAATTCTAGGTCAAGGAAGCAATGCCCTTCGGCTATGTCAAAAGACGGAGGTCCCCGTAACCTTTCCCCCCGGGTTTTGGAAGGTCTGAATTGATACTATCTGAGAAAGATTCGCCACCCTTGTTGCTAAGTGATCGTGATTACCTGAACTTTCGTTCCTACCATAAATTCCAGTGAAAATACTCCCGATTGATATTCAAGCATTCGGACCAGAGATCGCAGGTATTTAAGTCTAGGTTGCTTAGAGAAAGGTCCTCGGAGCGATTGATAATTAATATCTGATTGTTGACCACTGAGAAAGTAAATTGGATAAGTAATAATTACAATTATAAATATGTTAACGGCTCTCCTAATTCCTCTAATGCATTATTGAATTATTAAAAGGAATCTCTTTTGAATTATTAAGAAGGCGACAATCTTGTGAATATTTGTGTCTAAAGATAATAATGTTTATAAATATGTTAACATCATTGAATAATTTCAATATCTTCTTATGCCTTAAAAATGATTGGCTAAAAGCCATAATATTATATCATATTAATATTGCATTGCTTAACAAAATATCATATTAATATTGCTTAACAAATAAAGATATTTTATAATTATTCAAATTAGTCATACTTTCGCAACTTTAACACCTGTTATATATGCTATGTTGTCCAGCTTGCATTTTGTAGGCCAGAGTAAGTTCTTCTCCTGGGTTGTTGAAAGGGTTGTAAGTTCATAATATATCTCCAAAGTATTCTATTTAATTTCATAATATTTTTTGAACTTGCATATCCATTTGTCAGAGTGAATTAACACAACGCAACTTGATCACGAGTCTTAATTGTGTCATCTTCTTTCCCTTCTGACATTTTTGGGCACAGTGTCCCAAGTGGTACGATATTTTCCGTTTGACTATTTGGTGCCATGACAAGGGCTTTCAAAGAGCTTCAAAGTACTCTCAAACGGTTTAGAGTCACTTTCAGTTTTCGCTTTGATTTCAGTCGGATATATAGACTGCAAGCAAAATATCAAACCATTTTACTAACCTTTTGGATTACACTGTTCTTTTTTTTCTTTTTTCGATTACAAGAATTTTCATTCACAAAAAGTACTGTTGATTCCAACCAACTTTAGCATCCACCATTTGCATGCGCACCACGCGCTTATTTAGGGTGTATCAACATTGATTATTTAGAGCGTATCAAAAGAGTTTATTTAAGGTGTTTTACATCCGTTCAGAGGGTGAAATTGCATTTAGGGAGTATCAGAGATTACTTAAAGTGCATCAAAGGAGATTATTTAAAATATACTAAAATAACCAACTCATTTAGGGTGTATTACGCCCTTCGGAGGGCGAAAACCGTTATGGCTTAATACTCAGGTCTATTAGGGCGTGGAGTTCAACATGTCTAGCGTAAGACCCAAGGGGTATTACGCAACTGCGTAGCGGACTGTGGCGTGTTTAGGCACCTATTTAAAGTGTATTACACTCGCTTAATAGATAGGCTGCAGCCAGCGGTATTCCTGAGTAGATTGACTAAACTATTTTGAAACATTGAATAAATTTAATCCCTGTTTTAAACCCTGAGCAACGCCGAGTACATTTTGTAGTTTTTAATAAAAAAGACAGCCTAGTTTTAGTTTTTCTACAATTTACATAATTTACGTACACATAAAATTAGCTTTTATGTGAATTATTACTGATTAAAAATTTTACTAAATTTCTACATTCTTGAACAAACATTTAAATGCATTTTAATTTGCATATTAAAATACTTGCAGTTCTGATTCGCCGCAATTTTGCAAAAATTAAAAAAAAAAATTGTGTCGATAAACATTCCGCTATAAATTGACATCTTACATTTCGCCTCTTTTATGCTTCACTTTCACATCCCCCCCCCCCCCCCCACCACCACCCGCTTAAAAATCTTATATGAAAGGTCACCTCGCCACTATCTCATACAATCATATTTCGCAGTGATTTGTACTACTTATATTACAATCAGTATTAGAATGCGAAAAGTATGTATCTTTTTTTTTATTACTTTCCTTATATACATAATGTATAAGGAAAGTATTGTGACGGGGGTCGAAAATTCGAATTCGAGTTTTCGACGGGAGAGCACATTTCAAGCATCCCTGATTACGAATCGAACATTTTTAAAGTGATGTCTGTGTGTGTGTGTGTGTGTGTGTGTGTGTGTCAGTGAGTCTGTGGAGACGATAACGGACGAACGAATGGACCGATTCGATACAAAAAAATTCGATACAAAATTTGGTACAAAAATTACAATCCGTAAACACTGGAAGCCTATTGTTTTTATAAGCAATCGAATGTTTAGAACCCCCCTAAATTTTCGAGTGAAATTTTGAAAAAATCGTCAGAAAATCAAACCCTCCAATAAAGTTACGCAAACAGACATTTCTTATGTAAATTTTCATTAGAAAACGAGTGACATAAATTTTAGAACGCTAACATAAATCGTTCTCGAGATATTGCACATTTAAAAAAAAATTACCAAAAATCATATTAATTAAAAAAAATAGTTCCTATTGAGAAACATGTTCACTTTTCATATGTAATACCATGCGATAAATTTGATGACATCAATGTCGTGGATCTAGCTCGTTCCATTCATGAAAAAAGGTACTTTGAGTAATACTTTTTTATTTGACTGACAATAATCATTTTTCTGCTATGAGAATAATTTATTTATCAGTCCAGAACGCTTAGTGATTCTTAGTGACGCTTAGTGACGCTTAGTGTAGAATCTGCTGTAAGAATAACTTATTTTGACGTTCATAACGCTTGGCGAGATTTTGGCGACGAATTTTAAGGAATGTTGTCAACTTGGCGACTTTTTTAATGTTTTCAAATTAACGAAAATCTCGCCAAATGGATAAAAATGACGCTAAATCAATGAAAATGACGACTCATTGACAAAAATTCAATATCTTAGAAAGAATATAAGTATCTACTATAAAAATAACCTATTTTCTTTTACTGTAAAAGTAGTAAATTCATTGCATTATATAAGAAAAGTCATGTGCTGCCCATATCAGATTTTTTTGAATTTCAGATTTAGTACCCAAGCTGTCCTTCTAAAATATTTCGTATAATTTCTTTAAGAGTTTATTTTTTGAAGTTGAGAACAGTTTAGTGATACTTATGGGTGACTTTGACTTCTCTGTGTTAATAAAAACTTTTTATATGATCGGCATCAATAGCGTAATGTAAATGATTATCAATCATTTACTGAAAATAAATTAATCGAAATGAATCACATGGTTCATAAGATATGAATTTTTTTTCTTTTATATAGTGTATTTCATTCTTGCCTGCGAATAAAAATTGCTTCTGTCAAATCAGTTTATGTTCGGAATATTGCAGTCACTGTAAGATATATAATTATATGAAAAAATTTCAAAATTTAATATTGTCAACAAGCTGAAAAATAATACAACTTGTACAATATAATATATAAAGTTTCATATTTACCAAAGTCTTTGAAGCGAGAAATTTCTTTATTAAATATTTTTATCTGTTCTCTGAAATATTTCTCTTTTTCTTTTTGAAATTCTAACAAAATATTAAAAATTGAGAATCAAAATACAAAATGTAAATTTACGTAAATAATTAGCACATATAATAATAAAGCAATTTAATTGCAGTTGATTATTTCACACAAATATCAAAGTTTATTAGATTGCCAACTTTATCTGAATCTTTAACAAGAATTTATATTTTAAAAATCCCTAGAGATAAAAACCATTTTAAAACAGGTCCAGAAGGTTTTTCTGGGGAGAGATATAATTGACATTTTTTGTGTCTCTCCAATATATACAATTAAGGGCTATTTATGGGCACATTCAAAATCTTAATTTCAAATACAAAATGTGCAGAATGATTAATAAGAAATAAATACAGAAAATGTATATTTTTGCTAAGTTTATATGTGACCCCCATAAAGTTTATACATACCCCCTCATTTCCGGATTGTCGAGATATTAATTAAAAACATGATATTAAATCTTTCACAGAAAAAACATCGTGCAGACGATTTTTTTACGAATCTTTATTTGAAGAAAATTATGCCATGTTGCTTGGCAACGGAATTTAATCATATGTGTTCATACGGCAGACGATTTTTATTCAATTTTGTCTCATTAAAATGATAAAGAAATGGACAGAAATATAAATTTCTATAAATGAACAGTTTTACATTTTTGATAAGGTTACAGTTAATGTCATGGGATTAAGATTAAAGTAACTATTGATATTTTAAAAATATTAAGCTTTTTGTTTTATTTTGGCAAGAGGTTTATAAATTCATATAATTCCGAATGCATTTAAATGGTTGTTGCAACGGTATAAAAAATGCTACGGGAATAACTTTTGCTACAATCTCTGAATGCATTCTGTTGCATGTTGACTTTATTTTGTCGTAAGTTATTCAAATGTCCTATTTTTGCAAACTGTGCAGAGTCAACTTTGACAATAAGAGCTTGCAATTTCGTCCCAATAGCTTAATTGTAGAGCGTGAGCTGACCATTTCGGAGATCCAGGGTTCGATTCCCGGTTGGAGCAGTAAGGCTCTTTACAACTGGTCTACAACTTTATAGTTGGTTTTTTCGTATTTTTTCTTTTGGACGAGGTTGTTGTATTCTGATAATAATCTGATTGATAAAAATCTCTGAAATCATCCCACTGTGATCATTGTTGCTCATGTACTTACCATTCTTGTTGATATGAGTGTTGTTTCTTTCCTGACAAACAAATACGCAGCATTCATCCCTGAATGCACGATGCAGTCTACTACAGTTCTCAGGAGGTGAGCAAGTTCTATTTCTACACATGCTAGGCCTACCAGAAGAACATGTGCACTCTTCGCATGGATCCCGTCCCCGAGGAGAGAAGATACCTCCTTCGTAAACTAGTTTCGCTTTTTGATCCAAACAAGGTGGGCTGTCTTTATCTGGAAAAGTAATTGATTAATTTGTTTAATTTGAAAGGAAAAACTATTAATACATTTCTTGCTAAGCAATAATATACTAATTAAACCGTTGCGAAATTTTCGCAATTGACAATGGGTACTACATTTCGTGAGGATTCTATTATTTACTATCAATTTATTCTACTTCTACTTTTTCTGATTCTAATTTATGTCCTAAACTTCTCAACTTTCATTCCGAAGAATAGCACACGTACGATTAGCCAAATCTATAAGTAGGGTGGGCTCTAAAATTACGGATCTGCCTTTCTGCCGAGTTCGTGCGTGTGTGTGTTTTGATCGTCCACGGGACGTAGGGGAGCTTCGAGAGTTATATATAGCCTGCAATCTTGTGAGTTTATATTTTGTGTCGTAGTTTGATCATCATAGGTTCAGATTGATAGTCAGTTTAGTAATACGTTACGTTTGAAGTTTATTGTAGATTAGTATGTCTTGGGTGGAATTTGTAATGATACCGTTCTACTTAATTTGTATATAGATTTGTAATATATATGTAGTTTGAGATACCAGCGAAGTTAGCTGTAAATAAATTTGTTTATATGTTAAATGTCGTGATTCTTTCGTCGAACTCATTAGGTTATTGGAAGTTTAATTCAGTTAAGTAAATTATAATGGTTCATATAAGAGTTCCGATCTTGGATTGAAGGAGAATAGTACTTTACAATTTGTCAAAGGACTTTTTATGTAGGGGAGGCTGGGGTTCAATGGACCACTTTTTTACATTTTGATGGTTTTCTCTTAAACGATGAGCAAAATTATCACTTTAATTGAGTATACATATTAGCTATATATTCAGATTTCTGCTACGCTTACTTAAAAAACAATAATTACAGTTACGTTTTGCTGTAGAATTTTTTAAATCACAAGGGGCAAAGTGGACCTCTGTCCTCCGAGGTCGGGGTACAATGGTTTGCACCATGCAGCACTATGGACCATGGCTAAATTAAAACAAAAATATGACACTGATTCATCTGTACATTTAAAAAATTATTTAGTATATAAACACAACAAATAGTAAGTTATTGAATTTCAATTCTTAATGGTCTTATTTTCAATTAAAATTTCACAATTGCCAGCTGTTACTCTTATCTACAAATTTAAGGTTTTTAAAAGTCATTCAATAAATATTAGAAGAAAATAATTATAGTATGCAAAATAGAAGAGAGAGGGTGAATGAAACATATTCAATTCCTAAAGAAATAATTCATTGAAATTAAGATTTGCAAGTGCCACACAAAATATTTTTGTGCATCTGAGAGTCTGCTATATTTTATGATATCGTATGTTCTGGAACGCATATTACAATATCTTGAATATTTATGTCAGATGCATCAATTTTTTCCGAAAACACAAAGATTTCCTAATTAGAGTGTTGTCGCATTAATCGCACAGATCAAGATTTATATCAATTCTTTCAATGACTAAATCAATGTAATATTTTTTATAAGAAATTTTATAAGCATATAATCGCCATAACCTTTGCTTCTGTGTTTAAATATTAGAGTCATGCTATAAAATATTTTCTGTTTTAGTGTATTATATTTTGCTCTAAATAGACATACTGCTGTCAGAATCATTTGAACTTTAAGATATATTTACAAGATATTTTTATTTATTTCCTTTAAAACAGTAATTAACTGTTTTTGAATATTCTTTCTGACTTTAACTGAAGCAGCTCTTTTTTGTTTTAATTATATCTCTTCTTTCTGCACGGCTTTTTCTTCTAGGATGTATTAACTTGTGCTGTTGAAGATTAAGAAAATATCATATGTAAGGCATCATGTTATCAAATCTTTAACATTCATTTTCTTACACTTAATTAGGTCATTCTCACTTGCAAAATCTGAAATTTTGAGTCATAATACTTCAAGTGTGTAAACTAGAACATAAACCATGCTGTTGTTGAAACCCAGACCGTCCGACCTACCAGAAAGGTGTAAGGTAACCGTTTGGACGGCCGGGAAGTGCCACCCAATTTAGACCGGAACCCAGTGGGGGAGGCATCCACAGGGACCGCACCCTCCTTCCCCTACCACCAACCTCTCGGAAGGACTTTCGGACCCACATGTTTAACGTGATCGTACTCCGCATGAACACGGCGGCAGTTTTGGCAGTGGCTGTGCGTAAATTCATTTATTAGAGCCAAGTAGTTCATCAGTTTGTGCTGAAAGGACTGATGTCTAACTTATATAAGAATATGGGATTCAATGGACCATATAAGAATATAGGGTACAATGGACTTGGGGTGCAATGGACCATAGTCCCTTTTACCCCAAGGGGTACACCTGGGGTACAATGGACCATAGTCCATTGTACCCTAGGTGTTGTGGTCCATTGTGCTCCATATGGAAGTTCAACAACAAACACAAATAAAATATATGCATTTTAAATTTATTGAATGGTAGTCAGATATGATATAAAAAGAAAAAAGTCTTTCCTTTATATTGTACTCAGACACTTCTTCCAAGTTACAATTTTTAAATGAAGAAAAGGACATCTGTACATCTGGAAATTTTTGCTTTCTATCTTATTTACTATCTATAAACTATCTACAAGTGCAAAATGGCATCATGAGTTGAGAACATGATATTTGGATATAGTACTTCAAGACGGTGTTGTTGATATACTGGATGATTAAGAAAAGATTACCCAAATTTACGAGCTGGTGGTACACACTAAACTAAGCATTTTCAGTCATAGTTTAACAGGTCGGAAATGAAACGTAAAGGTGCCAGTGGCCCTTTGATGGTGAAACTGATGAGGTGCGGCGAAAACACAAAAATGAGTTGGAACTCGTAATGGCTCAAAAGAGCGACCGCCAATCGGAATCCAACGATGACCGCCAACCCACGTTTCACAGCGGCGATAGAGAGATTGGCGAACTCTTTGGAACAGACCAGGTATGTCGCGCACTTCGGCAGGAGCGGCCGAAATTCTGGTGACGAGTTCCTCTTTAGATTCAAGGGGAATATCATAGACGAGACTACTTTTGAGATATCCCCACAAAAAGAAGTCAATGCACAACATATCGGGCGATCGAGGGCGCCAAGCTATGTAACCACCTCGCCCAATCCATCCACCTGTAACGCTTTTACAGTTCATTTCCGACCCGGTAAATTATGATGAAAATGCTTGGTTTGGTGTATACTACCACCTTGTAAAGTTTGGCCCATTATTTTAGAATCACCTTGTATATATAAAAATGTGAAGCATTGTGAAAGAACGTAAGAAAAAATAGAGGGGGGGTGGGGGGTCCACTGTGTCCCATTCTCCCCTATAACTAGAAAATGTTCTCGACGTTACCCGGGATTTAAAATAAGCGGTAATGGCTTAGCCCTGTATGCTCACCCATGCAACAGAATTTTATGTTACTAGGGGACTCTACCACTTGCTCGCTAAGCACCATCTAAGACGTTAAATATATTACAAATAGGCCAGAGGTTTTTTTTTTTATGTCAAACCTCCTTTATCAGTGGCAATCAATACAATATATGAGCCTGTGTATTTTCTCAGGGGCTGATTAACCAACCAAATTAGGAGCAGCACAACCACATGAAGGCCCCATTTTGATTTTGTGAGTATGGCCCAAGAAATTCCCATCAGTGCTCGAAATATTTTCTTACCCCATTGCCCTGGTCAAGTAACAGTTTTTATCAACAAATTGATTTTTTTAAACTGTTTTTCTGTACCAAATTTTCTAAACCATAGTCTATTTTATTATTTATTCATGGACGGTCCATGTTTACTTTTACAATTAGTTCTAACTTAAATATTAACGGCCATCCTACCTTTTGTCGTTTACAATTTAATATTTAAATGTAAAAAGAAATATGGGCAATACAATTTTGGACTCAGATAACCAAAATATTTCTGTGTTTGTTTGTACAGGCAAGATGGTATCTAACTTAACTATTTGACATAAAATTACATAAAAAAAGTGTATATCTAACTATTTGATAAATTACTTACATTAAAAAAATGTATAAATCTAACTATATGATAAATAACTCACATTAAAAAAAATATAAATCTCACATTTTCGCAAAAAAAATACATACAAAAAAGGGTAAATCTAACTATTTGACACATAACTTACATTTAAAAAAAAGCGTAAATCGGAAATGCAATTTGGGGGCCCCTTTGAATCTTTTGAAGGGAAGCATGTGCTTACCGTGCCTTTGAGATAACCAAATCCTGCATTTTCCTCCTTTATTGCATTGCCACTGATTAAAGACGTTTGATGTCAGAAAGTGCTCTGTATTATAATGTCTTTAATGGTGTCACATTAAAATGCTTTTTGCTAAACTAAAAATCTTTTTGTCTTTAATATTTACATTTAAAACATGACATGGAAAAACTGACACCGATTTCGCTATTGTCACAAACAACGCACTTTTCGAGGTTTCCTTGAAGAAAGAAGTCGTTGTTACATTTTTAAACTGGGGAAATTTTTCCTTTATTAACGATGCTTAGGGCCGTAGCCAGGCAGGGGCCAGAGGGGACTATGCCCTCCAAGAGGTATATATACCCCCCGATTAAAATATTAAATTTTTAATAGTGATATGAAATTTCATATAAAATATCATTCAAATTTTACATAAAAAATTTCTTTTGAGATTTTTGTTTAATAAATTACTTCGTTTTAAAAATATTTTTTTTAGCTGAATTTGTGATCATACTAATGAGCAATTTATTTACATATTTACATATGAGCAATTTATTTACATATACAAAATATTTAAAAGTCATGACAATAGTATTTAGGATACTTTTGTAT
Organism: Amaurobius ferox; assembly: GCA_951213105.1. Lineage (NCBI taxonomy): Eukaryota > Metazoa > Arthropoda > Arachnida > Araneae > Amaurobiidae > Amaurobius > Amaurobius ferox. Next base: position 110,270,561 of record OX578152.1, on the reverse strand, counting down.
TACAGTGGGGTTCACTGTTATAGAGTTAAAATCAGCTGATAATTAGGTAAGAGTTAATATTACGCATTAACTTGTATTAATTTTTGGAATGTTTCTACAAATTACTAACAGCTTTATTACTAGTTAATGCTTACATTAAAATCAATTGTCATTATTATATATTAATATTAATGTAGAGTAGCTGTTTGGATATTAATGATCTTTGCTTGCAAATATAAATATACAATTATTTGTTAATACTCTATAGGAATTGAAATTATATTAGTAGCTATTATGCTTTATAAATGCTAATGATTAATTGTGTTTTTGGTGAGCCCCTCCTTTAAGACTGTTGAGCCCGCTTGTACTTCCCTCCACCCCCTCTTGAATTTCTTTTCTGGCTACGGCCCTGGCGATGCTTAAGCCCCCATTACACGACAGTAATTTGGGACAACAAACTGTTCTCAAAACAGCTTTGGGACGTTCGGGACTTCACTCTATGCAGCACAGAACGAAAGTGACGTCACTCCAAGCAAGCTTCCCCATTTGCTGCTTGGAGTGATGTCACTTTCGTTCTGTGCTGCGTGAAGTGACGTCACAAACGTCCCAAAGCTGTTTTGCGAACGGTTTGTTGTCCCAAACTACTGTCGTGTAACAGGGGCTTTATGCACTTACCATACTCTCCTCGATAAGTGTTGTATGTAGCCGGACATACATACATACAGCACACGTTACTGACTGCGTGATACTGTCTACAGTTCTCAGGAGGTGAACAAGACATCGTTTTGCACATCTGAGGCCTACCGTTAAGACATTTGCACTGTTTGCAGGGATTACTGGCTGGAGGGGTGAAGAGAGCGTTGTGAGAAATTTCTTTCCCTCTATGATCCAGACAAGTTTGACCTTCAACTGAAAAAAAAAAAGTTAATTTAATTTGAAAAACAAATAAAAGCAAAGCACATTTTTAAGTACCGACTTTTATTATTAAAAGCTTTTATTGATTTTCTCATGTTCGATGGTTGTGTGTCTGTCTGTTTCAACATCTTTGATGATATTTTTACATATTTTCTCCATGTTCTAAAGATATGAAATTTAAGACCACGAAAGCTACATGCATTTATATGACTATGCGCAGTCGATTGAACGTGCTTGTAGCGCCTCTGGTGGCGAAATACGGAACTTAAGGAAGCTAACTCAGAAACCAGAGATATGCAGAAAAAAAAGTCCAATTACAAAATGAAATAGCGGCACTTGATTACTAAAAACTATGCATGGTTTAACGGAAACACTTACAGAAATGGACAAATATGATAAAGTAGTAAACATTTATAACGACACGGACGTTACGTGAGAAACAGGGAAAACTAACCTGCCGAAAACCTTCTGTACTGACTGTTCAAAATGTGCACCTTCAGCGACGATGTAAATCTGGATTGCGGACGGAAGTGCATCTCGAACAGCATGCAGGATCTCAGGGCATGCCCTGGCGATGCGTTGTTTTACCAAACTTGCTAGGACCAAGAATGGTTTTGCACTAATTAAGCACAGCTCTTTCATTTTGTAATTGACTTTTTTGCATGTTGCTTTCTGAGTTAATTTTCTTAAGTTCCGTATTTCGACACCAGGGGGGGCTGCAAGTACGTTCATTCTACAGTTCTAGTGTATTCATTCAGTTATTATTTATAAAAAGTTCAAAATTGAACTTTTTTGCCTATGTTGCTATCTGAGATAGTTTTTCTTAGTTCCGTATTTCGTCCCTAGGGGGCGATACAAACACTCATTCGACGGCGCTTAGTCATTTTCCTATAGGAACATAATTCCGTGGCGCTAACGATACGGAGTTTAAAAGTTATAGGGGTATATGGGCATCATGTTATAAATTATATTTGCTATCATGCTATAAATTATATTTGCTATCATGCCATAAATTATATTTGCTATCATGCTAGAAACTATATTTGCCATCATGCTATAAATTACATAATATCATTTGGAAACAAGCGTTAAGCATCAAATAGTAAAAATATCGATAAATATCAATATTTAAATAAACCAATGTTAAAAAGAAAAAAATATTGCGCAGTGAAGGTTACTCTTTTACCTGAAGGTATGGTTGGAAATTCCATAAGACGAACTCCATTGTCGTTGGCAAGAATTGCAGATATCTTGATGATTAACGCAAAAAGTACCAAACTCCGATTTTCCATCTATAAAAACACTAAAGTTACACATCTATCAATTGAAGATATTATTAATTAAAGCAGTGCCATAACTAGACATTTATAGCCTGGAGAGAGAACGAGAAAAAAAAAGAGGTGGCTTTGGTGGTAAACGATATTCACACAAAACAATTTAGTCCGATGTCGCCGAAAGAGTTTTGTGTGAATATCGTTCTGTAATATCAAAATAGTTCAAAATAATAATTTTTTTTTTTTTTATTTATTTATTTATTTTTTTTTTTTTATTCATTTAAGAAAGGATGCAAGCTACATAACATTGTCCCAGTAACAGTGTGCAAGTTCGGATATAATGCAAAATATACAGATTAAAATATAGTAAAATACATTAAAATGCAAACTATTGACAACACATGATTTTCAAAAGCACCTGCAATTGAATAAATGCATTAAAATATAAAATATTTACAACAGACGATTTTTAAATCCATTTCCGTTGAATAAAAAACATCAAGATTATCGGGGAAGTTGTCGTAAAGTTTAAAAAATTATTAATCGCACAATAAGAACCAATATTCGTACTAAAATTCCTGTCAGCAAATAAACTCATGCTCCTGGTTGAATACTGGGGAACATGAAATCCGATCCCGCCCAAGAGAGGGGAACAATCAGTTCTGTTATTGAACAAATTCTTGAAGAATGAATATCAAATGAAATCCCTTCTGTTCTGTAAGCTTATTTGTATTTCAAAAATTAAGAACACCTTCTGAAATCTAATTATATATCCTTGTGGGATTTTTAAAGGGTTATGCATTATTCGCTTACTGTTCATAGATAAAATACCGAAATTAGAACCACTTTTTCAAAATAGTTCAAAATATCGAAATTATAAGCACTAGATTTCAAAAACAAAGAACCTGGCCCGAATTTCAACTATATACCTTTGTAGGCCTTTTAAAATGCTATAAATTACTCATTTACTGTTAATCACTTGCTAGATAGGTTTTGCTAGATAAGCGTGTGTAAAAACGGAAAATTTTTATCTTCTTCAACTTGATAAGACGATTGCTCGAAAACTGTAAGAGCTTTGAAAAAACAAGTTATTCATCTAGAGACTGGATATCTTAATAAATATTTTTGCTTGTTACTGTTTGCATCCATCTTTTATAATTTAGCAACGCTTAAGAATTGAGCATTTTGTTATCAAATTTATGAAAATTCGATTTCTTGGGTGGAAAAAAGTTCCAGTAACATGCAACAAAATTAAATAAGAAAGATAATCATGCATAAAGCAATAATTATAAAAAACACTTTCCAACTAAAATTTTATTATATTTAACCATCTCTAAAACGCGATACATTCATCGGTGGCATTTTTTAAATTATCACAAAACTACAATAATTTATTTTAATAAAAACTTCAAACTTCATCGAAAAAAATGAACTTTTTTCAAATGACGTTATTTCTAGACGATTTATATTTATAAATCGTCTGGCTCTCTATGTAAATACAATGAATATTTTATTCATATCACTTTTATTCCAGACTCTAGAGTTAAACAATTTGGGAGAAACAAAATTTAGCAATTCTTATACAATTCATCTTACAATCATTAGTCTATATTCTGCATCCATTAAAATTAGGCTTCGTTGTAAAAATAATTGTCTTTAATTACTGCAGTCACAGGGTGGCTGCAGTAGCAGTATGTTAGCTAATTTATATTTTTATCATTATGAACAGTCTTTTACATCAATAGATTATACATTATACAGATATGCTGATGATCTGATTTGCTTAGTATATACTGAAAATTGTGTCATATATATAGATTTCTATCCTAACAATTTGGAATTAATTCCTAATAAAGCTACTATTAGTAAAAATATTAATTTTTTGGATTTAAATCTTATTATTGAACCTCCTAATAGTATTGTTACTAATTTATATGATAAAAAAGACTATTTTAATTTTAACATTAATAAAATCTTACCATTTAATTCCTGCAACTTGATTCTATTGTTTAGAAATATTATACTTAATCTGCTTTTTAGAAATTATAGATTATCTGAAAAAAAATTTCATGCTATACATATTAATAATCTAAAAATTACCAGCTCCATTAATAATCTAAGAATTACCGGCTCCATTGCATCGAACTACTGTCGATTTTTTCCTAAATCGGTTGATTTGATTTCAAACCATTGGTTTAATAGAGAAAAGTTAGGCTTTTTTAAAATTAATAATGTTTAATAGATAGACTATGTATAGCTTAGCGAAATCAAGTTTACATATTTTCAATGACCCCGCTACTATCAAATTTGCTTTTCTGCAAGTATACATGCAAATTATCTTTTGTAACACACCATGAAAATATGAATATACAGCGTATGAAAATATATTTATCAAAATATCTTAATTTACGTAAAGCCAGTATTAGTTCATTTAAAAAATAGTATTCTAACCTGTCAATTAGCTGGTAGTAAGAGAGAGAAATGGCAATACAAACAAATGAGAGAAAATCTGCTTTGCTTTTGCTTGGAAGATAAAAATAATGAGGATGAGAAAAGAAAAAATAGGGATTTTATGTGCATGGTGTCGCCATCTATATTTTAGTGATGAAAACTTGTTTCTCAATAATTAAATTTCTAATTCATGTCTATTATTTGAAACTAGAAATTCTAATTTATTAAAACATTTATTTCTTAATAATTAAATTTTCAATTCAGATCTATTTATGAAACTTGCCACATAACCCGTAAAATGACACAGAAAAATGAAAAAATTGTTTCTAAATAATAAACATAGATAATCATAAAATTGTGGCATAAAGTAAGTTATCTTTCTACTATTATAAATATCGGCTATTGCATCTTGATGAGTACAAAACCGGTTTATTTATGCTATTATATGTAATGCAAGCGTAATCCTAAATTTAGGAATTACTCCTATAGGTGGGTTCGGTATCTACAATTCTTTTATACGTCATATATCCCAAACTATTTACTATTATATATAAGTTCGTAAAATTAATAATTTTATTTGAGATACAATCTACTTTTTAACATATTAATCTTCCAAATCTTTAATAAAAACAAATAAGTATAAAAAAATATATTACTTTCACATTTAGTGTTCTAGCAAAACAAATTGCTTTCAGCAAATATAGATGGCGACACCATAAAAATTTCCCAGTATTTCAGTGCTTAGAATAAGTAATAATGTGATAAGTTCTAACATTATTCAATAATCCAACTTTGACAGATGAATTCATTTTGAACATTTCTGCACAAAACTTGAGCGTTGAAATGATGTGCATATTTGCAGTGTCGAAGACAGAATTCTTCGGTTTTTATGCAGCAACCTCCCTGAATACTCCATGTTTTATAAGATACTGACCCCTTTTCATAGCCTGCTTATACGGCCCGGGCCCTTATGCAACGTATCCTTTCGCGTCCCCCCCCCCCACCCCCACCACAACCCACTGAGACATATTATGTTAACCTTGTTTCTATTTATGGGACACAGCATTTAGATATATTTATATAGAGCAAATAGAAAACTTGTCCTCCCCCCCCCCCCAAATTGCATTCTCCCTCCCCCCGGCCCAAAATTCCTGAAAGGAATTCTCCCCCCCCCCCCCCCTCCGTTGTCGGCGGTCAACCTATCATCTGTATTTGTATATAAGGCCCTGAATGTGCATATTCAGAGCCTTTGAGAGGAGGGGCGAGGGGAGAGGCTGTTGTCTCCAGCCCTGGTTCTACCAGGGGCTCAGGACGAGCACGAACACCGGTTGCACAAGGTGACAAATTGTGTAAAAATGCAATGTAAAAATTTAAATAATAATAATAAATAAATAAACTTTTGGTAGTCTTTTGTTATTCACAATACACTGATGTTAAAATTTTAGGATGATAATGAATTTCATTCAACAGAAATTTTTGTATTCTAGTTTTATTTAAATTTTACGCTACACATACAAATGTATTACTGACACCGAGAATGCTAAAGTTTTGTTTTATCAATTTTGCGTGCCCTTGAAAAAACTAAAATATTTAGTAAGGGAATTTCGCTCTATGGCCAATTTTAAATTATTTTTAAAATTCTTCTTAAATAAAATTAAAATGAAATTTTTCAAATTGCACAACCTTGTATTTCAGATACAAGATGGCGATACTGTAAGCGTTATTATTTTGCTATCTGTTCCTTTCCTTACTTCTGTCTTTGTCTCTACGCAGGAAGTTTTCGATGACTTTTGCGCATCTAGAATGTTTACGGCGCCATTTTGAATTTGATTTGAAGTTGCCATAGGTGACTGTCGAAAATGAGCTTACATTTGTAATTTCAGGTATGATACTTTGACTATACTTTGCTTTTCAACTTTAAATTGTGTAGATAATTATATTTAGTGCTTCAACATACTGTTTCTTAAACAAAATACAATTAAACTTCTTAATAGTGAGCATTCGCCGTCGATGAAAAAATCTCCAGTATCAAGAAGTATCTGCTAACGCGTACCAATTATGAAGATTTTAATGTCTTTGGTGCTAGCTAGACCACATAGAAAATTGCTATATTTTAATATGCAGATATTTATATATATAATATATATATATATGTCTGTATTTTTAAATTGAAAGTGATATTTTATTTGTATACCATATTATTTTAAATTATGTCACTTTGTATTTTATTTGCACACAAGACAGCTGTCTTGAATTTTGTTTATTTCTGTACACAAGATAGCTGTCTTAAATTTTGAATCTCATATTTTATTTTTGTACGCAGGTAGCTATTTAAAGTTATGACACTTTTGATAGTTTATTCGTATGCAAAACAGCTATTTTGAGTTGACACTTTTGAAATTTTTATTCGTATACAAAAGACATGTATTTTGAATTCAGATTTTCGTTATTCTGAAACTTTTTTTATGTACACAGGATTTTTGTTATTGCAATACATTATTATATACACAAAATATAACTATTTTCGAATAGAGGTATTTTGCAAAATAGCATCTCTATTTGAATCGTTTTTTTTTTAAAATAAATCATATGTTTTCAAAATTTTTCAGAAATCACTAAAAACTGTATAAGTCGGAATAAAATTAAAATTGCAAACTAAAATTTCAACATATGTTTATACAACGCATTTAGTAATCATTTTTGTTCTTGCTACAAGGTTTCGGTGAAAAATTTTCAAAATTATATAATTTTTAAGTTTGTTTCATGACGTACGTGTCTGCAAGTAACGAAAGTTCAAAGTCAGGAAAATCTTTTAAAAAATGACTATATTGTCAAATTAACTGGAGTGTATCTTAATTAGACTTCTCATACCAAAGTCCCTTTTAACCAACTTGTAATTTTCTTTTCTTGTAAAGTTTGCAAGAAAAATTTTAAAGTTCTATATCGTTGGTTTGAATGATCACAATTATAGCACTTTACCCTTTATTTAACCTTTTGCTTACGGGTGGGACAACGTCAATCTCAAACGAAGAACCTCTCAAAAAGGCAGGTATTTGACATACCCTATCCCAAACAATTCGACCACCCTTTGCAGGCATTGGCGTCCATGGACGCCAATGTTAATAAATTGATATTTTGGGGGATTTTTTGGGTAGCATACCCCCTTCTTTCAGGCATATAGATTGACGGCATTCGCCATCTGATTCCGTCTCGTTTTCATGGGTACCTCTACTTGTTCATTAAATGCAGTTGCTCAGTATCAATTACCACATAGAAGTTTTAATGTTCATCTGGAACTCTAATCTTGACATCTTTTATATTGCCAATCTTATTTTTACTTTCTCATACTATGTATTATAGAAAAGATAAAGTATTGTTTTCAGGAAAATTTTCGAATTCGAGATTTTGATGCCAATATATATTTTATGCCCTCCTGAACACGTTTTGACTATTTTTGGAGTGATGTCCTTCTGTCTCTATGTCTGTGGTCGATTTCTTGTGTACACTATAGCGGCCACAAATATTAATGGATTTTCACGAAACTTTATATCCGGCTTTGTTATAAAAGAATCTAGAATTGATAGAATTTTTTTTTTCTTTTTTTTTAATTTGAGCTGTAACTTTGAAGTTGATTCGAAATTTTATATTTATTTTTAATGGCAGCATAGGACGTAATTTGACAAAATCATGTATAAAAGGGTTTACTTATGCATGATTACTTACACGGGTTACTTAAAAGGGTTGTACTTATGCATTACTTACAAGATTACTTAAAAGGGTTTACTTATGTATGATACTACTTATGCCTCAATGATTACGAGACTTGATAGTTTCAATCATTATTGTGAAAAACAGCAATTTTTATGTTCGTGACGTTATTAGCTTCCTCTTGGGGGGGGGGGGGGGTGATGAGAGGGAATGAAAATTATTTTTAAATGAGTTAATATAAGTTTGCGAAACAATTCACTGCTTCACCTTCTATTAAAACTTCGTTAAAATCTTGGGGCATATACATTTCGTGTACTATTCTCTGCTGTGAAGTGAAGTCAATTGCCAGTGATGCCATTATTAGGCCCTCTAGTTTTTGTCCCATGATGTTCTCCCTTTTCGCATTTGATAGGGCTCTCGTTACATACGCTTTGAGAAACATTTTTATTACTTTCCTTATATACATAATGTATAAGGAAAGTATTGTGACGAGGTCGAAAATTCGAATTCGAGTTTTCGACGGGAGAGCACGTTTCAAGCATCCCTGATCACGAATCAAACATTTTTGAAGTGATGTCTGTCTGTGTGTGTGTGTGTGTGTGAAAGTATGTGTGTGTGTGTGAAAGTATGTGTGTGTGTGTGTGTGAAAGTATGTGTGTGTGTGTGTGAAAGTATGTGTGTGTGTGTGTGTGTGTGTCAGTGAGCCTGTGGAGACGATAACTGACTAACGAATGGACCGATTCCAACGAAATTTGGTACAAAAATCACAATCCGTAAACACTGGAAGCCTATTGTTTTTATACGTAATCGAATGTTCCGAACCCCACCCCTCCCCTAAATTTTCGAGTGAAATTTTGAAAAAATCAAAACCGCTAATAAAGTTACGCAAATAGACATTTCTTATGCAATTTTTCATTAGAAAGCGATTGACATAAATTTTATAACGCTAAGATGAACCGTTCTCGAGATATTGCAAATTTTTCAAACAAAAATATCAAAAAGTCATATAAAATAAAAAAAAATATTTCCTATTAAGAAACATGTTCATTTTTCATATATAATGCCATGCGATAAATTTGGTGACATCGTTCTCGTGGATATAGCTCGTTCCATTCATGAAAAAAGATATTTTGAGTAATACTTTTGTATTTGAACGTCAATAGTCATTTATCTGCTGTAAGAATAACTTATTTCTTTGTCCATAACGCTTGGCGATATTTTGGCGACGAATTTGGTGGAATGTCGCCAACTTGGCGACTTTTTTAAATCTTACTAAGCGAAAAACTCGCTAAATGGATAAAAATGACGCTAAATCAATGACGACTCATTGATGATGACGACATGGAAAATGACGACTCATTGACGAAAATTCAATATCTTGGAAAGAATATAAATAACTATTATAAAAATAATCTATTTGTTTTACTGTAAAAGTAGTAAATTCATTGCATTATATAAGGAAAGTCATGCGCTGCCCACATCAGATTTTTTAAACATGTTATGGATATATTTTGTGTCATTGTTACCGTATTTATCACAAAAATAACTTTAATTAGTTATAAATCTTAATACATGTAATTGTTATAATAACGATAAAATACTTTTATATTTTAATAAAATTTTTGAGGAATATATTGTTTTGGGTTAGACCTCGAAAATATCTCAGCTTTCTTTGGGTCTATTACCGCCGCTTAATCGCGCTTAATACTAGTTACTTTACTAGCTATGTGCCATATCTAACCAGATGCAAATTTCAAGAAGATTTAGCTCAGGCTACATGATCTGCATTGGTGAAGCTCATTCTCGCATAAGCCGCCTACAGGTTCGCATAATCAGGAATTACTTTATTATTGCTTGGCAGTTCAACTCCAGATCTGAGTGGACATTTTCAGGCCAAAAGATACTATATTTATCAAGTGTCGCTGTCTACCATGCATTTATTGTAGAGTAATAAAAATAATTACACCCAGTGCTGTTTTCCTAGAAAAAAATCTGATGTGGGCAGCACATGACTTTCCTTATATAATTTAATGAATTTACTACTTTTACAGCTAAAAAAATGTTATTCTTATAGTAGATACTTATATTCTTTCCAAGATATTGAATTTTCTTCAACGAGTCGTCGTTTTCATTGATTTAGCGTCATTTTTATCCATTCGGCGAGATTTTCGTTAATTTGGCACCATTTAAAAATGCCGCCAAATTGGCGACCTCTCGCCAAATTCGTCGCCAAGCGTTATGAACAGAGAAATAAGTTATTCTTACAGCAGATAAATGACTATTGGCGTCCAAATACAAAATAGTTACTCAAAGTATCTTTTCTCATGAAAGGAACGAGCTAGATCCACAAGAATTATAACAAAATTTATCGCATGATATTACATATGAAAAGTGAATATGTTTCTAAACAGTTAATATTTTCTTTTAATTTATAGGATTTTTTGATAAATTTATTTGAAAAATGTGCAATATCTCAAGAACGGTTAATGCTAGCGTTCTAAAGTTTATGTCAATCGTTTTCTAAGGAAAAATTACATAAGAAATGTCTATTTGCGCAACTTTATTAAAGATTTTGATTTTTTGATGATTTTTTCAATATTTCACTCAAAAATTTAGGGAGGTTCTGAACATTCGATTGTGTTTAAAAACAATAAGCTTCCAGTATTCATGGATTGTGATTTTTGTAACAAATTTCATTAGAATCGCTCCATTCGTTCGTGAGATATCCTCTCCACAGACTCACTGACACACACACAGTCATCACTTCAAAAATGTTCGATTCGTGATCAGGGATACTTGAAACGTGCTCTCCCGTCAAAAACTCGATTTCGAATTTTCGACCCCGTCACAATACTTTTCTTATACATTATGTATATAAGGAAAGTAAAAACGGTGGGTGCACATCCCACTGAAATAAAAGACTTGGTCTAAGGGGCTGTGCTTACAAACAAATCCTTGATTTCACTTCAGTTCTTTAATTAAAATTTAATTAACTTAGTTGATTTATTAATTTACATATCTGTTTTCTTCACACCACAAATCAATTTAAAACGCGAGAGTGGTTAAAATCGCTGACGCCGTACAATAATGAAGAAACGGTAATAAATTATTTGGAGTTCCCATTTCTTGAGTGAGGAATATTCCGTTGTTTTATATCTCCGAAACTAATAGAAATTAGTAAGCAATTGATACTTTGATTTTCAGAACTGTTACAATTTAAATTACGCTTAATGAATGCAAAACATAAGTGTAAGAATGTGTTAGATTCTAACGGTGTTTTATTCCTTTGTGGTAGGGAATAAAACACCGATTGTCTCACACACTCAATTGTCTTGCGGAGAGATGTAATTTATAATGAAAATTCTAAAATTTCGAACAAATTAAACATAAAATATTTTTCCATAAAGGTGGAAAAAGCCTGATTACACCATATGGCCCAAAATATATTTATATTTTTAAATTATCACAAGATCAAATGTGACAAAAACTCAGCATCAAATATACATTTCAAGTTGAATCATGAAATTGCATTAGCTGTCGATGAAGCCTTGTACTGCATAGTGCCCACTAATTTTAAATAGTTCAATATATAAATTATTAACTGCTAATATAAGTCGTCGTCTACAAATCGTTGAAATCAATTTTCTTCTAAGATAGATTAAAATGTTACTTATGGTTATTTGAATTTGATAAAAGTATACTTATTAATAATTTTCTGGAACTTAGAATACTTTTCTTTTAATCAGGTTCAGGTGTTCCCTCAGAAATTTTTTGGCTGTCACCGACGAAGTGCTAGCGAAGTCTTGACCAGGGCTGTTCTACATTTTTCTGTTGTTTTCCAACTTAGTATGTTTCAAAGTAAGTAATTTTGTTTTATGTTACAACTAGTATTCTATCCTTTTAAAGATGGGAAGGACGAATACACTAAAAAATAAATTTGCAAATTTTCTTCTATGAATTTTATTTTGTTTTAACAATGTTTCGCACTACATTGAAAATATTCATATTATTCAAAGTTATATCAGATTCTATTCCATAGTCGATATTGTAAGTGTGCAAAATTTCAGTCTTCTAGGTCACCGGGAGGGATTTGGAAGAGCCTGGCAAATCTTTCGAATTCCATTTTGCTTGCTTCTAGGGAAGAAATCGAAAATTCTATTTCTTAATATACTCGTATTTCGTCTCGTAGTCGATAAACAAACAATGATTCAGCCTTCTAGGTCAAGTGTTGAAGACTCTCCCACTTGTCCTAGGACTTGAGCAACCATTTCTAGGTCAAGTGTGTAACATTTTAGCATTCTAGGCCACAGCGAGGGTGATGGCTGAAATATCTAGAAAAACAAAAATACATACGACAATTATTATATAGTTGCTAATTTTTTCCATCAGATGACAGTCCAGGTAATGTTTTGTATTGTAGGGCCTATAGGGTCTGGTGGCCTCTCTTCTAAACAGATGTAGTGAATGTTTAAAAATGCTATAAATGACTTTTCACAAACGACATTCCAAAAATCGGTCATACGTTTCATGTATCGAAAATTTTTGTAGTTTCTTATTTTATTGTATAAAAAATAGTTTCATCAAGAATTTTCGAATTCGACATTTTGGCAGAAAAAAACCAGAATCTGTAGTGGTTCCAGTTAGATGGACTCGAAATGATTTTTCATGAATAATACCTTTCTTTGGGGGTGATTTGTCTTTTATAAGCATCTTCAAAACAGCTCGGAATATTGAAATTAGAACAACCTTTTCAAAATAGTTCAACGTATTTCAAATATCAAAATTATAGCCGCTATATATTTTAAAAACTGAAAATTTGGTTCGAAATCCAATTACATATTCTTATAGGGATTTTAATTAAAAGGCTACAAATTACTTGATTAGTTTACAGATAAGATTTTGTTTTAGAGATATAAGCATTACAAACTTAAAAAACGGTAAATATTTCAATCTTCTTGAATATGACAAGATAATAGCGAAAACTATAATAGCGTTGTAAAAACAAATTATTAACCTAGAAACTGCATTTCTTATTGAAAATTTTTGACGCGTTTTTTCTATATTCACTCAAACCTATATTTGTGCGGTGTGTAGGGACCGCATAAAAGAAAACGCATAAAAAAAATCGCACCAAACTTCACGAGTAGCTATAAAAAATAGTTTTCGCAACGCAATTTAAAAGTATTTTTTTTATGCGGTGAATAGGGGCCGCATAAAAAAAGTCTCACGTAGAAAATAACTCGAAACCTTACGAAATAACTAGGAATTGCTTTTTTAAACGAAATCAAGACACGAGGCTTGGCAGCTACTTGGAATCTCGCCAAACCTTTTGGAATCTGATTTAGAAAATACACATGCGAACATTTTTAAATATTTTATTTACATATGTACTTATTTTACACATACAAAACTTTTCAAAACGTATAACCATTATCCTTCGTTGTCTGACAATGCGCGAACTTTCTTGTGGTAAACTGGTTCAAAATCGCTTTCGTCACTTGAAGATACTACCTCGCACTCGTTTAGAGTTGACTTTTTTTCAGTTACCATGTATCGGTGATCAGTTTTTGCGACGACTGTTGTTTCACTAGACGCTTGTATATGTCTCGGTAGCCAGATATACAAGATTGAAGCTCCTTTTGGAATTTTGAAGTTCTTTCAGAATTGACATCGGAAAACTAAATGCCCGATCAAACCTACTAATTTTTTTTATTGATAACTTCGTCAATTATGTTCCAATTTGATTGAAATTTTCATATACCGCACAAAAAAAATCGCACAAATAAAAAATCGCACAAAAACAGGTTTGAGTGTATTTATATCTTTTATAGATCAGAAGATATTTCGAATGAAAGTAAGCAAAATGAGGCAAAATCTCGCTCGAACAAAACCGTTTGTTTTTCGAAAAAAAAAAAAAGCGTTTAAAATATTGAAATTATTTTTATATATTCATAATTCAGATCCTATTTCCGACAAAATAAGAAACATTGTTTACATTTTTATCTATTAGGGTTATAAGTGTACAAAGTGATCACATTTTTCTTTATTTCCGTTTTACCTTACACCCCAACCATAGATATTTATTTCACATCAAAAACTTGAATACTTCAAATATTTCCCTTAGGACCTATTTTCCTTCAAATATAATCCTTCAAGGAAAGTTCGATCGAATGTTCTTGTTGTTATCCAGAATATTCTTGTAGTTATTCCGAATATTTTCTTACCTAAAATTATGAATACTTGAGTGTTATATTGATGTTCGTAATGCTTCTAGGCGAAACACATCTTCATATATCCCGATTTCTGGGGCTTCGGAGTGTAACACGGGTGTTCAAAACATTTTCAAAATTTAAATCATTTAAAAGTGAACATATAATAAATTTTTAGATTTAAATTTGAAAGTAAACATTTTTAGATCTAAATCTGAAAAATGAACCAAAGCATTTAAATTATTATAAAGAAACAAAAATTATTTTAAAATTTAACTTAATTTATAGTAAAAAAGAAATATTTTGGAAATATATTTTGATTCATAAAACATATTTAGTATTTTTACGTTTCCTGCACGTTCATCATTTTGTGCCTTTGATATTGTTTGTATTGTGTTTAATCAGCGTTTTATGGCAACCCTGTAAATTTCGATCTAAAGAAAAATCACAAATTTGAGACTTTTGTTAAAGTGAGCAATGGGAGTCAGTAGAGTACTCTGGTTACGAATAGTAAAAATTAAAAATACTACATAAAAAATTCCTTTATACCCTTCCTCCAAATTCATTATAAAAATCAGAGCATGAAAGTGCCTTTTTTTTTACCCACTTTATTTTAACTCTGTGATGGACTTGCGTTTGAAAATTTAATAAAGTTTCAGTTCACAAAATTTGGCGAAATATTGCTAAGTGTAGCGATTTTTAAATTTAAGAAAATGACACTAAAGTAACCGAAGTGACTTCTAATTGATGAAAATTCAATATTTTCAAAAACTAAATTCATTTTCTTCGACAGTCTCTATCGTTTGAGTGGAATTATTATTATTGATTCGAAATATACAGAGTTTCATTATTTGTGAGACAGGTACGTTTTGTTAGGGGGGAGCCGTCTAGGGTTTTGTAAATTAATTTTATGAGTTAAATGACTACGTTGTTGTTCAAAGTAAAATTTTGAATTCAAACATTTAAATATAGTTAAAATAAATAAATAAATAAAAAATGTTTTTCATGTATCCACTTTTCAAATGGCTCCCTCAAAAAACAGAAAAGGCACTAGCTGATTAAATATAAATTTTAATAGTTAATATATTGTAAATTATTTGCTCTTAACCACCTACTTTTAAGCTGTAGATTCAAATTGTTAAGCGAATTTTTTTTTTACTTTATAGAACGTTATAAAAGTGGTATAGTAAGAAATGCGTTTTATTAATTTTTTATGTTATTTTAATGTAAGTACTTTTATATTCTAGAAAAAATCCTGGAGAAGCTCTGCGGTGCGAATAATATTTGGGTTTGGGGATCCTGTGGTGCGGAGTTTGAATCAAATTTACTAGTTGATGCGTAGTGCTTGGATGTTCAAAGGGATGAATACAGCAACCGTAGAGCATCAAACCCACCTTGCGCTGTAGATGTCCATTACTCCTGCTTTCGTGCAACATAAAGGTAAGTTCTATTATCAATTAAAAGTTCATAATTCATTCGTTAAGTCCCCAATCTTGATAAATGTTAAAGATAATTCTACTGTATTTTATTTTTGAGTCTGACATGCGAAATTCGTAAAAACCGTATTTAAGTTAGTACATGTATATTCTTATTTAAAACAAACTATAAGCAAAACATTTACAGAGGAGCTTTAACAGGATGGCCTCTGATGTGTAGACTTCTTTTCCGACCGAACTACGCTGCTTTATATTCTTTGCACATATTGTGATATATAAGAACAGTTTTGAAATTAAATGGAAAATTGAAACCCCAGTTTACGGGGAATTTGAACATTTCAGGCTCTTTACAATACGAATAGATACTTTTAACATTCTCTCTCTCTCTCTCTCTCTCTCTATATATATATATATATATATATATATATATATATATATATATATATATATATATATATATATATATATATATATATATATATATATATATATAAGATTTAAAATGAAAAAAGAAATTATATAGATGGAATGATTGTTTTTACAGGGTTGCAGAAAGGTCAAGGGGGATTGCGACCCCTATTTCCTGGTTAGAAGCTAGCTTTGACTTCATGAAAACGCTCCCAGAGACTCTGCACGCCCGAAACAACAATCGATCATGTCCGTGGGGAAAAAATGGCCGAATCCCAGACAACATAAAAAATGATCTAAATGACAAAAATTGGAAATTTTACTAACCAGCAAGACGAGAATCTTGGAAGAGTTGCATAAAGCGTATATACTTCGAATAGGAAAGCATACATAAAAAAGTCGCGTCTAACTTATAGAGCCATCTGGATGTGAAACAATCAGATAATCCTAGGTAAGAGTTGAGTTGTATTGTATGATGTCGGATAAATTAACATAATTTTTATCACTATAATTTCTGCAAAAGACATCATAATAGTGCTGTACAAAGCGGAAGGGATATGAGGGTTATGATGCATCATGCATTTATTAAATTCTGTAATAGATGAGTTTAATAATCTGTATCTGTTCAAGTGATTTACGATTAAATTACGTTGTACGTTTAAACTCAAGTTGGTATTCCAGTGGGTAAAATAATTGATCTTGCAGTCATATAGATGTCTCTTGTCAAATAATTTATAACATAATTTCTGTTCCAAATTATAATAAATAGTGATGTCAAGGAAATCAACTGTTCCTATCTTCGCTGACTCCGATTCGATTAGTTCAAGACACGGTGGGTAGAATGTAAAATCAAATATAGTATATTGATTATCCACTCCAATCATGACGTCATCAACGAATCTAAAGAATGGTATTTCACTAATTAAATGCGTGCCTTTCTCATAATGATGTAAGTAAAAATCCGCAAGTAACGAGGAACATCCCCCTCCCATTGGGATGCCTTTGATTTGTCTATAAAATGCGATTCCATTATATAGTATATTCTCAAATATGACAATCTTAAGGAGGCTTTTGTACTTGTTGGTTTCCACATATTTGTGTAAATCTGAAGTAATATAAATTTCCATTAAAATATTAAAGAGATCTTGTAAGTTGATATTGTTAAATAGGTCTTTAAAATCAAACATTCTAAAATAAAATCTTTCAGAATAAGTTTTCAATCTGTCGACCACTTCATAACTGTTTTTAATCATAACTGAGCCCTCTTTTCGTATTTTCTTCATAACAGGTGTTAATAGTTTTAATAAAATGGAATTTACTTTGGTTAAATAGGTATTACAACCTATAGTGACAGGTCTAAATTTAACAGGGTTTTTATGGATTTTTGGTATGAGCACTAAATAAGGAAATTTGACAACTGTAATATTAATACCAATTTGTTTATAGAGGGCTATAATTTATCCGACATCATACAATACAACTCAACTCTTACCTAGGATTATCTGATTGTTTCACATCCAGATGGCTCTATAAGTTAGACGCGACTTTTTTATGTATGCTTTCCTATTCGAAGTATATACGCTTTATGCAACTCTTCCAAGATTCTCGTCTTGCTGGTTAGTAAAATTTCCAATTTTTGTCATTTAGATCATTTTTTATGTTGTCTGGGATTCGGCCATTTTTTCCCCACGGACATGATCGATTGTTGTTTCGGGCGTGCAGAGTCTCTGGGAGCGTTTTCATGAAGTCAAAGCTAGCTTCTAACCAGGAAATAGGGGTCGCAATCCCCCTTGACCTTTCTGCAACCCTGTAAAAACAATCATTCCATCTATATAATTTCTTTTTTCATTTTAAATCTTATTTTTCAAGACTATGATAGTGCGGCAATTTGCGCCTTTCTCTTTCTTGGATTTCATACTTTTTGGGATTGTATTTCTTTATATATATATATATATATATATATATATATATATATATCCCTCTCCCCCTTTCTCTCCCTCCCCCTCTCTCCCTTTCTCTCTTCCCTCTCACACTATCAATTTATCTATATCTATCTATCTATCGCGCGCTATGTATGTATCCTCTCTGTCTGTCTGTCTGTCTGTGCGTGCCATGTATGTATGCACTTTAACTCTTCCTCTCTGTCTATCTGAGCCATGTACGTATCCCTCCCCCCCTCTCTCTCTCTCTCTCTGTGTGTGTGTGCGAGAGAAACGTGTATGTATTCCCTCTCTGGCTCTCTGTGTGTGTCTATCTGAAACATGTATGTATCCTTTCTCCTCTCTCTCTCTGTCAATCTGAGCTATGCTTGTATCCCCTCTATCTCTGAAACTATCCGACGAAGCGTTATACACTTCTACGTTATAAGCGACAATTCTGCGTTATCTCGGTGCTGAGGTTTAGTATGAATTGAAAAAATCAATCCGTCAATTTTTTTTTTCGAAACCGCAATAATAAACAAAATCTAACGTAAAAGACTGTTTTAATGTCTTAATTAAATGCTTCTTTACTACGCAATTTCTGATGACCAAGCAAACAACAACGCTCAATCCTTAAACGAAACGGAAAATATTTTGAAACAAATCGGATTTCTATTCTTTTTTATTCTATTGTTGGCAGCACATGACTTTCACTACATAATGCAATTACTTTATTTCTTTCACAACGACATAATGGTGTACAAGCGATAAATTCATTTCAAAAATGCGAAATACCTCGAGAACGGTCCATGCTAACGTTTTAAAGTTTGCATAAATCGTTTTTTAATTAAAAATGGCAAATTAAATGATTATATACTTTACAGTATTCAAAATTCTGAATTTTTAATAATTTTTCAAAAATGTTATCTAAAATTAAACAATATCACGAAACAGTTCATTTTATGTTAGTTTATATCACTCATTTTCTAATGAAAAACTACGTCTTAAATAATTATTATTGAAAGTGTTGATTTTTTAAAGAATTAAAAAGTAGCTATTCAAAAATAGGAGCTCTTCTGAACATTCCTTCGCGTTTAAATTCAATAGTGTCACGGTATTCACTGATGTAATAATATTACCCGATTATATTCAAAACTCTTCATTCATTTGTAATATATTGCATCAACACACTTCACCTCAAAAACGTCCGAGCTCAGGAATGCTTGGAAAGCTCTCTTCCGTCGAAAACTCGAATTCAAATTTTCGACCTCATCGCAATGTTTTCTCTATACATTATACTATGTATGTAGGGAAAGTAATAACTATTCCTCTTATGTATTATTTTCTGCGATAAAATTTAAATCCATGCATTGCGTAATATATAAAGCGAAATTAATGTAGGTCTGTAGGGAAAGGAAACTCATGTGCTACCTAAATCAGATTTTTTTCAAGTAATTTTATTTGAATAATTTTAATCATATTCCAGTTTTCGACAAAAGACCACGTTTGAACATGAATCGAACGTTTTTGAGTTGATATCTTGCGTGTGTGTCCATAAGTCTGTGGATGCGATATCTTCCGAACGAATGGATCGTTTGTAACGAAATTTGGTACAATCAGTAAGTAAATAATGGAGCCCTCTTGGTTAAATTTCATAGAAGCGAAGTAACTTTGTGGCGAGAAAACGCCAAAATTGTTCGAGAAAATAATGCAGGTGGCGTTGCAGTACAGTAAGTCCCTCTGCATCGTATGTATATATAGTAAAATGCTCGTAATGAATTAAATAATATTTATTCAAATTGTTAATTTTTGAGACTTATCAGTTCAATGCAAATAGGAATTCAAACAATTTTCCTTCGTATTCAAATTTGCTTCACCTCTTAATTTAATTTTGTCTGTATATGCTGAACCCTTTTTAACACTTTACAACAAAGTTGAAAAGTGTTTATGACTTTGTTCATTCTGTCTGTCTGTCAGCACGATAACTGCCGTAAAAATGACTTAATCAAAATGAAATTTCAGTTTGTTGTTCAGACGGTCTGTAGGACCTATGGGAATATAAATGAATAATATCACCCAATTAGTTTTGGAATGAACCCGGGTTGAAAAAATGAAATACATTGAACCCTATGAGATGAAATTTTTCAAAAATTTTTTAAGTGGATTTAAAATTCAGAAATTACTTCGAAAAATTTAGGTAATATTTAAATTGTTTCATAAAATATATAAAAAAGTCATCAAAATATAGTCAGTAGTTTTTAAAATAAAAATTAAAATAATAATTAAACCTCTTATATGAAGAGATCACGTGACTATGATATGAAAAAATCACGCGACCAACTTCAAAATTAAATATGGCATCCATCTTGTCTCAAAATCGTGATTTTTAAAGTTCTTTTTAAATCATATTGAGTGTTGTATCCGTCCTAAAGCCGCTTTATTTTTGCATAAATTATGTGCATCTATATACTGAAATAACGCAATTACAATATATTTGAGTTTAAATGATCATCCAAATTTGATTATTTCTATAACGAAGCCTATTTTTCACTTATGTAAAATGCAAACAGCAAAATATGCAGACTGAGTTGTATAAGAATTGCTGTATTTCTTTAACGCAAAATTATTTAGATCATGGAATCTGCATAGCTGATATGAATGAAATATTCATTGATTTTACAGAGAGAAGGACGATTTTTTTCGATGAAGTTTTAAGCATAGAGTTTAATTACGTGTAGCTCCATGGTCTTAATTTTTAAATAAAATAAATTATCATAGTATTTTGATGAATGAAATGAATGGAAATATATTTTTGAATGAAATGCTGCTTTATAGAGAGAGCCAGGCTTGATATTTTTTCTATGACGTCATTTGAATGAATTTCAGTTGTTTTCGATGAAGTTTTCAAATATAATAAATTATTGTAGTATTACGATAATTTAAAAAATATTACCGAGGAATGTATTGCATTTCAGAGATGTTTAAACCAGGCAATTTATATTTCAATGCCGTCATTTGAATGAAGTTCATTTTTTTTCGATGAAGGTTTAAGTTTTCAAATATAATAAATTAATGTAGTGTTGTGATAAGTTTTAAACTATTACCGAGGAATGTATTGCATTTTAGAGATGTTTAAATAAAATTTCATTGAAGTTAGAAAGTGTTTCATAATCAATGCTTTAAGCATGATTGATCTTTGTTTACAACTGGGAAAGAATATTCATTACTTCTATTCCTAATTGGGGAGATTTATTTAAAAAAATCAAATACATATATTAACAACCACGCCTTCTTATTGTGTCAAATGAAAACAGATGGGACTTTATCAACACTATTGACACTTAGATGGAATTGTGAAAGTATTGTGATAATTTATCTTAACTCCTACTCCTTAATTCCATGGATTAAATGTTTATGCGGTCGTCTGCATATAATTTTATTTTCTTCGACGGATTTAGATCATACGTTAATTTTATTCTCTTTAGAAATGGAATCCCCAAAAAATATTTTTATAGTTACACCAATATTATTTACCGATAAATAAATATTAAAATTTTTTATATAATATTATTCAGTTCAATGTATAATTTATATAAAAGATAGAGAATGTATAATTTGTAATATAAGAGAATGTATAATTTGTATAAAAATTCTGTTGAACTAAGCACAGCTTGCTTTATACATTAAGACTACCGAGTTAATATTTCTGCTTCTGTAGCCCGTAACAATGTAATTGTGCTTCAAACTGCACATTAAGAGGTTATTTTTTGGTCTCTAATTCAGATTATCTGTAGTTTAACGAACTGTTGTCTGTAAATTCTCCGCTCCAGCATCTAGTAGCTGTTAATGATTACACTTGCCTCAGATCAGGCTTTGTATGTGGCTATCCACTCTGTGAACTCTAACATCTGCGGCCTTTCAACATTTCGCAAGCACAGCTGTTCTGCTAATGCCACTGATTCGCAAGACTACGATCATTTCATGTTTAGCGTCCGCTATGAGATTGTCGTCTCTGCATGAATTTGCTTATATCGATTCAGATATATAACGTCAACAATATTCTGAGATAGTTGCATTTCTTAAAATGTCTCTGATCATAATTTGGACCAGGCGACAATTTGACGTCGGTGATGAAACTTGAAAAGCTACACTGCGCCTAACCTATCATCATCTTTTATTCCTATGCGTGTCATTCTTGCTGCAGAACTGTTAGAAATAATACCATGGAGTTAGGAAGGGAGTAGAAATCAATCTTGCGGATGAAAAGCTAGAAAATGCTATAATTATATCTAGGTGTCGCTAGTGTTAGTAAAGTCCCATCGCTTCTCAATTTTTACATCAGGAAGAAGTGGAGTTTAGAGTATGTATTTTTGAGCATTTTTAATTTAAACTTCTTTAATCATGAGTAGAAGTAATAATATTTTTTCCTAGTTTGTAGAACGGGGTTACAGAATGCATGCAGTCAAAAATAAATTTAAAGATAAAATTAAGTAAGAATATTCTTTGAATTCTAATTTGCATTGCACTGATAAATGTTTTTTTATAAAAAAATGAACAGTTTAAATAAATATTATTTAATTTATGCAAGTCTTTCATCATAGAAATGAATATGATGGAATTATAAATTACCATGAATTGATTTTGGCATTTTCCTAACATGAAATTTTATCTCCATGAATTATATATTGTTTCTATTTGAGTATGTTTCGTAAGCTTTTTTTTGTTTTTGGATAACTCTTGATTCATTTCTCTACATCTTAACATTTGCTGTGCTGTTTTGTTCAAATTGACTTTTCCCATTTCACCCACAATGCAGGTTCTCTCATACTATCTACAGTGCCAGTTTTATTGAAGTGCCAAAGAGGTGGCTTAGGAGAAATTCTACTTTCCCACTGTTGGCCCTCAAGTAACTGCTAAACCACAAGACGCTCTTCGTGCAATTTCTCCCATGCTAATTTGTTTATAAACTTCTGTTCAATAAAATTATTAACAGTATTTAATGTTTTCTTTTGCAGTTAATATGTATTTAATATTTTCCAGGGAAGCAGAAATTTACCTTAAATAATGGGATTAAGTGAAGAAAATTCAGTCTTGTTTTGATAAGTGGAAGCAAAAAAAAAAGTACGCAGATGCGCGAAAGGCTAAGTCCACACGCATGCGCACACTGGCTGGTGCATACATGCACCAGCCAGTGTGCGCATGCGTGTGGACTTAGTCCTATAGCCTTTCGCGCATCTGCGTACTTCCATTTTTGTTTCCACTCAACAAAATCATAACTATTTAAGTGGAAAAAACAAACTATACAGAAAATATATTTAAGCAATTTTTTTTTATTACTTGTGCCAAATTTAAAAAATACATCAGAAGATGGAGTGGTTTCTGCAAGTAAATAAATTCATATCTAAAGTGGAAAATTTCTTCTCACAATAGTTGACTCCAAAATAGAGAAATGAAAGGAGCTGATGTAATTCATTCTGTACATTGCCACGCGCCTCATTTTCTCCAGGACTTGTAAATACATGCTATAGAATCTTCAGAGACAGGAATGGGCATCTATCTCTAAGGAAGGAACGATTTTGATTCTAGTACCTGTAAAGGAAAAGTTAGGTATAATAAAAATTGGGTATTTGTGCAGTTTACCGACCCCCTGTGTGAACACGAAAATTTTCTCTATCTAAATGTACAGCCGTCAAGAAAAAACCCAAAACACCCACCAAAAATTTACATCGCAGAACAAAACCAAAGATATCATTCGATAGGGAGTCTTCTACAAATATAAATATTTATAATTTGCTTAAGAGGCCGTCTTTATAGCTATTTTGACACCAAGGGCACCCCCCCCTATATGAACATTACATAATCAGATTCAACAGAAAATGTCAAGCGAATTTAAAGAAAAACATTTACCATTTTTAAAGGATTTTTCATCTATTTGCAAGTGTTTGAAATTTGCTGATCTTAATGCTAAATGAGTTTTCCAGTTTTCGGGATATATAATATTCACGATAAATCAATTTAAAATTCATATAAATTTTAATATTCAAACATATGAAATATTGATTAATTATTAAATTAGTATTCATAAAAATTATAAATAGGAACAGCTGTTAATTTTGACACCATTCCATGCAGCTACATTTAAAATACATGAATTCAAAATTTCAGCAATATTGAGTGTGCTATCAAATTTAATCCTAAATACGATGTTTATTACGCTTATAGTTATTGAAAGAACTTCCCAGATGTTTTTTTTTAGACCATCTATGATTAAAAACACCGAAAAGTGCACCTAACTCATCGATGTTTCAAAAACAACGATTATCTTATGTGTAACACTAAAACAAAACATAGGTGAAAGTGACAGAAAATTACATATCAGATCGGAATTTTCCCTTCCTGCTGCAGATTTCAATTTGTAGACGCACCCTTAATAGTTTTCAAGGATTTTCTTTATCAATTTTGGGTCTTATCTCCAAATTTTTTTTTTTTTTTTAATCTACATGAACGTTTTCAATGAATTTGAGTATGTAATGATCAATAGGAGGTTGTCCTTGAAAGATTTTGGAGTTAGTGCCAAAATAACTGAAAAGATGGCCCCTTAAGTAAATTTTAAATATTGATAATTGTAGAAGACATTAATCCACATCGAATGATATCTTCTGGTTTGTTCTGAGATATAAATTTTACAATTGCGGTCGGTTTTTCGACGGCTGTATATAGTTCCTAGAAGAGTGCGACGAAATAAAGTGAATACAGCAATAAAAAAAAATTATGGGAATGCAAATTAAATACATTTAATATACAACAATATATTTTTTTTTTATTTAAAGAATACTTGTGCACTTGGAAATAAGTTTGAAATTTCAGAGCACTTTTTGTTTAGTTTTGATTAAATATATAAACTTTGCTCACATTTTAATAATTTATATTTTATAAATTATTTTTTAAATGTTTTTAGTCCTTTGATAATTAAATTTGAAAAACACTATTGCTTTCCTTCAATAATTTAAATTAAAAAGAAAGTTCATATTCTGACAATTTAAATTTAGAAAATTTTGTCTATTTTTTAACAGAACTTTAAAATTACATTGTTTACTTTTGATTATTTAAAATAAAAAAAACTTTGTTTACTTTAAATAGTAGTTTATAATTTTAAATAACATATTTACATAATGGTGAACATATAGACATACTTACTAATCCATGTGAAGTGGTCCAGTACTGATCGCTCGAACCTTTTAAATTTTTTGTGTCTTATCACAGCAGAAATTTGAAATATGGAATAACATATATTCAGAAATTTGAAATCTAGAAATTTGAAATTTAGACATAACATATCCAGACAAATGTTACATGTCTAGATTTCAAACCACCAAAATTTTACTTTTGTAATTTTTCGTTTAAAATTAGTAGTTATAATTGTATCATAGAAAAGGATGGCTTTTACATTCACTTTAGACTTTTGCGCAAACTACGATATTTCGGCTTTAAATCTTAGGGACACTGTTCAAAACCTTTGTATTAAGCAGAACATAAGCTAAAAATATGAATTTGCCTAGGTTCTTTTGTTATGACTAGAACTTAAGACCGAACTTCAATCTTGTAATTACTAAAACATGGCTGTTCAAAGCATACTTTTTTATAGGAAGGAGGAAAGTAAGTGTGTAAATTCTTTAAAAAATACCTGTGTACAGTATCCAATTTACACAGCGACTGTGCAATTTTGGATTTGTCACATTCTTTCTTTTTCTATGGGTACTTGAAATTGAAAATTTTCCCACTATATTTGGGGTCAAATATCTGATAAAAAGCTGAAATAAATTGTAAACAAAAATCCTAAGTTTAAAATTTTTTATGTTACACAGTTACGACGTACACAAAATTGTAAGGAAACACATCCGTATTAGTCCGAAAGCAACATTAGCCGGGTGTTTCCTTTTTGACTTAATGCCAAAACTGATATTTTATGTAATAATTGTAACTAGCAGGCTATAAACTATACGTAATTATCAGCTAGTTAGAGAGCCAGTCATATTTACTGAGCTAGGAAAAACAAAACAAAACGATATGATCTTGAGGGAAAACTATAAAATATAATTGTAAATATTTAACACTGGGCATTCATAGTTGTTATTGATGAGACCCAGACCGTCTGACCTACCAGAAAGGTATAAGGTAACTGTTTGGACGGCCGGGAAGTGCCACCCAATTTAGACCGGAACCCAGTGGGGGAGGTATCCACAGGGACCGTACCGTCCTTCCCCTACCACCAACCTCTTGGAAGGACTTACGGACCATATAGCATTGTGTGCTTATTCGAATAGAACTATTGGATCTTGTTATTGCTGAATCTAGATGAAGTATTGCACATTTCTTTCATATTGTTCACTTAGAGATTTAGAACATAGTACTGTAACCCATTCACAACTTTCAGGAGTACATTATGAATCAAGTTACTGGAACACGAACAAAAATGAATTTATTTCATGCCAACAAGGAAAACAGTCATCTAAACGATTGTGTAATGGCTGCAGAATTGAACTGCAGAATTGAATGGAACTGAAAGGATAGAAAATGTAATAATAAACATATGGTGAATATAAAAGAAGTCTTTCAACAGGTCCGAAAAGTTTATTAAACATTATGTTATTACACAAAAATATAGCTATATAAGCATTAACTGAAGTGTACTAATTTTGCGAAATAAAGATTATGTATAATGCCAAAATTAGGCCAAACAGTGAGAAAGAAATATGAAGGAGGAAAGCTGGAGACCCCGAAAATAAATATAAAGAGAAAAATATTTCATGGACAATTTGTTCTACTACGCATTTCCTCTTGAAATGATGATACAATGTTTGAATTAAAAAAAAATATTGATTATTTTCAAGAACCAAAGAGTTATCATCGTTAGATGGTTTTGATAAACTAAATTTCTGGAAATAAGTGCAGTCAAAAATAGTGTTCAGTATCTCCGATAAAGGAGGAAAAGTAACATCGGGATATTTTTAATTTTCCCTACAATAATGGCAATGCATAGGGAAAGCATTGGAATTGTGTCGAAAATCGCAATTCGAGTTTTCGACGGATTTACACGTTTTGAACACTCTAGAAACAAAAAAAACCTATTTTTAGCGTGATGAATGTGTGTGTGTGTGTGTGTGTATGTATGTATCCCCTCTAGCTAAAAAACTAATAGCCCAAATTTCCCAAAATGTTGCAGGTAAGTCATTGTGGGTATTACCTTGTTGCTGATCAGATTATAGTAGGATTCGGGAAAAAGAGCCTGCCTTTGTTTGCGGAATGGTCCGCAAAAGTCGTCAAAATCTAAAATAAAATACTAAATATGCTGAAATGCGTAAATGAAATGCTAGTTTAATGTGTAATGTTGAATATAATAAGGCCCATCACTCTAGCTCTAACCATTTTCAAGATATTTCAGTTTTCTCCATTTTTGAAATCCCGTTTTTAAAAATACGCCCAGTCGCTAAAAGAAAATGGAAGTAAAACTGCAATTTCAATGTAATTTCAAATAATTTTCAGTGTTTTTTTCCTTCTGTGCAACTGAACTCAATTTAATGAATTATAAAAGAAAAAGAAAATGATGTCAAGTGCTGCCCATATCGGAGTTTTTAGTTGAACCCTGGGAAAATAAGATATAAATGGGTCATGACCAGCAAGAAAGTATATAAATTTATCCATTTCGACCCACGCTTCGCGAGTTCAAACTGGCTAGTGGTGCGTAAATGTGACACGTATACACTTAATATAAGTTGATAAGTTTTCTGAATATCATAAACCCCTTTCAGATTTAAACATAAAAACAGCTCAATTTCTGTTAACACTAGAACGATGGATATTTTGAACTACCTAGAACGACGGCAGCGGTCAATTTGACCGGCACGGAAAAAAATACAACATACCTTTAATTCAAAACTAAAACATCATAGTTACAGCATTTAGGATATTTCTTCCGACACATTTTTTGCAATACCCGTTCTTGATGCACCGTTCTTGGCATTTTCCTCAGGTGGGCTTATCGCATGATGAACACAAATCTTGTGTTTTATTACGGCAGAACGAGCATTGACGAAGTTTGTTACTTTTCGCTACCTTTCCGCAGGGGAGGACTGCTAGAAACTGCTTGGTTGCACAGTACGCTGATCGCAGCTCATTCACAAGATTCAGAATATAGAACCGTCGAGCACTTTGCGAAGAATTGCATGCGCGAAATAAGAAGATTCTCTTATTATAAAACCTAGAATAATTTTCTTCTGTATTTTCAATAACTTTAGGAAAATAAGAAAAGTCAAAATTTCAATGGGCTGGGATTAACAGTTTTGGAAGAATTGTTTCTCAAAGTAGTTATGCGGTCAAAATGACCGCTTCCGTCATTCTAGTGTTAGAGTGCAAAATGAGAAATTATATTGAATATCATTTCCAGTGCAACAAAGGGCAATAAAAGGATATCAAATTGTGTTTTTATTATTTTTGAGAGGCAAATTGGTGTAGGTTGTTTATAAATCCCCCCATTTAAATTTTCAGTAACCTAATTGTGCCTCTAATTCAGATTTTCAAAATTTTCGATCTTCCCATTGACCTGGGAAGGATCGAAGCCGGAGAATAAAATAGAGATTCTAGCTAGAGTTATAAAGTATTCAATAATTAAAAAAAAAGTTGTGTTCCGTGGGTCAAAGTTTGGGTGTTCTTTTATTATTCTTGTGAAATGTCATCTTTAATTCGAATTTTTGGAAATATTAGATTTTTCCGTTGACCTAAAAACTGAGACGGATCGAATGAGATCAAAACCGAGATTCTGGCTGGAGTGCGTGTTCGATCACTTGTGGAAAGTGGTTTTGAGTGTTTTGATTATCTATCTCTTCGCACTGTCCTCCTTAATTCGAATTTTTGAAACTTTAGGTTTTTCTCTTTATCTGAAAGCTGAGACGGACTGAATCTAACCAAAACCAAGGTTCTAGCTTTAGTGAGAGTGCTCGATAATTTTGATATATCGCCCAATAACCCAGTGAATTCTAGGTATATTATAGATTGCCAATTTGAACCGAGGGGTTAACAACAGGAAGTTATAATTCGGTTTTTGCTCCTGAATCCAAAGCTTCATAAAAAGTTAAGATTTTTATAAAAGTAAGAAAAAGTTAAGAAATGTTTTTGACTTTTTTTAACTTCACAAGTTGGCAACAGATTAGTTGCGCCAATGCATTTGATTGATGCATGGAGGTAAAAATAAGGAGTTAAAACTTTATATTAAGAAAATGCCAATATCGTTTCAGACAATCATTCAGATGGCACTGGGACAAGATAAGTAGCCCTGCATTGCATGAATTTCTATGACGGAAAGCCAAAAAGATTTAATTAAACTGTCCATTTTGTAAAAATAAATTACTAGCGCAATGCAAAGTAGAACTGAAATAATAAAGAATTCCTACGCATTCAAAGTTATTTTACCTTTCAATTTATTTTTATTTCCATATATTCTATACTCTATCCTACAACTATGAAAAAATACTGGCTAATTATACTCCTAATTAGGGAACCCTTAATTTAAAAATAATTAAAAATACATATAATAACTGCTACGCCTTTCTGTTGTATCAACTAACAATAATAGCTACTTTACTAACACTAGTGACACCTAAATCTAATTCTCAAAGCATTGTCATTTTGAAACGTTTCATCCACAGGAGATGTATCTCCTTTTTCCTAATTCCATGGATTGATGTGTTAGTATATACGATTTTAGTACAATTTTCATCGGTAACGCCAGCCACGAATTTAGAGGGAGTAAGAACAGCGCCTGGGAATATGTTAATATTTTAAGTACTCTCAGAACACGGAATGTTCCATTATAAACAATTTGCAAGCTTGGTTTTCTCTTAAAACGTTTGAATGATGCCACAACTCTTACCATTTTATGCACTTGCAAACCTTGTTAACAATGCTGTTAGTAACTCAATGTCGATGGTAAGTATTTTGAAATCCGCTTGGAAATGACAAAGGCAAAATTCAGAAAATAATTCACGACTATATTTGTAGCTGTCCAGCAGATCGACATGGAAATTGATCTAGAAATTCAAATTTCAAAGAACGCGGAAACTTAGGAGTTGTATTAAATTTTGCACGGTTTATACAGATTACACAGACCAGTGAATGGTCCGACTGTTTTGGTTGTATAGCCGTTATTGTGGTGTGCGATACCCTGAATTACTAGATATTTCATAATTTAAATATATTGCTTCTTCCAAAAAGTTAAATATTGATGCACAATATAGTAATTCAACATTTAATTCAGTATTTTTTTTTCTTGTTTACGAATTAAAATAAAAATATTTGCATTGAAGCAAAATAAGAAGCATAAAGTAATATTGCCGTTAATTACCACTATATTTAAATAATTTTTTACTATTATAAAAATTTCAGTCTTTAAATTGTCTTTCTCAAATAATGTCATGGTTACAAATATTGGCACAAATTGGAGGTTAAAGCAATACACGCTTCATACCCGAGATATTAACTTACTCAAAAGTAATGCAAAATTAAAATTTTCATTTTTATACCAGTTCTACTTTTCTAACAATACATAGGGAAAGCTAAAAGTATTAGAATCGTGTTGTAAATAAAAACTCGAGTTTTCGACATATCTACACGCTTCGAGCACCCCTCGAATAGAACACAAACTATTTTCAGTGTGACGTATGTGTCTGTCTGTGCAATATATGTATGCATCTACTCTAGCTGGAAAACTCACAGACTAGTATTTTGTGGAAAAGCTAATGGACCATTTTTCACAAAATTTGGTTGATAAATCATCTGTGGGTGCTGATTAGATTTTGGTACGATTCAGAAGAACCTGCCTTTTTTTTTTTTGCAAAATGGACCTCAAAAATTGCCAAAATCTAAACTAATAGACTATATATGTTCAAGTTAAATGCTTGTTTTATACGTAATGTTTGGCGATGAAAAAATAAGATCAACCCTATAACTCTAGGACTAGCCGTTCTCGAGATATCTTAGTTTTCGTGTTTTTGCCACATACGCCTAATCTCCAAATGAAAACGAAAATTGAAATAAAACTGGAAATTTAGTGTAATATGAAATAATTGTCCGTGCTATTTTGTGCATTTAAACTCAATTTAAAGAATTATAAAGGAAAGAAAGAGGAAATGCATTTAACTCTGTAGGAAAGTCATGTGCTGCTTACATCAGTTTTTTTTTTTATTTGTTTTATTTTACTATTTAATTTAATAGTTATTGCGGGCTGCGGACCTATAACTTTTGGTTGGCAAGATGTTTTACTCTTCGAAATAAAAGGCTGAATGGAAAAAATTGAAATAATATATTGGAAAGCTATTAACAGTACATCTTCGCACATCACGCTTTTGCATTTAAACACATATTTTTCAAATTGTTGAAAAACATTAATATTAATTGATCATATATGTTGCAATGAAAACATTTAACAAAATTAAAAAATTGAAAGGAAATACAAATTGTATGGTGTACGGGAGATTTCGTCCTAACGACCTGTAATATGCATGGGCGTGACCCCGTATTAATGGGCGCGGTCAACGTTTTTCACCACGCCCACCGTTTTTCAACGTTTTTCACCACATCTAGAGATAAAACTCCAGTTGATTTGTCGAAACTGGTAAACGCTTTTGATACACACTTATCAATTTACCAATGAATATTTTTCATTCGATCTCGATACAGTAATTAGTAAATAAAAAGTCAATAAAAGCTCTTGTTAATATTTTATTCAAATATGTTCTAAGGGTTAATTGTTATTTATTCACCCCCACTGCTTTACATGAATATTTTGAAATTTGTACCACTATCGAATCTAATTAGTATCTGTTAGCAAGATAGGAGGAGTTCCCCAGAGATTTCACCAAATATTTCAAGGGTGTAATTTATATAGCTTTAATGTATCGTGTTATTCTTGCAGCAGTTTTTATGCGATTCTCAGCGAATTTTTTACTAAAACGTACCGGGTAAATTTCATTATTTCCAGTTAAGATCGAGAAAAATTTCCCTAATTCAGCTTTCTTTTTTATAGGGGGTAGGCGGGAAAGCTGTGTAAAAAAAATAATTTTTAATTTTCATGAATTTATGCGTTCCTGAGGAGAGGGGGAGAAACTATCATAACTAAATTCTCCTTTTTACTGATTATTTTTCATATTTCACTTTACTTCTACTGTCAACAGTTGATTTTGCCATTCTTTTTGGATTCTTTGTTAAAGACCTGATATTATAGAGATATTATATAGATTAAATAAAATTAACAGGTCTAACTGCTCTGCAAAAATTAATTACAAACTATATTTAAACAGTAATTGCAGTACTTATAAGATAATTTAACGGGTACATTTTCCCTCTTGCATCCCCTCTAAGAACGCCTACGCCACAAGGTTAGACGCTCTAATTATCGTTGCATGTTCAAGAGCTAATTTGCCCTGGATTAAAAAAAACTTAAAACTACATTCTGAAGAACTAAATTTCCAAACATACCTTATTCTTCGAATATAATTTGAACCTTGGTATCCGAACGGGAGCGTTTCTCCACGCTTTCTTCAGGATTTCTTCTGAAACGTAAAAATTGTTAAATAATGACTCATAAAAAATCTGCAGTTTCGCACTTTTTTTTTATACATTTTATCAAAGGTCGATTTAAAATTTTATAGAAATTTTTATTTAATATTTGTCACTTGTTTCAGTAAGCATAATTGATTTCTAGTTCCGTGCAGACATATGAGTCTGTTGAAGAGTTCGAATTAGCGTGGTTTTCTTTCATTCATTTGGCAGTTTTCAAACAAACTTCACTGAAAAAGCTTAGATAAAAAGTAGCATAGAAGTGTGTAACCACCTCTCTAGTAACAATTAGTAGGTCACATGCATATTAATAGATTTTGGTACGACTGGTAAAAGTAGAAGCTGACTTCTTTTCGAAATGATCACAAGAATTGACAAAATCTGAATAAGACTCAAAATGCTCAAATGCATAATTTAAGTTACTGTTTTATATATAAGTATTGGTGAAAAACGTATAGACTAACCCGATTAATTTAAGTAAAACCGTTTTTGCAATATCACAGTTCTACTTTAATCTTGGCGAGCTGGCGGCACTTTAAAATGTGCTAAGTCACCAAATGTAAAAGAAGATAGCTTAAAACTGAAAAGGAGATAATTTCAACTGTACTCTTAAGTTTCATTTATAAATTTTCAAATACATTTTTAAATCATTAAATATGTCCGATTGTACAAGTTTTTAAAAACTCAGCTCTAGGTCGGTTTGGTTCGAAATGTTTTTAAAATATGGCCCGAACTGGGCCTAAGCCTTTAAACCAGGCCCTAGATTTTATAGTGATCGGTAGTATACACGTAGTAGAATAATTTTTAAAGGCATGTTTTTTTGTTATGTTTTAAGTTTCCACAACATTTTTACAGGCATGAAATGCGCTGAAAGTATCAATTAATGAAAAGATTCAAAACCATATTTATAAATATATATTGCAATAAATAAACTATTCTGATCGGTAGTTTATTAGATATAAAAATATAAATTAAATTTCTTTATATTCTATAGCATCCAAATTAAACCTTGTTTGTCCGTCCACTTAAACGTAGCTTTCCTGTAGTAGAGTATCCTCACTGTAAACAGACATTTACAGTCAGAGTAAATGTTAAAAAAGATTTAGATAGTTAATGTAGAAATTCTTAAATGAATCTAGAGTTAACTGTTTGAATTAAAATAAATCCATGGTGAGCAGCGCATGGTTTTCACTATATATTTAAATTCAATTTAATTTAAATATATAGGAATTAAATGTATAGGGATATTTTGGTTCCTTCGTTCTTTTTTTAATCAATGTAAAGCTAAATGTTTGAATTTAAATCAATCCAAGGTGAGCAGCTCGTGACTTTCACTACATATTTAAATTCAGTTTAATTTGAAAACTCGGGGCTTAAATGTATAGGGATATTTTAGTTCATTCATTTTTTTTTCTAATCAATTTAAAGTTAACTGTTTGAATAAAAATCTATCAAAGGTGAACAGCGCATCACTTTCACTACATATTTAAATTGCTTAATTTGAATATATAGAAATGAAATAATAGGGATATTTTAGTTCATACAAACATTATATCTCTAATTAATTCAAGTTTATATCGTGCAAAATAACACACAAAGTTGATACGTAATTTTCATTAGTTCAAATGTGTAGTTTTCAAGATATTTTCCATTTGATGGCTTTGTGCTTTTTAAAACGTAGCCAGCTCACCAGAAATTCACAAGACCGAAATATCTCGATAGCGGTTTATGCTAAAGTTAATCGAGATGGTTATATTAGTTTTGTGATCCAAAATAACGCATAAAACGAGCAATTTAATAAGGATAACTTATGGGAACGTCACTTATAGGCGGGTTTTGTGTTCTATGAGCATTTAATACTTAATTTAACCGTATTTTTTCTTTAATTTCAAATTATGCCGATTTTTGCAACAATTTAGAAAATCTGATGTAGGAAGCAAATGACTTTCCCTACAGACATAAATTCATATTGCACACAGACATTTTTATTGCACACACACACAAAATAAAAGAAATCGGATGTGGGCAACACATGACTTTCCTTATATAATGCAATGAATTTACTACATTTACAGTAAAAAAATATGTTTTTCTTATAGTAGATACTTATATTTTTCCCAAGATATTGAATTTTCGACGATTAGTCGTCATTTTCATTGATTTAGCGTCATTTTCAATGATTTAGCGTCATTTTTAAGCATTTGGCGAGATTTTCGTTAATTTGGCCGCATTTATAAAAGTCGCCAAATTGGCTACATTCCGTCAAATTCGTCGCCAAAATCTCGCCAAGCTTTATGGATGGAGAAATAAGTTATTCTTATAGCAGATAAATCACTATTGGCGTTCAAATACAAAATATTACTCAAAGTATCTTTTCTCATCAATGGAACAAGCTAGATCCACGGGAATGATGTCACTAAATTTATTGCATGATATTACATATGAAAAGTGAACATGTTTCGCAACAGTTAATATATTTTTTTTAATTTTTGGGATTTTTTGATAAATTTGTTTGAAAAATATGCAATATTTCGAGAACGGTTCATTCTAGCGTTCTAAAGTTTATATCAATCGTTTTCTAAGGAAAAATTACATATGAAATG
Organism: Amaurobius ferox; assembly: GCA_951213105.1. Classification (NCBI taxonomy): domain Eukaryota; kingdom Metazoa; phylum Arthropoda; class Arachnida; order Araneae; family Amaurobiidae; genus Amaurobius; species Amaurobius ferox. The sequence continues at coordinate 110,235,049 of OX578152.1, read as the reverse complement.
TCTATTTGCGTAACTTTATTAAAGGTTTTGATTTTTTGATGATTTTTTCAAAATTTCACCCGAAAATTTAGGTGGGTTCTGAACATTCGATTGTGTTTAAAAACAATAGACTTCCAGTATTCACGGATTGTGAGTTTTGTACCAAATTTCATTCGAATCGCTCTATTCGTTCGTGAGATATCGTCTCCACACACACACGCATCACTTCAAAAATGTTTGATTCGTGATCAGGGATACTTGAAACGTGCTCTCCCGTTGAAAACTCGAATTTGAATTTTCGACCCCGTCACAATACTTTCCTTATACATTATGTATATAAGGAAAGTAAAAAAGCATACTTATTTGAAATTAAACTGAATTTGCACTTTTCATTCAACTTTCGTTTTTTAACACTTTACAACAAAGTTGAAAAGTGTTTATGACTTTGTTCATTCTGTCTGTCAGCACGATAACTGCCTAAAAAATGACTATCAAAATGAAATTTTAGTATGTTTTTCAGACGGTCTGTGGGACCTATGGGAATATAAATAAATAATATCACCCAATTAGTTTTTTATTGAACCCTGGTTGAAAAAATGAAATACATTGAACCCTATGGGACCTAATTTTTCAAACATTTTTTAAGTAAATTTAAAATTCACGAATTGCTTCGAAATTTTTAGGAAATATTCACATTATCCCATAGAATAAATAAAATAAAATTCAGTAAAATATGTTAAGTAGTTTTTAAATTAAAAATTATTTAATATAGGGAAAAATCAATTAAATTCTGACTTTGGGATATCCTCCAGAAAGAAAAGAGAGATATATTTTATAATAAATATATTTCCACATGTTTAATCATTTTGCATATGAAAGAGGCTTTACATTTTAAAATAAATTTTGTAGATAACAATTCTTAATTTTTTTAAAATTTTATATAACTCTTCATGATATACTTATTTGATGGCATTTTATAAGCACTTTCCTACGTCCTAGAGAGTTAAAATTTGGTACACAGCTTAAATTTGTTGAACATTTTATTCGACAAAAATTTGATGGATCTTTAAATATAGATCATACATTTTTTTCGAAATGGCCTGAAAATAATCCCCGTTCACTTCTATAAATCATTGTTGTAATATTGTTAAAAATTCTGATGTGGACAGCACATGTCTTTACCTGCAGACTCATATTCACGTTCTCTTTATTTCTACAATAATAATTTGAGTTTATCTGCACAAAATAACAGCCAGAAGTATTTAAAATGACATTGTATTTGCACGTTAAACTTAAATTTGGAATTTTTATTCTCATTTGATAGCTGGACTTATTGTCAAAGATGGCGTAGCGAAAACGCGAAAAATCTAAAAATGTCTCAAGAACGGCTAGTCCTAGAGTAATGGGGTTAGTCTTATTCTTTTTGTTGTCAAAAATCACGTATAAAATAGGAATTTAATTGATATCATTGAGCACACGTAGTCTTATTTTTATATATAACGATTTTTGCGGGCCATTTCGCAAACATAGCCCGTTCCTTTCTCCCAAATCGTACTAGAATAACCTACAAATGATTTATATACAAAATTTTGTTAAATTTGGTATATAAATCACTTGTAGGTTAAGGAAATATTATACACCAAATTTTGTTAAATTTGTTCCATTAGTTTTTAGCTAGAGTGGATAAAGGCAATTTCTGCGACCATTTCGCAAAGAAGGCAGATTCTTTTATTACGAATCGTACTATAATCTAATGAACATCAGGATTTCCCACAAAAAACATACCTACCAAATTGTATGAAATTCGGTCCATTAGTTTTTCAATTAGAGTGGATGTAATATCCTCACAGACGCGCAGAAACATACACAGATACACCCTTACACACGCAGACGTCTTCCTAAAAATAGTATTTTTGTGTTCTAGAAGTCCCAAAACGTGTAGATCCTTTGCAAATTAGAGTTCCGATCTTCGGCACGATTCCAATACTTTGAGTACATACACATACACACATATATTATCTGTGTATCTGTGTATTATCTGTGTATCTAAATTCCGTGCCTATGCAATTTCAATAGTTGTGATTTTAAATGATCCCTGAACTTTTATTATTTCTTCAACGAAGCCTAATTTTAACATATGCAGAATGCAAATATCTCAAGCGATTTTAAGATGAATTACATAAGAATTGCTGAATTTTTTTCACACAAAATCATTTAGCTCTGGAGTCTGGAATACAAGTTATATGAATGAAGTATTCATTGATTTTGCATAAAGAATCAGAGGATTTATATTTCGATACAGTTTTAAATATTTAAGTATAATAAATTACTGTAGTACTGTGAAAATGTAAAAGATATCAGCACTGAATGTATCACATTTTAGAAATTTTTAAATGAAATTACATTTCAGTTGAAAAGTGTTTCATAATCAATGCTTATGCATGATTGATCTTTCTTGTTTTAATTGCACGTATATTTAAAAGCGGCGTAGCAAAAATGCGAAAAAACTACAATATCTCGAGGGCAGTTAATGCTAGAGTAATGGGGTTAGTTTTATTCCTTTTTATCGTTAAAATTACTTACAAAACAAGTATTTCGTTGATATATATATATATATATGCACATAAAGGGGGGTCTTTTAGCTAGAATCGTTTCGTGTTCTAGAGGTCTAAAAAGGTGCAGATCCGTAGAAAACTCGAGTTGTGATTTTCGGCATGATTCCAATACTTTCCCTATACCATACCATATATTGCAAGGAAAGTAAAAAACAAGGCTAGTTTTAAAGTTGATTATTTTTATAAACATATTCAACAGCTTGTTTCTTAGCAACGGAAATAATTTGCTATATTCTGTAAAATATAATTATCTTTCAAATGTTCAAGTGACTCACATCTACGAACTGTGGTACAGTGATAGTTCTGATCAAGCCTTAAGATACTGCAGAACAGTTTCTTTAAAAATTTGAATCAGTGTTTTAATTATTTTATGTTGGATTGCAATTCACACAAATTTCCACACCAATAAATTCCTCAGCGATCAAATATTATTATCGCAGAGTTTCCATCTTGACACTATCTCAAAGATCAGCAAGAAAGATTAATCATGCATAGAGCATTGAGTATGAAACACTTTCCAACTAAAAAGCAATTTTATTTAAACATCTCTAAAATGCGATACATTCAGCGGTGATATTCTTTTAATTATCACAGAACTACATTAATTTATTTTACTTGAAAACTTAAAACTTCATCGAAAAAAATTGAACTTTATTCAAATGACGTCATCGAAATATAAATCGTCTGGCTCTCTGTAAAAACAATGAATATTTCATTCATATCACTTTTATTCCAGACTTCAGAGCTAAATAATTTTGCTTTGAAAAAATTCAGCAATTCATATACAACTCATCTTACAATCATTAGTCTACATTCTGCATCTATTAAAATTAGGCTTCGTTGTAGAAATAACCAAAGTTTGATGGTACTTTAAACTAAAAAATATTGTAATTGCATTGGCGCAGAATATAGATGCACAGAAAATACGCAAAAAAAAAGCGGTTTTAGGACGGATGCAACTCTAAATATAAATTTAAGAGCACTTTAAAAATTACGATCTTGACACTGGGAAAGAAAGATGGATGCCATATTTCATTTTGAAGTGGGTCACGTGATCTCTTCATATAATATGGGTGTAATTATTTTAATTTTAATTAAAAAAACTACCGAACCTATTTTGCCGAATTTTCTTTTATATATTTTATGGGATAATTTAAATATTTCCTAAAATTTTCGAAGTAATTTGGGAATTTTAACTTTAGTTAAAAAGTGTTTAAAAAATAAGGTCCCATAGGGTTCAATGTATTTCACTTTTTCAACTCGGGTTCAATCGAGAATTAATTGAGTTGATATTACTCATTTACATTTCCATATGTGTCACAGACTGTCTCAATAATATACTAAAATTTCATTTTGATAAAGTCATTTTTACGGCAGTTATTGTGCGAACGGATTGACAGACAGAATGAAGAAAGTCGAACACTTTTCAACTATGTTGGAATGTGTTAAAAAAGTTCTTTAAAACAAGTTGTAGACCAAATCTGTAGGATTTTTATATATATATATAAAACATATCAGGATCGCTGAAGATGTGTTGAAGACCCAGACCGTCCGACTCGTCCAGAGGACTAAGAGCAGCTATTTGGACGGCCGGGAAGGTGCTGAAGATGTGTAGAAGATGTGTAGAATTATTTAAATTCGAGTTACCTTTAACCACATTCTCTGTACATAATGATTGTAAGATTAAGAATTAGATATGGTTAACTCTACAAATATAATTGTTTTCGTGTATTCATTCACTTAAGTTTTATAGTAAAAAATAACACATAAAATAGACTTATTTGAAATTATATCCAATTTGCAGTTTCAAAAACGTTATCTTTTCATTTAGCGACTTAACACATTTTAAAATGTCTGCAACAAGCAAAAATTTCAGAAACTAAAGAATCTCGAGAAAGATTTATTCTAAAGTAATGATGTTTGGTTTAATCGTTTTACCATAAAAATTACGTATGAGACAAGCATTTAATTAAAACATTTAAACACACTTTATTGTTTAATTTTTACGGATCGTTAAAAAAAAGGCTGGCTATATTTTCCCAAATCATACCAAAATCTAATCAGCACCAAAGTAACTCTTGTAGGTAACTACCAATTTTGCAAGGCAGTTCTTATGCTAGAGCAGATATGCAATTTGCACGCCCTAACAAACGCACTCACAGACGTGACACTAAAAGTAATTTATTCGTTTCCGTAAGTGTACATACGTCTGGACTCGAATTTAAATTTTCGACTTCTTTCTGAATGGATTACCATGTATTATATGGAAAGTAAAAATGCAAAAATATGACGTAAATAAAATGCAAACGTATGCATATAACGATCGTAAAACTGTTATAAAACGTTGATTTTATGGCAAATAAATTAAGAATATGATGTTGGTGACTTTCGCTAGACTGAAATTCATTTTCTCTTTATTTCTTTAATAATGTATTAAATTGAAAGCATAAAATTAAAGACACAAATCATAGATAAAAAGGTCATTTAATCAAATAAAAACCATCCTATGAGACGTTCGTTCGTTACTAATTCCCCCGTGGTGAAGGAGCTCCTACACACCACGTCCACAAGACCCCCCAGGGTACCCCATGGTGAAGGGGGAGATTTGCAGCTTCACTTTTATAGAAGTGGAAGTCTGACTTGGCCCCGACATGACAACATCCATGCCCGCTGGCGGGATTCGAACCTGCAATCCAGCGATCAGACAGAAACGCAACGTGCAAATATTAAAAGGCCAGAGGGCACCATCATATTTGGGCACCACCATACCCTTCATTAGTGGCTATATGAAAAATTACCGTGGAAACAAGCTTATATAAAGACCAAATCGGCAGACAAAATTTACATAAATCAGCTACAGAATAATGACAATTAAAATGTTTTATAAATAAGCTATTAAAGGTTAAACGATTACAAAGTTACAATGAAAAGTGTTATAAACGGGAGATTTAAATTTAAACAATTATTAAATACAAATACAATTATTATTTGATTAAATGACCTTTTTATCCATGATTTATGTCTTAAATTTTATGCTTAAATATTGAAATAGACATTATACCACTTTAATTATTGCATTGAGTTCAATTGTACAAAATATCACGCATGATTATTTGGAATGGCACTGAATTTGCATTTTTAATTCAATTTTCGTTTTCATTTGAAGTTGGGATGCATTTTCAAAGGAGGCGTAGAAAAAAAAAATCTGATGTGTACAACACATGACTTTCCTTATATAATGGAATGAATTTACTACATTTACAATAAAAAAAATCTGATGTGGGCAACACATGACTTTCCTTATATAATGCAATGAATTTACTACTTTTACAGTTAAAAAAAATGTTATTCTTATAGTAGATACTTATATTTTTTCCAAGATATTGAATTTTCTTCAATTAGTCGTTATTTTCATTGATTTAGCGTCATTTTTATCCATTTGGCGAGATTTTTGTTAATTTGGCAACAATTAATAATGTCGCCAAGTTGGCGACATTCCGCCAAATTCGTCGCCCAAATATCGCCAAGCGTTATGGACGGAGAAATAAATTATTCTTATAGCAGATAAATGACTATTGGCGATCAAGTACAAAAGTATTACTAAAAGTATCTTTTTTCGTGAATGGAACGAGCTAGTTCCACGAGAATGATGTCACCCAATATATCGCATGGTATTACATATGAAAAGTGAACATGTTTCTCAATAGGAAATATATTGTTTTTATTTTATATGACTTTTTGATAATTTTTTTGCAAAATGTGCGATATCTCGAGAACGGTTCATGTTAGCGTTTTAAGATTTATGTCAATTGTTTTCTAATGAAAAATTACATAAGAAATGTCTATTTGCGTAACTTTATTAGTGGTTTTGATTTTTTGACGATTTTTTCAAAATTTCACTCGAAAATTTAGGGGGGTTCTGAACATTCGATTGCGTATAAAAACAATAGGCTTCCCGTGTTTACGGATTGTGATTTTTGTGCCAAATTTCGTTTGAATCGGTCCATTCGTTCGTCAGTTATCGTCTCCACAGACTCACTGACACACACAGACATCATCTCAAAAATGTTTGATTCGTGATCAGGGATGCTTGAAACGTGCTCTCCCGTCGAAAACTCGAATTCGAATTTTCGACCCCGTCACAATACTTTCCTTATACATTATGTATATAAGGAAAGTAATAATGCGAAAATACTGAAATAGTTAGAGAGCGGTTAGACCTATAGTAATGGGGTTGGTCCAATTATTTTCTTCGTTAAACATTACTTATAAAACAAACATTTAATTGACATATTTGAGCATACGTAGTCTTATATTTCAGATTTTAACGAATATAGTAGGCCATTTCGCAAAAAATGGCAGGGTTTTTTTTTCCCGTATCATATCAAAATTTAAGCACCAGGGTAGCTCCACAAGTGACTGATCTATAAAATTTTATGAAATTTGGTCAACTAGTTTTTGAGTTAGAGTGGATATATACATAGACACACACAGGCAATCTTTCAGGACATTTTGGCCGGGGGGGGAGGACTAATGAAGTTTTAGAAGGGGGTTGCAAGTTTTCTATTTGCCCAATACAAATATATCTAAATGCTGTCACATAAATAGAAACTAAGTTAATATAAAATGTATCTAGAGGACGTAAATTCTCTATATTTACTTTAAGTTGAAGTTCACCCCTTCATTATTTTGGCTTTGCAACTTGGGTGCTAAAAACTCCTATAACGTCACTCTTTATCTGTTGGGTAAATATTGAAGCGCTTCAGTTTTACAATCAATTTAAACTCGTCATAAAAATTTATGTCTTAAGTTACTGAAAATTATTTTGCAAATTTTTGATATCTGCTGATGCCACTGGGAACACCGGCCAGGACGGGTGCAATTTATCGGCCCGTCGTGGGGTGTTACATTTGGTGGTTGAAGTTCTTGGGGGGTGTTAAAAGTTTTGGGATGAACTGGATGCAATCAGTTTTAAAGTTATAAATGAACAGTAACGCAAAAATATTATAGGACAACATTGTCAATTTCAGCATTCCGGAAAAATCCCTTAGTGAGCAATTTTTCACTTGATTCTGAACAATTGCACATATCGAAATTAATATGTATCTAAAGGCACTAATTTGAAAAAAAATCGGATTGTATGACATTCTTATATTTCGACCCAAACATATATCTAGAAAATACTCCAAAAAACGTGAGCGAGTTTTATTATTATTGCAATGCTTTTACTTCAAAGGGTGATACGTAAACATAAGATTCTCAAACTGTATTACACATAAACTATTCATGTAAACTAATCTAAACAGTTTAAAGTTAAGAAAATGTCATTATAAAACATACCCGATATCTTGAATCTAATCCCATCTTTAACCGGTCGTTAGCAGCTGTGTCTGTCATGCACAAACGCCATTAGTGGGCAGAAGTCAAAATACATTATCCGCGCAGGTCAGGATCTGAAACTTACCTATCGCCATCTAGTGTCTGAAAAAACTGTGGGATTTATAAATTCCAATTTCATTTTTATTTGCTACGAGTTTTAAAATTAATGCAAAGAATGGAGGGGACGAAATTGTTTATTAAATATTTCGCCTTTTTATAAGTATGTAACATTTAGGAGAAAAATCTTCTTAGAATTCTATGTAAAATACATTTTGGACTAGATTGTTACAATTTGTGATTTTTATCCGTTTTTAAATTTATATAATTTACTTGATTTTAATATATCACATGTTTTGATTTAACCTGTTACGTTCTTTAGTTACGTAATATAGTGTATAGGAAACGTATTGTGACAAGGTCGGAAATTCGAATTCGAGTTTTCAACGGAAGAGCACGTTTCAAGCATCCCCGAACTCAAATCGAACGTTTTTGAAGTGTGTTCGCATTTTGTTTGTGTATGCATGTATGTATGTTAGTGTATATATATGTTGGTGCATATGTATGTATGCTAGTGTGTATGTATGTATGCTAGTGTGTATGTATGTATGCTAGTGTGTATGTAGGTATGCTAGTGTGTATGTATGCTAGTGTGTATGTATGCTAGTGTGTATGTATGCTAGTGTGTATGTATGTATGCTAGTGTGTATGTATGCTAGTGTGTATGTATGCTAGTGTGTATGTATGCTAGTGTGTATGTATGCTAGTGTGTATGTATGTATGCTAGTGTGTATGTATGTATGTATGCTAGTGTGCATGTATGTATGCTAGTGTGTATGTATGTATGCTAGTGTGTATGTATGCATGCTAGTGTGTATATATGTATGTATGTATGCTAGTGTGTATATATGTATGTATGTATGCTAGTGTGTATATATGTATGTATGTATGCTAGTGTGTATGTATGCATGGTGTGTATGTATGCATGTATGCTTGTGTGTATGTATGTATTCTAGTACGTATGTATGTATGCTAGTCTGTATGTATGCATGGTGTGTATGTATGCATGTATGCTTGTGTGTATGTATGTATTCTAGTACGTATGTATGTATGCTAGTGTGTATGTATGTATGTATGCTAGTGTGTATGTATGTATGTATGCTAGTGTGTATGTATGTATGTATGCTAGTATGTATGTATGTATGTATGCTAGTGTGTATGTATGTATGTATGCTAGTGTGTATGTATGTATGTATGTATGCTAGTGTGTATGTATGTATGTATGTATGTATGCCAGTATGTATGCTTGGTGGCGATTTTTTGATAACGGTGTAAAATTGACGAAAATGACGACAAATTGAAAATTTAATAATTAACATCTTTTAATATATGGATTATATTGCTTAACCGATGATAGCAATATTTGCGCGATATGTAAATTAATTGGATATTTCGAATAGTTTTATATGTTGTCATCCAAAAAAGTGCTCATTGTTAGTGCAGTTTTTAACGTTAGAAATATGCCGTATATTTATTGTATATCATTATTTCGCATTGAAAGAACTAAAGGCATTGCCTTATGTAGGGAAAGTCATGTATTGTTCACATCAGCTTTTATTTAGCTATAACGTAAAACGTGTCACTTTCTCCATTTTTGTTATATTTGTCACTTTTTCCATTTTTGTTATATTTGTCACTATAACTTTTTTTTCTACAACTTTCCTCTTTGAATATTTATTAAACTACTCTGTTCATACAAGCAAAAATGCCCTCAACAGGTTACCTTTCACCACCTGTGGATCATATGCTTGGTGGTCATTGCTGGTCGTCGACTCAGAGGAATTTTTTTCTTCTCATGATTGGCAATGATCGCGAAATCAAGTGAATATTTCTGTTGAACTTTCAACAGTGGCTTTTTAAAGTACCTCCGTTCTGGAAAACCGACCCAGAATTATGGCTTTTCCATCTAGACTAGCAATTATTGATTTCTGGAATCATTAATGAAAAAACAGAACTTCATCGCGTAATTGCAGAACTAGATTGGGCTATTTTGACTCATGCCACAGATCTGATTCTCATACCACTTGAAAATGAACCTTATTCAGTGCTGAAAAAAAGATCTTTTCACATTCTACAGATTCAGAAGTAACAACATTTCTCACCTCTTTCGCATTACTTGCAGTTAGTAGATAAGTTACCAAGTTATTTGTTTCGTGAAATGGAAGATCTTGCCGGAACAAGTATAGACGTACTTTGCAGTTTGATTTTTCAACTATTATCGGCAAATGTTCAGCAAATATTATCAAGCTCAGAGTTGCTTCAAAAATTTCTGAAAAGGCGGATAAAATCTGCTATGTTACATTACCACTTACAGTACCGGAAGTAGCAGATGCGATGGACATATTTCACGCTTAGCTCAAGTTGTAAATCTGACAAAATCAGTACAGCAGCTGTCTAAAAATGTGAAAACTAATGATTGACCCAGACTACAAGCTCGATCACGATCAAGATATAAATCGCGATCCAGATATCGATCGCAATCCAAAAAAGGTGATATTTGTTGGTAATCATGAAGATTTTCAAGAAAAAGCTCGTAAGTGTGTAAAGCCGTGCAAATTTTCGACGGAAAACTAGGTGGTTCTATCATTTCTGTGACAATGAATAGATGCCTGGAAAATAGTCGCTTATTTTTATATGGCCATTTATCTCATGTAAAATTTCTCATAGATAGCGGCGCCATGATTTCAGCTCTTCCAAGTAAAGGATATGCTGCGACAATAAAAAATAATTCCCTTTATATACAGCAAACGATACTAATATCATAACATTTGGAACGAAACAATTCGATGTTTCACGAACAATTTTAGTTGCTAATTTCCTAGCAAAATTTGGGTTATTAGGCGACATGAAAAATCAACGATAAATAGACAACTGTACTAAAGTTAGTATTAAAGGAAGTACGACGCAGATACCCTGCCTAGGTCTTACAACGTTGAGTAATGATTCACCCTACAGTCGTTTGCTAACAGAAGTTCCAAGTTTGACCCAATCCAATTTCCTGCAATCAATAAAACATAGTACAACTTACTGTATTCAGACGCGAGGATCTCCGGTTTATGCAAAAGCAAGACGATTAGCTCCGGACAAGCTGAAAGCTGTTAAAATGTAATTTAAATTTCTGCTGCGACAAGGAATTTGTAGAAGGTCTAAAAATCCATAGGCAAGCTCCATTCACGTCGCGCTAAAAAAAGACTGCGATTTTCGGGTATGCGGAGATTATGAAAAGCTAAATTCAGTATCCATCCCAGATCCATAACCCATAGTTCATATACATGATTTTGTACAAAACTTCGAAGGGAAAAAGGTATTTTCAAAGATGGATTTTGCTTCGGAATGTTTGAATTTCTGTTTATGTCATTCAGTTTATGTAATGCTGCCCAATCTTCCAGAGATTTATGTATTAAGTTTTACACGATCTATATTTCTGTTTCATTTATATCGACGACTGCTTAATCGCATCAGAAAATGAAGAAAAACATTAAAAACACTTACGCATTGTCTTTGAACGTTTTTCGCAGTACGGAGTGATTATAAATGCTTCTAAATGCATTTTTGGCTAACCTGAGGTAAAATGTTGGGACATACGGTTACGGCAGAAGACATTTCTCCTTTACCAAACAGATTTTCTGCCATTCAAAAACTTCCACTGCAAAAACTGTACAAGATTTACGTCGATTTTTAGCAATGTTAAACTTTTATCGCAGGTTTTTACCACAAGCAGCAGGAACGCAGGCTGTTCTTTACGATTTGATGCCGGGGAATAAAAAGCACGACAGTACACATGTACAGCGGACAGAAGTCACAAAAGTTGCTTTTCAAGCGTGTAAAGATTTACTTTCGAATGCATCATTATCGAATTATCCCTCAACAGATGCTGAATTTTCACTATATGTAAACTCATCACTTGTGGCGATCGGATCGGCATTACAACAACATAAAAAAGGAAAGTTATACCCATTAGCGTTTTTTTCACGTAAGCTACGTGAAAGGATGGAAATGATTTTCCATTTCATTAAACGTGGGGATTTTAGTGTTAGTAAATGCTTTAAAATATGATAGATTATGTATTTCTAAATAAGTAGATTTCGTAGTTTCAAGATGTGATTTCGAGTCCATTTTTTCTTCAAGATACATTATACAAGATTCATAGGAAAGTCTTTAACCTTAAACGCACCAAAATCTTTGTAGGAAAAGGTTTATGAGTGTGAACATTAGGCCTACCCATAGTAAAGTTACTATGACCTTTCGAATGAAAGCGATTGTAGCGTCTCTAGTGGAGAATTATGAAAGTTAGGATAACAAACTCGGTAAAACAGAGTGAGATACACGAAAAAGCCCAATTAAAAAGTCGTGGAGCATTCTCTAATGAGTAGGAATCGATACTAGAAACGAATAAAACACCTATGGGGAAGGTAATTAAGACAATACCTGTCAAAAAGTCGTTATCATTAGGTTTATTTTAGTATTCTTGAATATGGCAACTATATCGCCAATAATCCCATTGTTTCACATCATCCCCCAGTCGAATAAAAGTGATTGCAGAATAAAAGTCGAATAAAAGTGACTGCAGAATAAAAATCGAATGAAAGAACTAGCTGAGAATTTAAGCCAGTCATCATCAGATCTCTGTCTACAGCAGATATTGAGAAATAATCAAAGGAAAATTTTTCACAAAAACGATAGTATGGCAAAATTATTGCCACCACCAACAAAAAAGTAGTATGGCAAAATTTTTGCCACCACCAACAAAAAAAATAGTATGGCAAAATTTTTGCCCCTACTAACAAAAATGCAGTATGGCAAAATTTTTGCTACCACCATCAAAAATGTTTTCTCTTTTTCACAGCCTAGATGACGTGCAGGCTCAACATTGGTGAAATATATTTACATGTAAGTTTTCTATGTCGAATTAATCTTGTAGTATGCGCATGTATGTTATGTCTTTTTGATTATTATGGGTGAAATTCGATACAAACCACACACATTTTTGGTGAAACATTTATTTTTTTTCTATCAACAGTGAACATGTTTTGGTGTTTTGTCGTGAATGGATTGGAGAAAAAGAAGCCATTCACGAAACAAAACATAAAAATGAAGACAGTCATAAATATTCATAAATAAATATCATACATTATGTACCATATACAAGAAGAATAGACCAAGTCATTTATGAGCACGAAGAATCGTCTCAGTTAAGAATGGATAAAAGGATATTGAATCAATTTCGCAAAAAAGGCAATGAGTTTAAAAGTAAATTTATTGCTGCACCAATTGAGTTCTAGCAATTCTTAAAAATTATAAATTACCTTGATTTTTTTGTTCAAGTCTACAGATCTAACTGGTATATAATTGCATTGCAAATGGATCATGATATTCTTCAAGACTCTTTTAAGAACGAACTAAATTTGTTAACGCAAAATTTTGCACAAAATAAATTGTTTAAAATTAAGTCGATTGTTATGCCATTTCAAACTTTGAAAATCTGGAAAATTAAAAATGGCTCAAATATGACTTTCGGTTCAGGAATATATCCTGTATTTAATTACATTGCAGTGGATTATTAGAATCTCCAAGACTTGTTCAAGAACTTATTAAATAATATAATACAAAATTTCGCAAAAAATAAAAGTTTGAAAGTACACCGATTGCTACGCCATTTTAACTTTAGTAATTTTAAAAAACTAGAAATGGACACTATATCTTTCTCATTACAAGTATATGAGATGTAACTTCCTAGAAATAAAAAAAATAATAAATTTCTATACATAATGACGTATTTTCACATTTTATCGTTGAAATATTCTTGAATAAATTTCTATACATAATGACGTATTTTCATATATTATCGTTGAAATGTTTATTATATATACTATATTCAAAATGAGAATTCTGAATTTAAAAAAAAAAATCCGAGATAGTACATCTCAGAGAGTTTCAGAATTACTATGGGAATTCAGAAAAAAATGAGAGGAGATAGTACGTCTGAATTTCCTGTAAAAATTTGGAGCCAAATTCCATAACGAAAAAATGTATATTTTTTTTACAGATGAGTGCATTTACTTTCATACAAGCAGTTATAATGATTTTAACTCTCTAATTATCGTAAAAACACGCTTTCGTTAAACTTCGGACTGCGAAATGACTGAATTCTGCAAAGCACAAGGGCAAGGTTGAAAAAATTCATTTGCTCTAAATATCATGCGGCAAGATTGAAGATGTGGCATAGCTCAGTTACACAGAAAACTGTTTCATTCTATACAGACGATTATTTACAATTAATTTAAGATTTGAAAAAAATTCTACCCTACTTGTGTCTGTGTAACATCACGTGAGCTGTTGCAACATTTAAGAACATCTCAATACTGACAAACCTTGCCCAAAATATTTCACTGGCCTCTGTCCCGAGAAGTAAAACCATAAGTAATATGCCAAATAAAAAATCAGGGCGATATAAAAGAAGGCTGTTATGTCACCCAAATTAGCCGGATGTTATTATGACCTTCTTCTTTAGAATTTTATTGCTTTATAGATGGTAATTAGAGTCTGCATACTCCAGAATCGTCTACACAAACGTTAGGGTAAATTAACTCTTGTGCAAAGTTTTCACAGATCTGGGGAAATGTCGCCAAATGGCTCTAAAGCTTACTACTTGAGGTCATTATTGACTATTGGTGGTGCTGTAAATTGCCAGAATTGTTATGTGAAATCAAACTAAAACCAACTTTGGAATTTAATCTTGAAGTTATCTTGGAAGCTTTCGTTATTATTAGCCGACGAGACTTGGCTGATTTAGTAGACAAGCTGCCCAAAATGTGATTACGTGGACGATACACAATTACAGTTGACTATTCCGGTAACAGACACATAGGATCCAATTTGATACAAGGCCCCATTCCATTTACTCCCCCCCCCCCCGAAAATAGGTCAATCGAAAAAAGCGCCATCTGGCATGACAAAACTAAATGATTCAACCCCAAATGCATTTTTCCTATACAATAAGAATAAGAAAATAAAATAAGTATGTAAACAAACACGTAGTTTTCTATTGTTTGATTGCATGTGTATTTTGATATTTTGATGCAAACAAAAAATTCCCATAAAGTTAACTTTGAAGCACTATTCATTTATTACAACTTTTTTTATGTATTCGAAATTCAAAATACGGGCTTCATCATAAATTTGATCTCAACGAGATATTTTGTGTAAAAATTACAGAAACCCGTCAAACGCGTTTTCAGGCATTTCACGATTTAAGTCTCTGTAAAACGGGAATTTCGCCAAGCTACGTTGCAATAAACCTACACCATCAGCCGTTAGAATAGCGAATACGAAAGTAAAGGGTGCAAAAAAGTCAACCTAGTTTACAACAAATATCTCACATTTAATCAAGCCTTTATTTTGAATCCTCAGCGAATGGGGAAAAAATGGTGTTTTTTACGCTACTAAGTATACTTAAGGAATGAAATAGTATTAAATAAAAGAAATGCGATATCACAATGCATTGTAGAGTGGTATCACATGATCACCTATTTGACTTTAACATTATGATATTGGGACATACCCAAAGCTCTCTATAAAGATAGTTTTTGCTGCCAAAATTTCTCTATCACATGAAGTTATTTGTATGCATAATACTAACCATTTTCGGTTACTAAATATATATTTACACAATTTATAAAAAAATTCTGAATGTTAAAGTCCGTTTTAAATATATCCATAGAAATGACTGGCATTTTTTTTAGCTCTAATTAATATAAAAAGTGTGGCATGTGTACGTAAAGCAATATTTCATCTCTGATCACCGTATCTTTTAAAAGTTTTCATAAATTTTTTAATCTAAACAGCAATCATTAATGAAAAAAAAAATATTGTCAATAATTTGATCAGAAGAATTGCTGGGAGTCAATTTAGGTATTTGAAGTGTAACTGTCTTTCTATGGTTACACATGGAATCATAACTTGCCTAAAAATTGAATTATTAAACACGTAAAAAAATAGTCTGCAAAAAGTTGTTTAGGACATCTTTTTTTCTGCGTGTGATGGTACAAAAACGAATCATGTGTGTTTGAGTTATAGCCGGAAGAATGTTGGAATAAAAAAAAATTCCCAGATTCATAAACTTAAGACAAAATTCCAAGATTTTGGATTTTTAATATTACTTATAGGTCATGTCTCAAGTGTATATAAAGTTTCAAGTTTCTACCTTCAACAATTTGGGTTGTGTAATTCATCAAGTAGTCAGTCGGCCAGTCTCGCCCATCTATACCTATATGATATTAAAAGTATTTTGTTCATTATTATCTTAGTAATGTACTATACAGAATTAAAAATCATTGATATGAAGATTACGATTTTAATCCTTGCTTTCATTTCGTTTTCCACTTAGTCGTTTGAGATTAATTTCAATTTTTACCAAGTCAAAAATGCTTCTTTGCAGTACGTTGCTTGGTTTTATTTGCATCAACAGACATGGCGCCTGTGAAGTCACAGAAATATCACATGATATTCTCTCTAGAAATCAAAAGATCGTTAGGAATCACAAGAAATTAAGCACAATATACTGAAGAACGATTTTTCGTGCTCTGGATGACAAATTGGTCGACTGTGAGACCCTTGCTTGGAAGTAAAAGTAGAGCTCCTAAAAGTATAAAGTGTGCCAATCGCTCATATCGGCGTTTTTTTTTTATAAAAACTGGAAACAAAAAGTCATGCATGACACTGTTTTTAGGGCCCTCTTTCACATAGAGTTGTGATATAAGTATAATGGGGATACTTTATGCACAGCTAGTGTGAATACATTGTCAACGGTGTGATTATTTTTGGCGTGAATAACGTCTGCGGTCCGGCTGAATCCGAAGCGTTATGAAAAATGCACATAATTTGGACGCTTATATTTCCGAATCTAATATAGATAATTTATATATGTTTTGTGGGAAAAATCTATCATTTATGACTATATAAAAACAATTTCAGTATTTTGATATTTTAAACTATTTTCCTCGAAAAAAAAATAAAGTTTTAGTCCGAACACGTTTTTGCTCCCCTTTGCTTACTTTCTCTGAAAATGTGTTTTAAACTATGAAATATATGAACATTAGGAGACAAAACTGTTCAGTAGGAAATCTAGCTTCATTATAAATATTTAGTTTTTACAGAGTTCTGATAATTTTCGAGCAATCTTCTTGTCAAGTTGAAGAAGATTGTAAATGTTCCACTTTTAAAGTTTGTAATGTTTATATCTTGAAGACTAAAAGTGCTATCTATAAATAATAGGCACATTATTTGTAGTTCATTAAAAGCCCTGCAAGGATCGGATATCGGATCGAGTTCTTAGTTTTTTAAATATAGTGGTTAAAATTTTGATATTTTAATATTTTGCGCTAATTTGTAAAGGTGCTTCTAATATGTCAGCTAATAAACAGTGAATAATTTGTAACTATTCCAGAGCCCTATAAGGATATATAATTTGGACCTATTAAATTATAAGCAGTAAAGACTACACTTTTAAGAGCAAAAAGTCTTTTTTTTAATATGGCACCATTTAAAACGTTAAAATAAAATTACAATTAGGCCAGAGTACTTTCGGAAGTCACAACGTCCATCATCAGTGGCCGTTATGACGTCCGAAAGCGCTCTGGCCTAATTGCAATTTCATTTTAACGTCATAAACGGTGTCATTATATAAAAATACTTTTTACTCTTAAAAGTGTTAGCTTTTATTATTTATAATTTAATACTTTTAAACGTGTTTCAAAGCATTTTAATTTGAATCTCATTAAATTTTTATTTACAAGACATTATTCAAGCAAAAAAATATCGGATCCATCCGGTTGGAGTCACCGCCGATTTTATTTTATCAAAATATGAAAATATATGAGTGGGGATTTTAAATTTAATTTTAGGAGTTTTATTGATTTGAATTCAAGACGAAGGTTTTATAGAAAAAAAAGTTTATTTTGGAAATGCCTCCTGCAACATGCATCATTTTCAGACCCAGTTTCTTACAGTCGATGGGCACACTTTATACTTCCAGACGTTATAGTTAAATATAGATGTGTGCTGCTTCTGGACAACAGGGAATAAAACACACAGCAACTTTGGTATAATTGCTCCACAGTACATAGTTTTTACATCACAAAGCTTTGCTTCCAGCTAAACCACCGGTTCGAGATCGTCAGGGGCGAGACTATATTACAAGGTCCGAGAACGGAATGAAGCAAATGTACATATAAATTAATAATGGATGAACGTAGATGTCAAAACACATGTCGAGCTGAAAATGAAGATGTTTATAAAGGAGAGGCAATGGGGTTGTTCACTATAAATATCCATAAAAATTTTTACAGTCCTCTATGGTTTGGCGCAATTAATTATTTCGTATTGAAGATAGCCTGACAAGGTATCACTACATCTATGTAGACTATTAATTGTTCACTATTCGCTTTTACTAATTTATAGTTAGTATAATCTGCAGTGGCATAAAATCAGTGTCAAGTAAAATATTTGCATCCCCTATGATGCATGTCTGTCTGATCAAAATATAGTAACAAATTTGGCAAAATATCGCCAATTTGGCGACTTTTTAGCTATCCACTTTTGCTAATTTATAGTTAGCATAATCTGTAGATGCTATAAAATCAGTGTCAAGTAAAATATTTGCATCCCTTATGTGATGTATGTCTGTCTGTTCTACTTGGTAATAAATATAGCGACAAATTTGGCAAAATATCGCGAATTTGTCGATTTTT
The DNA here is from genome assembly GCA_951213105.1 of Amaurobius ferox. Taxonomy (NCBI): domain Eukaryota; kingdom Metazoa; phylum Arthropoda; class Arachnida; order Araneae; family Amaurobiidae; genus Amaurobius; species Amaurobius ferox. Next base: position 110,216,271 of record OX578152.1, on the reverse strand, counting down.
TCAAAATATCACCAAATTGATGAAGTTTAGTTTTTTAATGATCTCTATAGTTTTGTAGGAATTGTTTTTTAATACTCTTGAATTTAAATATAGTAAGTTCCACTGCCCGTGGGATAGACAACGTATCGTTATTAGGTTTAGGGGGCCGTATATTAATTGCGTTTTGTTAGGGATGATACACTAATTATGCTTCGTTATAATTAATAATATGACTCGGAAGATATGTGTGGATATTAGAAGCGCAAGTTCTGCAGGCTTGCGGATGGGAGGGAATATTTTACGTTACTTTATGCACCACATCATATCATGAGCTAACATCTAGTTTGTCAAAAGCAATTAGCATAAAATTATATTCACATCTGTAAATAAATTGTCAGGCTGTCTTCTAGACATAATTGTATGGATTTGGGACTGAGCTAAGTTTATAATCATCTCTATGACTAGAATGAATTGAGTAAAATTTGATATTGTGTCATACGCAACTGATCATTTAACGTTCAAAGACATCTCCCTTTTAGCTTGATGCCTGAGTATATATATATATAACATTTTGATGAACAACACAGATTCAATTTTTTTAATTTTCGCATACTCCTATTTGCTCGAATCTTAATGAAAAATATGGAGGATGTTTCTAGCTGAATAATGAAGTGGTGGTGGTGGGATGTCGGTAAAAGTAGAGCGATTTCTGCCCTATTATGGGGCAATGCAAACAGCAAGAAAGTGCTCACTTTGACATACATTCACTAACGTCGTACCGGTTTAGAGGTTTTTATCGTTTTACAGCAAGGATACGGAATAACACCATTAGAGTGCCCAAAATTAATTCATGGAAAAATACAATTTTTTCTGAAAGTTTTGTACATCTTAGTCAAGCATGGGCAAAGTATTTGGCTGAAGGGTAGTGTTGACTATTTTTGTATTTAAATAAATACAAAAATAGTCTGCCAAATAAAATACTACTTTTTGACCGTTAATATATAATTTTTTTCACCAATCATCATTCGACGATGTTGTTACAAAATTCCCTTTTTAGGATACTTTAATTTTTCTGGAGCTATTATTGGCCATGCCATTGTTTAATTCGTGTGAAACAGTAGAATAGATCCTAAAAATTTTCTGGTGAAAGTTTTAAAAACATTCTTCACAGTTTAGTGCGTTTTTGTCATGCCATAATCCTTGCTAAAGAGCGGCAAAAACTGCAAAACTGATCCCATATTGGTGAAAGGTTGTCTGTGCGAACACTGTTTTGCTTAGAAGGGAGGGGCTCTCAACCGGGCCTCCTGACGACCTCGTCCCCTGGACGACAGACGTTCACCGAGGAAATATGCAAACACTTTTAAGTCCATTTGTCACACTCTATCCACAGTCTCACAGTTCGATCGCCGACCGTTACTAATCATGACCACCGAGCTCTTGTTAGTGGGCGGCAGGTGGAACGTGTTGTCCTCAGCCCTTTCCTGGTCCGACTTGCAACGGGCTAGGTGGGGAGGCGGGCGGTGGCTCCCGCAGAGGGCGGTGTCGTCCGAAGCCCTGGTGGGCGGCGTGGGCGACAAGGATTCGGATCCACACGAAGAACTGTCACTGAGTTCATTTGTGGGCCGGCGAGTGATGCGCGGGGAGGAGTTGTGGGGTCGCCGCCCCAGGATTTGAGTCTGAATGTGCTCGATGATGCGCTTGAAGCGGCGCAGAGGACCTAAAACAGATCATGGTATTATTATACACAAAGTCATATATTCATCCTACAGTGATACATACTAGAGGTATGCGATACTAGAGATATGCATAAGCTTAAAATTCACACTTCAGTCGACGATGATAGAACCTGTGTCTGGTTCCAGTTCACAGATAGTTTGCTATCTAAAGACCGGATTGAAATTTGACTTGGCTATAAAATATTCGTCTTGATCAGACCCTGCCTGATTTGGGTTTTTTTTAATATATCAAAAAATAAAAAAAACTGGAGTCATTATTTGCTCACAATTATGTATAAAGTTTCTTATTTAGCTTCGTTCTCCGCATTGCTGAAATAAAAAATATATTTTCATCATCTTTTTAATATCCATTTATTACTTGTCAAGACATGAACTACTCGACAATTATAAAATTCGACACGAGTTTCTTGTTTAATAAATTTTTACATTAGAAAACTTTCTTCAGTCGATGCTTGAGGTTTTTGGATTAGACTGCATTATTGCAACGCTTCTTTAAAGCACACGAAAGCTAGTTTTAGCTGTAACTACAACATTTTTAAATGCAATCCCAACCAATACGAACAGGCAGGAATACATATACCTATTCATCCACTCGCAACCGAAATGCAAACCGAACTTCTCTGAATCTATGCTTCAGTGTATTATATGACAACAGGTGTAAGTTGCAGCTCACTGGAAGTCTCATATGAGTTAAATGTTAGTGTTTGAGAGTCTTAAAATCTTTGTAAAATGTGTCTTCGGTCAACAATTGTGCTCTTTAAAAATTTTGTGAAGTTTTCCAGATGTTTCCTTTTTAACAAAGGAATTTTCGGGAAATGTCTTGCAGTGCAGTATGGTGATGTAAAGTAAAATATTGTTTTATATAAAAAAAAAAATCAAGTTGGCAGAACCAAAAATCAAACCAGGATCTTTTAACGAGCACCTTGGTATGTTGACATATACACAATTACGATAATGTAAAGATATTCCTTACATTATCTCCATCAGAAACAAGGGTGGGGGGTGTATTAGCATCTCCAGCTGACGTGCAATTTAATTTTGGCTTGATAGCTAATTTTCGAAACACAGTAGTATAATTTTCTACAAGAAAAATTAATTCGACGGGAACTGGGAATTTAAATGTACCTTCAGAATTATCCCTCAGCTATGCTGATTACATTTTGGTCATATAAGGATATTTCATGTAAAGCAAACTGGCCCGATAGTGATTGGGTTCGAAAACGATCATAGCAAAAACTTTCAAACGCTGAAGATTGAAGATGTAAGGGGGGGGGGGGGTAGGACTCCGATTTGAGCAGCAATTAAATTTGATAGTCAATATAACAGAGAACTATCAGATCCTTATATGCGCAGAATTTCATGTTGAGATCTTGTAGATTAGATCTATTACCTGAGATGAGCGTGAAGCTGATACAGTAGACTCCCGGACTGCCCACAGAAGTGATGCTTCCCTGGGGTCCTGCGGCGGACGTTACCTCCACATGGAACCGGACATTCCGCTGGAACACGCTGGTGCCACCCGGTCGACGGTACTCGACCCGGAAGGACATGGGCGTGAGGACGCTGTGGCTCAGGTCCGCAATCTGCAAAATTTCAATGTCTTAATTACATGGAATTCACGCACCAAACGTTGATTCCCATCCAAAATGTTCAAATTGGATGATGTCATCGAAATCAAATCTTATTTTTGACTCCATTACAATACATTCTATTTACACATACCCATTCTATTTCCATTACAGTGTATTCTATTTACAGATACCCATTCTAATCCCATTACAATACATTCTATTTACATATACCCATTCTATTCCCATTACAATACATTCTATTTACATGTATCCATTCTATTTCCATTACAATACATTCTATTTACATATATCCATTCTATTCCCATTACAACACATTCTATTTACATATACCCATTTTATTCCTATTATGATACATCCTATTTACATATACCCATTTTATTTCCATTACAATACATTCTATTTACATGTATCCATTCTATTCCCATTACAATACATTCTATTTACATATACCCATTCTATTCCCATTACAATACATTCTATTTACATGTATCCATTCTATTCCCATTACAATACATTCTATTTAAATATACTCATTCTATTCATATTACAATACATTCTATTTACATATACCCATTATATTCCCTTTACAATACATTCTATTTACATATACCCATTATATTCCTATTACAATGCATTCTATTTACATATACCCATTCTATTCCCATTACAACACATTCTATTTACATATACCCATTTTATTCCTATTACGATACATTCTATTTGCATATACCCATTTTATTTCCATTGCAATACATTCTATTTACATGTTTCCCTTTTATTCCCATTACAATACATTCTATTTACATATACCCATCCTATTCCCATTACATTACATTCTATTTACATATACCCATTCTATTCATATTACAATACATTCTATTTACGTATACCTATTCTATTCCCATTACAATACATCCTATTTACATATACCTATTCTATTCCCATTACACAATACATTTTATTTACATTCTATTTACATAAGGAAAATAAAAAAGTGTATCATTGGGTATTATCGTAATATCTATACTAGTGTCTACTTCATTTTTATGGCTATGAAAACCAACATGCCCTATAGACATTTCAATTAACATTTTGCACTAGCTAAATGATGGGTAGTAACACAGTGTGACATCTACATACTTCATAAAAGTTCTGAACTTCAAAAAAATCGTTTCATATTTAATCGTAAAAATTGCACAAATTTTATAATTCCATTAATATGAAATTTGCGGTATGTAAAACTATAGTTCATATTGCATGACTTATTATTAAAGTTTGCAGACATTTTAGGCTAAGAATAAACTATGTATAGCAATATTTTTCAATAACTTGATTTGCAGAATGACCAGCAAATGATTTTTCTATTTGAAAATCGTTTGCATTTACCATAATTACCACAATAGAATCAAAAATCTGATGTGGGCAGCACATGACTTTCCCTGCAAACTTATATCCACGTTCTATTTATTTCAATTAAATGTAATTCACTTTTAATTCAAATTTCGTTCTCATTCGGTAACCGGGTTTATTTTCAAAGGTGGCGTAGGGAAAGTACGAAAAACTAAAATATCTCGAGAACGGCTAGTCCTAGTGTAATGGGGTTGGTCTTATTCTTTTCGTCGTTAAACATTACGTATTAAACGGGCATTTAATGGATATATCTAAGTATACCAAGTTCTTTAGTTTAGATTTTGAAGATTTTTGCGGGCCGTTTTGCAAAAAAAGGCAGGTTATTTTTTTCCGAATCGTACCAAAATGTAATCAGCACCAGAGTGACCTATACGTGACTCATCTACCGAATTTTGTGAAATTCGGTCCATTAGTTTTTCAGCTAGAGTGGATACAAGCTTTTGCGGTTGAAAAGTGGCGTAGGGAAAGTACGAAAAACTAAAATATCTCGAGAACGGCTATTCCTAGTGTAATGGGGTTGGTCTTATTCTTTTCGTCGTTAAACATTACGTATTAAACGGGCATTTAATGGATATGTCTGAGTATACGTAGTTCTTTAGTTTAGATTTTGAAGATTTTTGCGGGCCGTTTTGCAAAAAAAGGCAGGTTATTTTTTTCCGAATCGTACCAAAATCTAATCAGCACCAGAGTGACCTATACGTGAGTCATCTACCGAGTTTTGTGAAATTCGGTCCATTAGTTTTTCAGCTAGAGTGGATACAAGCTTTTGCGGGCCATTTCGCAAAAAAAGGCAGGTTCTTTTATTCCGAATCGTACCCAAAACTAATCAGCACCAGCCCCGCCCACAAGTGACTTACCTACCAAATTTTGTGAAATTCGGTCCATTAGTTTTTTAGTTACAGTGGATACAAAATCTGCACAGACAGACAGACAGACAGACACACAGACAGACAGACACACAGACAGACAGACAGACAGACAGACACACAGACAGACAGACAGACACACGCACAGACGTCACGCTAAAAATGGTTTTTTCGTATTCTAGAGGTCTCGAAACGTGTAGATCCGTCGAAAACTCGAGTTGTGATTTTCGGCATGATTCCAATACTTTCCCTATACATTACCATGTATTGCAGGGAAAGTAAAAACTATAAATATCGTCATTGATAAAATATAATAAAAAAAATCGTCTGCTATAACTATCAATTGAAGTATCTCAAGAACGGTGGATTGCCCAGCAACAGTTAATTAAGAAAATGTAGGCGTTTTTCTGCATATGATGGTATACACACAAATTTGGTGTATATAGCTCTCTTGGGTTACTGCTGAAAGAATGCTAGAACGAAACATTATGCGGTTTATAAATTTAGCAAATACAATTCCTAAATTTTAGATTTTTCTCCTGACTTATAAACAAGTTACACGTGTATGCAAAGTTTCAAGTTTCTACCTTCAGTTTGGGCTGTGTGATCATGACTTACTCAGCTGAGTGAAAAATTTAGAAATTGATACATATAGATGAGAAATACAATCTTGAGAAGTACGTAGATGAAAAGAGTTACAAAGAAATATAAAATTACAAAGATACAAATAAAGCAAAGAAAGATAAAATTACAAAGATACAAAGTAAACAAAGAAAGATAAAATTACAAAGATACAAAGAAAACATATAATAATAAAAATACCGAGAAGTACAAAATATAAGTAAAACATATATTTTTAAACACCAACTCCTTTTAAATAAACTTCTATTTTAAACATTAATATCCTTTATAGTAAAAATTTGAGATTGTGTGATCAATATATAGTTCTGCCATATAAATAGACTGTTGACTAAGATAGTAGTTGTTGATTAGGAATGTTGATTAGGAAAACAGTTTGTTCAATTATAATCGCCCTGTGTAAAGTGAAAGTTTAGGAACAAAAATTTTGAACAGTCAATTCGTTAAGTGAACTTCTTGCATTCTGTAAAAGTATCTTAAAGTGGGCGAACACCCCAAAATTTTCTAAAAAAGCGTTTTTAAAAATTTGTACTTAGATTCCCCCCATGAAAAATTTTCTTTTAAATTTCGCAAACAGTTTTTAAAGCCGTTCACTATTAATAAAACCAGAAGAATTCTTTTGAATCACAATAGCCCTTATTATATGTGGATTCAAGGGCTTTCGGTCGATTAAGCCACTTACTGGAAAGAAAAAGTACTATTTTTATTTACTTCAAAATTTATAAATATGTTTATCAGCTATCTTGTTGCGCAATAAACCTCAATATGATTTAACAGCAATAATTTCCATAAGGATTGATTTTCGTAACATTTTCATAAATGTTTAATGAAGGCAGAAAATATTGCAGATATTTTTTGGTAAATTTCAAATTGCTGTTTGTTTACAGTATAATTTTGTTAATGTATTACACCCAGCTGTTTCAAACGAAGAGTTCGTTACCTGACATGTATAAATACTAATTTTTACACAAAAAATTGTTTCTATTGAAAAATAGTAAAATTATTATTTTTGTTAAATTACACCTTCGTATTATTTCTGTGTTTATACATCACGATACCAAATTATAAAAGGAGAAGCAATATTAAGAAAGAAAAATATTTGGGTATTTGTCCACCTTTTAAAGTATAAAGTGAATATGTTATTTAAGTATTTAGACCCCTAATGTAAGAAATAAATGAGATAACGTGATGGAGGTGGGCATGAACAATCTAAGATACCAACCGAGAGGAAGGCGTGTATAAGATCGGCTTTGACGGAACTCAGAGGTCGATCTTTCACCAGAATCACGTGACTCTCATCTCGCTCTGACGTCATCAGGCTGCCGAACCAAGAACGCTTCGTTAGCCTACAAAAAAAAAAAAAAAAAAAAAAAAAAACAACAAACACTTAGGTTCTGTGCACAACACAAACGGTTTTCATTTACATTACATCTCAGACATTTTAGGGCCTTTTACGCCAATAAATATAATGAGTGCATGGCCGCGCAATTTTCTTAATTAGGTATATTCTTATTTATTAGTTACTTATGTGAGGTGTAGCATCATACAATGCATCCTTTTCGGCGAAATTGAAGTGAAAAAAAATCATTAGCGATGGCTTCTGGCATGGAACTAAAGTGGTTTCGCACGAGTAAATTTGTTTAACAATGGCCAGGAACTTGATACCCCTTCATTCGCCTATACATCGGCCAGCATCGTGAGCTACGTAGCTATCACATGACGTTACTCTGGCGCACTAGTGGGGGCAAAACACACTGCTCCCAATAGCACAACATCCATGTCCGCAGGTGGAACTCGAACTCCCAACCCAGCAGCCGTGTAAGCACGAGGAAGTGCTTATCTTGACCGCTCAACCACCGTGTCGGCTTTGCATGAGTAATGTATTATTAATAATAAACTAATAATGCGTTCAATAAGTGCATTCATTGTTTTCAGTTTGTTTACAACAAATAATAGGAGACCTATGGTAACTAAAATCAAGCAATATACTGTAATATCGAGTGTGAGCAATTGACACACGTTATTATAGTTTGTCCAATGGCAATAAGCATAATATATATTTACGTATAATATAAAAGAGAAAATTTTTAACACGTGGAAACTTAATACTTTGTGACAAAAACAAAACAAACAAATGGATATGTGATACATTGTCTTTCTTTACTATGGTCCGGGTATCCGGCTGATATATCAACGTTACGATAAACGTAAACACTTTGAGCGATTATATCTCTACACCTAACAGATAAAAACCTAAACAATTTATACTTATTTTATCGGAAACAAAATACCATATATGAATATACAAAATAATTTAAATTTTTTAATATTTTAGAACTTTTTTTTCGTAAAATCTGAATGCATGGACTGGTTTCGGGTTTTTCTGCCTTGAATATCCGATATCAGTAACAGCAGCAAGGAAACCTGCTGTGTGCAACAATTTGTAAAGTAGGAGCCTCTAGCTCAGATGAAGTTGATCGTTACGGAGTATATAGCTGGCATCGTAAAGATTGGTTATTTAAAAATGACGCAACTATAAACTTTTGTCTTAAGTCAAAGTTACCTTGCGGCTAAGGGAAAACACGCAGACTAGTATTCCAAACTAAACGATTTATTAACATCACTTATAACTGATACAGCAACTGGCTGTCAAACTAAAGAGGGCTGTATACAGAACAAACATTAAATTTCACATACCCATATCGTGACTGAATATTAATACTTACATAAACCCGGGCTTGGAGATCTATAAAAATTAGATTACTCGTAATAATAGAATACGGACGGGCGATGCTTACCCAGTGGATGTCAGGAAGTCAGCTCCATAATAACCAACTTCAGAAGGTAGTTTTGTGGACTAGATCCTGTTGATCATACTTGTCCACATCTATATTAGTACCTCTTGCTAGCTCCTCTTAGAACCGGGGAACGTGGTAACTCTAAACTATTACTCACAGTTCAAAACCCAAGCCCATTCTCTCTTTTCCGAACCGAAACTTTACCCTGTTCTATTACAGGATCGCAGAAATTGTTATCTGGCTCAGGATTGGCCAACATAATGGAACTAATATGAAGTCGTTAATTTAAAGTAAAACATAATTTAGAACGTAATCTAAGCGAAATCATAACCAAAGGTTATATTGACCTCACAAATTGCATGCACCTTGTCATATAATGGGTTTAACGTGAAATATTACTATTTCTGTACAGTTAAAATCTTGCGTTAGTAGCGACCATAGAATATAAAAAATTGTAAAAGACTTACTCTGGGGACGATTCAGGCGTAAGACCAACTTCATCCGCTGAAAAGACAAATATACATTTCATTAATAAATATATAGATTATAGAAACTATTAAATATGATACAACAATTACGTCAAATGGTAAAAAAAGGGAGCGTGGACTTATATACAGTAGTTCTACTAAGATGACCTAAAATTAGCCCTTTATACCCACGTTTTGCCCTGACTAAATGGCTAGTGATCACATGTGATATTTACACACTTAATAAAACATCTGAATATAAAAATTCCGTTTCAAATTTAAGCATGAAAATGATGCATACTTTCTAGTTCTGTCAACATGGAAATTGTGGTAAAAAAATTATGGAGACATAATTTTTGTACTGTAGTTTGCCTTTTTCTCAACATTTTCAGACATTTCAATCTAAAAATCTATTAATACAGCATTAAGTATATTCCAATAGTATATTTTAATATTATATTTATCCAATAGTATATGTAAGTATATTTCAATAGTTTGATCAGAAGAATGACCAGCAGACGACTTCGGTATCTGTTACTACGTTTATGTGGCAACGTGTGATATGCAAAAATTCTCTTGAACACTTATGCGCATGGATCTGCGCATAGCACTTGAACTTAAATACCGAAATAATTTCCGCTAATAGCAGTAGCGTCGCCAGAAAAAAATTCTGAGAGGGGGGAGGGGGTAACCACATTTTTTTTTATGTATCCATATCTCTTTTCTTCAAAATTCAATGGGCTTGATGGATTCCTGGGAGAAATGGGTATGACCCCAAAATCCCCCTTTGGCGACACCACTGGCTAACAGTGCTCGCTCACTGCATACTTCTCGACATTTCATTACTCTGTCTCGTTGTTCTGCGAAGTCAGAATATTAGTTTTTAACACTTTACAACAAAGTTGAAAAGTGTTTATGACTTGGTTCATTCTGTCTGTCTGTCTGTCTGTCTGTCTGTCTGTCTGTCTGTCTGTCTGTCTGTCTGTCTGTCTGTCTGTCCGTTAGCACGATAACTGCCGTAAAAATGACTTAATCAAAATGAAATTTTAGTATGTTGTTCAGACGGTCTGTAGGACCTATGGGAATATAAATGAATAATATCACACAATTAGTTTTGGATTGAACCCGGGTTGAAAAAATGAAATACATTGAGCCCTATGGGACCTAATTTTTCTAACATTTTTTAAGCGGATTTAAAATTCACAAATTGCTTCGAAAATTTTAGGTAATAGTCAAATTGTTTCATAAAATATATAAAAAAAAATTCAGCTAAATATATTCAGTAGTTTTTTAAATAAAAATTAAAATAATAATTACACATCTTATATGAAACGATCACGTGACCATGATATGAAACGATCACATGACCCACTTCAAAATGAGATATGGCATCCATCTTGTTTCAAATTCGTGATTTTTTAAAGTTCTTTTTAATTCATATTGAGTGTTGTATCCATCCTAAAACTACTTTATTTCTGCTTAAATTCTGTGCATCTACATACTAAAACAACACAATGACAATATATTTGAGTTTAAATTCTCATTCAAATTTGATTATTTCTACAATTAAGCCTATTTTTCACCTATGTAAAATGTAAACAGCAAAATATGTAGAATGAGTTGTATTAGAATTACTGTATTTCTTTAACACAAAATAATTCAGTCCATGGAGTCTGGATGGCTGATATGAATGAAATATTAATTGATTTCATAAACAGAAGGACGATATTTTTCGATGAAGTTTTAAGCATAAAATTTATGAATTGTAACTCCATGGTGTTAATTTTTAAATAAAATAAATTATTATAGTATTGTGATGAATGAAATGGAGAAAGTTATGAATGAAATCCTGCTTTTATAGAGAGATCCAGGCGTGTTATATTTTCTATGACGTCATTTGAATTAATTTCAGTTGTTTTCGATGAAGTTTTCAAATATTATAAATTATCGTAGTATTATGATAGATTTAAAAATATTACCGTGGAATGTATTGCATTTTAGAGATATTTAAACCACGCAATTTATATTTCAATGCCGTCTTTTGAATGAAGTTCATTTTTTTCAATGAAGGTTTAAGTTTTCAAATATAATAAATCAATGTAGTGTCGTTATAAGTTTTAAAATATTACCGAGGAATGTATTGCATTTTCGACTTTTTTAAATGAAATTGCATTGAAGTTGGAAAGTGTTTCATAATCAATGCTTTAAGCATGATTGATCTTTCTTGTTTAGTTACTGAGCTTATGAATTAGAAGTGTAACTCACTGCATACTCCTCACTCACTGCATACTTTTCGATATTTCATTACGCTGTCTCGTTGTTCTGCGAGTAATCAGAATATTATTTTTTGTTAGTTACTGATCGTATGTATTTATGTTTCTAAGGTCTCTAAATGGGGATCCCCCACTGCTGTGAGTTATGCCGATACGATACTGATGTTAAAGTGTGGAAACCCCAGGCCGTCCGACTCATCCAGAGGACTTAGAGCAACTATTTGGACGACCGGTGATGTTAAAGTGTGTAATAGCCGAAAAATTTGTGAGAGTGACATTAAGCTCTTTAAATAAAATTCACCTTTAAAATTTGTTGAGAATTATGTGATTTAGCATCTTGCGTTTCCAATTATAAAGAGTGCAATTATCATGCGAGATCACGATTGAGTTGTCCAATATCTCTCGTCCAGGTCCAATTTTTCGAAGACGATTTATTAACCTCGTAATTGTTAGCGCTATAGTATGGATATTTTTTTCTGAAATTCTTCAAGGACACTCTAATAAGACTGCTTTAAGATATTTTGTTCTAAAATAGGGTAGCCTTTCACTGTGGGAGAGCACAATGTTTTTCGATTGATAAAAATATAAGCCTGTTATGATCGTCCGACGACGATAGCAGACGATTAGGAGATTATTTGTTCAATCCCAAATAGTGGAAGTATTTCACATCTACAATTCTTCCCTGTCATCTCGCCCTTAAATATGCAAGATTGGGACATTAGATCGGTAGCTAATAAGAACTCATAGCTTTGATACGTCATCACATGAACTATTGGCTGCTGCGGAGCAATCTGATTGCCCATCCGTATGTGAATGCTTTGAGTTAATTAGTCATACCTTGCAGTTTCCTCCTATGGAACCTCGGACTGCCGAGAAAGCTGTTCTTGATGGTGTTGAGGCGGGATTTCCAGTAGGGCTGCTGGCAGGGTGATCCTGGGGGAGTATTCAGCGGACTGTTGTCGTCTGATATCATCTTGGGCGTCGGCTTCGGGGAGCTCATGGGAGAAATGGAAGGGCTCCCTGGGTGGAGATTGCTACTGCTACGACGGCTACGCCTGTAAAATGAAGGGAGATCTTAAATAAGGCAAAACATTATGTTTTCGACGTAGTGGTAAATTTCTTTTTCTTTTACAGTAACTAAATAAAAATAGCTGAAATACGTAAAGTGCGTGGCACCACTCGACTTTCTCATAAATTCATATTCCATGCTGTTCAGTTTCCTTGTTCCATTCACAGTATACGGATACAGAAAATGAATTTTTTTGTGAGTTTTCTTTTAAAACTTGTTTGTTCTTTTAAAATATTTTTTTTGTTTTCAAGTTGACAACAGATTAGTCACGCTGGATGCATTCATCTCATGTTCATAACTACTGTTTTGCCACCAATCTTATCCATATCATAATTATTAGTTTCCGCTTACATTATTCGTCAGCTATTGTTCCGACCATTATCACTGGTCCCCATAGAAATTGGTCTCCATTTATTGGTTTCTATAAAAATCGTAAATTTCAAATTACAAAAAAAAAAAAAAAAAAAAACTATTAATCTGAGTCTTTTGCAAAATGCTTTCACACATAAAAGTGTATAGTGACACTTGGATTCGTTGTTGAGTAATAGGTTTCCTTGACATCTATGAAAATTAACATGTCTCTGACGCCTCTATTAAGTTTAAAAAATGTAATTTTTTGACACTGCATTACGAATAGTAGGTAAAACGTGATGTCCTGAAATTTTACATATAGACTAACATGAACCTACATATGTGCAAAACGAGCTTAGAATATGGATTTAGACCTTAATTAATAATGTTTTGCATTGCTAGTATTTGCAAAGTTGTGATGGATCTAGGCGATTCCCAAAGAATTCACTGTGATTGGTTGGTGGCGGAGACGTCACGAAAGTGGCTGAGGACAATGATATATGTGCCTTATTGTGCATTCTTAGAAACAGAGCATTTTGCAACTATTGTTGTCATGAACAATTACGATTAAAATGTTATTATTATAGCAGTCAGAAATTACACGTCTTATTGTTGATTTTTATAAACAATACCACAAAATAATTGCGAAAGCTAATTTATCATATTTACGATTTTTAGAACTTTTAGCATGCTACCTATCTAAATAAAATAATTTAATTTGTTTATATTTTAAGCAGCATGCGTTGCGCAATAAATTAAATCTCGATTAAAATATTTAATTGATTATTAATACAGACCAGATTTGGTTTCTTGTATTATTATATAATTCCACAAAAGCGAAAACGATGTATCCCCACTGGGAACGACGCTCTAGGACTGCTGGTAGGCCATCAGATTTGGGGACAAGGGCGGGCATGTGAGCTGTAAAGTAGCGAACAGGGTTGGCGAGTGTTAGCGAACAGGGTTGGTGAGTGTTAGCGAACAGGGTTGGTGAGTGTTAGCGAGCAGGGTTGGTGAGTGTTAGCGAACAGGGTTGGTGAGTGTTAGCGAACAAGGGACGGAGCCCTAATGGGTGTATTACACTTGCGTAGCAGGTGAGTCAAATGAATTCGCGATGAAAGTTTCAGAGGTTGACGAGTGCCATCGAGCAGGAGGCTCGGTCCTCCTTAGTGATGGAAATAATAGTATCAAATTTCATTTAAATTACTCGATTTGCTCCAGAGCTATCGTGCCTAGGTTCACAAGCAGATATCAATGAAAAAAATGTTGATTCGTATATAGGGTAGCTCAAAACGTGTAAATCTATCAAAATTTTAAATCGAATTTTTGACCCCATCACAATACTTTTCCTTTGCATGTATTAAGTATTGTAGAGAAAGTAACTAAATATAATTTCTATCTCAAGTTATATTGTTGATATCAGGTTTGAGCGATGGCGTCGATGTTTTCTATTCGCGTGATGAATGGATTTTTAGCCACGTGATCAAATATTTTTTAGTCACGGGAGCAATGGAATTTTAGTCACGTGATTAACGATTTTCTGTTCACGTAGACAATGGGGTATTCACGTAAACCTGAGTGTGTGTACTTTTCTCAAAAAGAAAACTCGACTATAGAGAAAAAGTGTGTACTTTATTACATAGATGGCAGCACTTACCAAATGGCACTTGCCCACACGGATGATATATTCCATGAGTTTCAAGATATCACATGCGGAAACTCATAAAAAAAATGCAATTTTATTGTACTGATGTTGATAATGAGGCAATTAGAATTAAACAATATGGAATATAAATTTATAACAAAATATAATGGAAACTCTACTCCACATATTCTCTTATAAATATCAGAATTTAAAATTTTAATATTACAGAAATTTTTATTTCATCACAATAATTTTATTATTAAGGTTAAATTAAGAATTAGAAAAACATACTATTAATGTTCCGAGATTAGGATTTAAATGCTATTTAGTATCGGTATTCTCGAACAACTATCAAAAAATTTAATGTAATGTTTCTTCTGAGATGAAAACTCAAATATAGAGAAAAAGTGTGTACTTTACTCCATAGATGTCAGCACTTACCCGTATGGATACCTCCTTGGCTGTAAAGGCGATCCATCACTTAATAATTCAAAAGTGTACCTATAAATGGAAATTTTATTTGTGTTAATAAGAACATAAATCACAGTATGCATCCTAAGAGACAACATTTTGAAAAGTTTTTGTTACTGCATATGCAGAATTTTAATTTTTAATTATATATTTATTTAAAAGAAAGCATTTCTTAGAAGTGCAATGGTATAAATAAATTCTCCATTTTCATTTTTAATATTTGTCTTGTGAAGAAGGGGTGGGTTTACATAATCAGGGACCTAAACGTAAGCCTTTTTTTTTAGGGGGGGGGGGGAGGTCTCTATGATGTCATCCTATTTTGGGTTCTCATGACATGTTTTTTTCTTGTATGATTATGATGCAGGTTTCATGATGACGTCATAGCATGCCTTTACATGATGACATTCATGGTGATGTCACAACAGTGCCGCATAAATTCATATATGCGATGTGTCATTACGATGGTATTTCAGTCCATTACTTTTATCTACGTGAATTCAATATATAAAAAGATTAATTTAAAAAAGAAATACTAATTTAAGAGTGAATTTAAAACAAGAAATCATATATATCTTGAGTATTGACTTTATGGTTTCAACATTTTTATTTAATCAGAAGAGAGAGGTTACATAGGTTATAGCTCAGGAAGCAGTTGACGAAACTGAGGCCAACTATTACCATGGGAACTATTTTAAGAATTTATTCGAGGAGGGGGGGGCACAAATATTTCTTAGAGGAGTATAGTTGATGAACTATTAATCTAATTTAATATAAAATCTTCATATAAATACAGTATACAATAAAATTAAATTGAAATTTGCTTTCTGTCGGATTTGTCACGTTCCATTATACTAATTTGACAAAAATTGGTTCAGTGTGAGTCACACCTAACACAGTTGCTGTACCAATGAAAAGGAAATTTACATAATAAAAGAATATATCTGTTCGTTCATTTGTCTGTTCGTCTATCGGCAACATAGCGAAACATCTAAGCTATTCACAGCTTAGAAATTCAGTACAGTAATACTTTAGGTTACGTCCAGAAGTACCTCAGAACGATTTTTTTTGCTTGTAAATTCGAATTATATGTTTAGCTAATTTAATTTAATGCGCAATTCGGAACGATTTTCACACAAGTTGGTTCTGTACTGACCAAAAAATACTATCACAGAGCAGTAAGAAATACTATTTTTATCTTAGCGTCATCGGAAAGATGGACGAACACTCTTTCCGACGAGCTTCCACGCGAATACGTAGGATAAAACCATCATATTTAAAATCTTTATATTAATATATATATATATATATATATATATATATATATAATATATTTATATATATATATATATATATATATATATATAAATAAATATATTTTATATATATATATAATTATATAATAATAATTATATAATTATAGTAAATATCAAATATCTAACACCAATATATCAAGATAAACAAGAAGTGTATGCGGGGCTTGTTTATCTTGATATATTGGTGTTAGATATTTGATATTTACAATGCATTTGGTGTTTCTGTTTGGATGTAGTAAATCTCGTTGTTTATGTTTAGGTGTAAAGTCAGTATTGGTCTTTCAACTTTTATACATTTTTAGTTTTAGTGTACGTACTAGGTTTGCGACATTGTATCCGCTTCCGGGAGTGTCGTCATGACATGAAGCTGGCTAAACCGGGAAGTGGGGGTCACAATTACCCCGGCCAAATTTTGAAACATTGTCATTCTTCAATTTTCTATTTCTCATGTAGTATATATATATATATATATATATATATATATATAAATTATATATATATATATATATATATATATATATATATATATATATATATATATGGAACTAAGCAATATTTACAATATAATTATCACTTGCTCTTTCGTGCTTACCTAGGTCCGGAATTTCCGTTTACTTGGCAGGTATCAATCCTTTTTCTGGGAGGGTCGACTGAAAGAAGCGATTAAAAATTTTATTTTTAATCATTTAAACTATTTTAAAAGCAATATGGTATCCAAGTTACTATGATGGCTATAAAAACAACTTCAGTATTCCATATCGAAAAATTCATACTTGTTTTACAATATGGTACAAATTATCATGCTCATTACAAGAACAACTGCAGTATTTGACATTGAACAATTGATTCGTGTGTTACAATAAGGCGCAAGTTATCGTGATCATAACGATCACGATAACTTGCGATGACTTAGCGACAAGAACAACTTCAATATTTCACATTGAATAATTGATTCGTGTTTTACTATAAGGATATCGTGATCATTATAAGAGCAAAATATTTGACAATGAACAATTCCTTCGTGTTTGTGATGTTCTCAGTTTCTGTGTTAGTTATGTTCTCGACTCTCAAATTTAAATACAATTACATATTTCTAAATATATATGAAAAAAAATGTAAGTAGAAGACATTTTTTATGGGATTTTAAAATTTTAGTTTAGAAAACACTCTTGTAATTAATTAAAATATCGTATCAACTTAATATAATTAATATTACGCTATCGTTGCATATTCGTGGATCCAGTAGTATCCGTGACCGGTTTCGGGTTTATTATGAGCTTGTCAGCATGGAACAGCCGATCTGTAACGACTGCAAGAAAGAAATCTGACGTGGGCATCACGTGACTTTCCCTGCAGATTCATATTCACGTTCTCTTTATTTCTTCAACAATTAACTAAATTGAGTTTAATTGCACAAAATAACAGCCATAGTTATTTTAAATTACATTGAATTTATACTTTTAATTCAATTTTCATTTTCATTTGGTATTTTCAAAGTTGGTGTAGCGACAATGCAAAAAAAAAATTAAAATACCTCGTCCTAGAGTAATGGGTTCTTATTCTTTCCATCCTAAAAAATTACGTATAAAATAAGCATCTAATTAATATCTTTGAGCATACGTGGTTTTTTATTTTAGATTTAACGATTTTTGCTGGCCATTTTACAAAAAATACGGATTCCTTTTTTTCGAATCGTACCAAAATCTACTTAGCACCAGGGTAACCTACAAGTGACTTATCTATTAATTTTTGTTAAATTTGACCATTTGTTTCTTTAGCTAGAATAAATACATGCGATTTTTGCGGGCCATTCCTGAAAAAAGGCAGGTTCTTTTATCCCAAAATGTACCAAAATCTAATCAGCCCTAGGATCATCCACAAGTGACTTACCTGGCCAACGGCCGTACCGTGCTGAAAACACCGGTTCTCGTTAGATCACCGAAGTCAAGCAGCATCGGGCGCGGTTGGTGGGTGACCACCTCGGAACACCGCGTGCTGTTGGCCATCTCGGGTGCGGTATCCCCGTGGTTTGCGCGCTAGATTTGCACGCTACCACAAATGCCGCCGTGTTCATGCGGAGTACGATCACGTTAAGCATGTGGGTCCGTAAGTCCTTCCGAGAGGTTGGTGGTAGGGGAAGGAGGGTACGGTCCCTGTGGATGCCTCCCCCACTGGGTTCCGGTCTAAATTGGGTGGCACTTCCCGGCCGTCCATTCAGTTACCTTACACCTTTCTGGTAGGTCGGACGGTCTGGGTCTCAACAACAACAAGTGACTTACCTGCCAAATATTATAAAATTTGGTCCATTAGTTTTTCAGTTAGAGTCGATACAGACATTTCACAGACAGACAGACGTACACACAAACGTCAGGTTAAAAGTGGTTTCTTTGTATTCTAGACGTCCCAAAACGCGTAGATCCGTCGAAAACTCGAGTTGCGATTTTTGACATGATTCCAATAATTTTTCTATACATTACCATGTATTGCAGGGAAAGTAAAAATCTGATGTGGGCAGAGCATGGCTTACTCTGCAGACTCTTATATTCATGTTCCCTTTATTTCTTCAACAATTCATTATATTGAGTTTAAATGCACAAAATAACGCTCATAATTATTTAAAATTACACTGAATTTGCACTTTTAATTCAATTATCGTTCTCATTTGGTAATTGGACTTATTTTCAAAGGTGGCGTAGTGAAAATGTGAAAAACCTAAAATATCTCGAGAACAGCTGAGCTTAGTGTAATGAGATTGATCTTATTTTTTTCATCATTAAAAATTACGTATAAAACAAGCATTTAATTGATACATTTGAGCATACGTAGTTTTATATTATATATTTTGGCAATTTTACGGGCTATTTTTTTAAAAAAGGCAGGTTATTTTCTCCAAAATCTAATCTGCACCAGTGTAAACCACAAGTGACTTATCTAACAAATTTTATAAAATATGATCTATTAGTTTTTCAGCTAGCGAGGATATAGTTAACTTTTGAGGGCCATTTCGCAAAAAAAAGCGAGTTCTTTTATCCCGTAATGTACCCAAAACTAATCAGTACCAGGATCACATACACGTGACATACCTACCAAATTTTATGAACTTAGGTTTATTAGTTTTTGAGTTAGAGTGAATACATACATTGCACAGACACACACACACAGACGCCACCCTGAAAATAGTTTTATCGTGTTCTAGAGGTCTCAAAATGTGTAGATCCGTCGAAAACTCGAGTTGCGAGTTTCGGCATAATTCCAATACTTTCCCTATACATTACCATGTATTGCAGGGAAAGTAAAAAAAGACAACAAAACTCACAAATTTGAGGCACATAAAAAGTTTTCTTGCTCTCATTGCAGATGGTGGTTATTCTTTGCTGGCGAATTCATTCAAAGCTCGAAATCAACCCATGAATACTCCTATATATGCAATGGAAGCGTGATTATAATTTTGGGCGCAGTCCTTAAAGGAGTTTTCTGTTACCATAAAACTGTAATGAAGTTAATGAAAATAAAAATATTCAACAAATGAAATTCATTACAGTTACTACGCCTGAGTATTTTACATTATGGATACTGTGCACGTGTTAAGCGTACATAAAAAATGACCAAGACACGATAAGTGTATTTTTATGTTTCATGACTTGATAAGTGTACAAAACCATATAAGGTAAGTGTACATAAAAATGACCAATGATTAATTGGTATTACTTTTGTATGAATTCGAGCACCTCTTGTAAGTCTGTATAAACGATGCACAAATGAATGCTTCTTTTCTTACAACTTTATTGTTATATTTTCTGTCCATCATTTAACCGGGCTCATGTTGCCCTACTACATGACGTCTAGTTTAGATGTTTTCCAATGTGAAACAGTCTTCTTTTCCTATTCCCTACCTCCCCACCAAATATTGATGATGAATTCAGATACACCCTGTATATATATTAAAACAACAAAAAATAGTCGATCACACTTTTACACATGGTTAATTACAATTAATCTGTTTAACAATTTAAACATTTTAACAGTTGTTATCTTCCCTTTAACATACGGCAATGTATTGAAATCGTGTCGAAAATCGCAATTCGAGTTTTGGACGAATCTACATATTTTTGGACCTCTATCACACACATAAAAACTACTTTTAGCTTAACGTTTGCGTGTGTCTGTCTGTGCAATGTATGTATCCACATTAATTCAAAAACTAATTGATCACATTTGACAAAATTTGGCTGATAAGTCTCGTGTGGGTTTCCCTGGTGCTGATTAGATCTTGAACGATTCAGGAAAAAACACCATGTTTTGCAAAATGGCCGGCAAAATATAAAATAAATGACTACGTGCGCTCAAATCTATCAATAAAATGCTTGTTTTATACGTAATTTTTGACGATGAAATGAATACGATCAACCCTATTACTTTAGACTAGCCATACTCAACCTTTTTCTTTCTTGGGCCATATACACATGACAACTATTTCACATGGGCCGCAACATAAGGATTAATGAAAAAACATAAATAAGTTCAAGTATTTATTTATCAAGGAATAAAACTAATGAGACCGTTGATATTGTGAACTCCTTTTAACAATCTTATTTAGATCAGGCTTGCAACTGCTACATTTTACTCTTGAAACGTCATCCAGATGAGAATCAGTAAGCCGGCTTCTATATATATTCTTTGCATATCTCATTTTCGAGTAGGACGATTCACAAAGATACGTTGATGCGAACACCGTGAGCAAAATTTAGGCACATTTTCTTACAGTCTTATATCATTCAGACACTATTTTCTAAAATTCGGCGTACTCCTTTTCCTCCCTCTTTTCTATAAAAATAACTTCCAAGTGTGTATTGTTTTTAATGTTAATAAATTCGTCAAATAGCTTTTCGTAATTACATCCCAATACACCAGCCAGTTCTGATATTATTGCCGGTTCCAAGTGCTAGGGATTTTCTACGAGCAACAGCATGTTCTTGATTCTCCTTAAATCATGAAATCTACCTTTGAATTCTTCGGAGAGTGCAGTTACATAATTTGAAATGATTGTATAGTTTTCTAAAGGAATATCAATACCTTTCTGTTTATCTTTTGTCATGGTTGAAAAATTTTGAAGTATTTGGTTTTATATTTCTTCGTAATAAATATTTAATTTTTATTCGAAAGCAAATATTTATTAGCCATCTGTGAAATTATCTTATTTTCACCCTGTAAATTACTATTGAGACTGTTAAGCTCCTTTGTAATGTCGCACAGAAAGGCTAGAATACACCACCATCCATCATTTTACAGTTCACTGTAAATTTTATTGTTTTGCTGTAAAAACAATATTATTTCTTGTCTCAAAGAAAAAAACCTTTCCAAAACTTTTCCTCTGCTAAGCCAATGCACCGAGTTATGTAAAGGAACATCGCTATATTGACTACCCACTTTATCCAAAAGACTTTTAAATTTTCTGTGGTTCAGTTCTCGGGCTCGGATATAATTCACTATACTTATGACAGTTTTCATCACAGTTTCTATTTTGGGATTACCAATACGTGCAGCCAAGTTTTCCTGGTGAATAATGCAGTGAAATGTTATTAGATTTGTCAAATTATATTTCTGTTTCAGTAGGGAAATAAATCCATTTTCGAATCCAGTCATTGAAAGGCAGTCATCGGTACATACACAAACTAATTTTTTTATATATATATATCTTGTTCTGCTCAAGAAAAGTGTAAATAATATAGGGATAATTTGTGCCCCTGGTTCGACCCTTTATTGGAGGAAATTTCAAAATATCTTCGCGAATTGCGTTCTGTTCAGTACAATATCTTACAAAAACCGAGCATCGTGATGTTACCGAAATATCCGTGCTGGAATCAAAAGCCAAACTAAAAAACTTGCAGTTTGTCTAGTCTTCAATTACGTTATTACAAATATGTCTTGCGATATCTTCAATAAGTCTAATACAGGTAGAATCTGAGAGCTGGTTTTTTTTAATTTCAGAAATTATTTGATTTTTGTTACTAAACTTATTAAACGTACATTGGAAGCATTTATGAAACACTCCTTCACAATTTCTGCATCAGTAAGAGGTTTCATTTGTGTAACAAATTTCACATGATGTCTTTCTTACCGCTGCCTCTTGTGACATTGCCATCGACATAACATTTTGTTGCTGTTGCAATGGCTTTTTAAAAGAAGCCAATTTCTCACGTCTTATGAGAGATCCCTGAGGAAAAGTGTCATTGAACGATTTGTGTTTAATGGTAAAATGAAGAACAATATTATACTTTTTTAATATAACACTTTCACGAAAAATCAAACAAGTTGCTGAACCATGCTTGATTTGCACTACAAAATTGTCATTCGTGTTGAAACAATCTATTTTCGTCGGATATTTTTTGTTTGTATTTGGAAGACACTCCTGACATGGTGGGTAATTAAAAATTATAGCTTCACACATAAAACATTCGCTAGTTCACTGTGATTTGTTATCACTAAACAACTCTTACAATTAGAAAAATAACTCACGCAATTCGCACCCTCACGACACAAGCAAAACAAAAACAAACTCGTGACCTGCAGCCTGCAGATTCAAATGACAAGGCACGCTAAGCAATCGGAATTCAGGCAATAGGTTAATCGCCTGAATTCCAATCTCGCCTTTTTGCCGACCGATTGATAGATTTTCCAGCAAAATTTTAAATAGTTTAACGCCCACAGCTTGTTAAGTTTTTGACTGCCTTTACCGGGCCACTCACAAAAACCCAGTGGGCCGCAGGTTGAGCGTGGCTGCTCTGAACCAACCCCATTACAATAGGACTAGCCGTTCTCGAGATATTTTACTTTTCTCCCGTTTTCGATCCCCCGCCCATAAAAATACGCCCCGTTACCAAATGAGAACGAAAATTGCATTAAAGGTGCACATTCAGCTTCATTTCAAATTATTCTGCGCGTTACTTTGCCTAATTAAACCCACTTTAATGAATTATTAAAGAAATAAAGAGAAAATGAAATTGAGTGCAGGGACAATTATGTGCTGTCCACATCAGAATTTCTTTAAATTGTGTTTATCCAACAATGTAAAATCTAGGTCCAATCAGGAACATGAACAAAGATTCATTAGAATTAAACTTGGACACATTAACAATCATATTAAGAATTTGAAAATATGGTAATTTTATAAAGATTACAAACTAGAATATTTTATCACACTTCTTAATATAGTTGATTTTAATAAAACTATTTAACAGGTGGAAATACGAATCTTTACTCAAAAGATGTTTAAAAACACATGGATACACTACTACAGGAAAGATTAGCACGCACAAAAAATCGACTATGAGTTTCATTAGATTTAAAGTTGAACATATATTTACAATCCTATTAGAAACATGAAAATATCCAACTGTTATTAAAATTGTCGACTGCGTTTTTTTGTCACGCTTTTAAATTAATTAATTTTAATAAATCTATTCAACAGGTGACAATGAGCATTTACTTTGCCTGTAAAAGTTGTTTTCCAACGTGGATACACTGGTACAAGAAAGCTAATCTTACATAGAAAGTTTTATTAGGACAAAATTATATATATATACAATATATATATATATATATATATATATATATATATATATAATATATATATGTATATATATAATATATATATATATATATAATATATATATATATATATATTATATATATATATATATATATATATATATATATATATATATATATATATATATATATATATATATATATATTATAAAACTTGAAAAATTTATTTTCAATTTTAGTGAACAGATTAAAAAGCTAAAAGCAAAAAATAATTTATAATACATCTTGTAAAGCGCTATGCTGCAATATTTACATGTGTAATCCTATATAAATTCCCAAAAAGGACAAGTAGCAATGTACTCGTACAGATTCTAGATGTGTGACAGAAGTACCGGCCGGGGGGAGTTACGACCCCCAGCACTCCGTTAAAGCTTTTTCCGCCATGGCAAACGCTCCCGGTAACCGATACTCCCTACACGATTTCCTTCATGACCTTTTATAAATCCGCAAAAATACATACATATACAATTTCAATAACATGTAAAATCTAAAAGTTTACTTTTCTACGCTAAAACTATCCATGAAGCATTCTGTAAAAATATAACAAATAATTTAAAATACAAAATTCTTAAGACTAAAGAAATCCCAGTCTGAGAGGATATTTTTTTTTAAAAAATGGATATAAGACCCATAAACCGCATTATTTCCATATAAAAACCTGTGTGTAAAATTACCTCACAATTAGTCATTTAATCCTTTTAAACCCTTTCTATTCAAAACTAATGTTTGAAATACTAGTCAGAGTGTCTGTATTTTTAAATATGGACTCAAGTCCATATACTCTTGAGTGAGT